>CM062812.1:783103325-783703325 GCA_031772625.1 Pinus tabuliformis | reverse complement strand
CATACTTCCAAACCAAAAAAATGTTTCTACCTTATTACACTAAGAGAATATAAAAAAAATGGTATAAATATATTGTTATGTTGCATTGGAAATGGCTAACTATATATATAACTTCACATCAAATTCTAGTTTTACACAATATTACATTTGCACGAATACAAATGCTAAAGATGAACATTCAAATATGCTAAAGATAAGCATCACAAATATATTTGAATATACTAAACATGAACAAAAAGAAATATGTTCTACACAAGTGAAATTAACGCTCAAGAAGAGATTTTTATCCAGCACAATAAACGAACTAATAAATTAAGAAAATGTTGAAGTTGTAATACTAGGCACAATCACATTATTAATTTTAGGTGATATAATTTCTTTAAAAAATGTCATTTTTTAATTTGAAGATATTAATTTTTATTTGATTTTAGGTAAAATTGATTAGTACAATTTGACCATCATTTACATAACTAGATTCCAATATATTGTAGAAAAATATAAAAAATTTACATTTGCATTAATTACCTTATAACCTTTCAAAATGAATAAAGTATTTTTGAATTTAGACTTAGGTGATCCATAATAATTTTAACAACATCTTTCCGTAAAAATCACATAACACATATTCTGGTTGACGCGTTTGGACCCAGCCATCATCTTGTCCAGTTCGAAACACGTCCACGATAATATCTCTAATGTGATAATATCTCTAATGTGATTTTTATTGAAAGATGTTAAAATGAATAAAGTATTTAACAAGACATATTAAAAATATCGTTTAAACAATATAAAATAATAATTTAACTAACCATTATCTCACTAACTTTGAAAAAATATCGTTAAAATCTAGATTAAAATTTATGTAATCTAAGTGATGTAAAATAATAACACATATTCTGGTTGACGCGTTTGGAACCAGCGATCATCTTGTCCTGAAGATGAAGTGTCCACGATAATATCTCTTATGTGATTTTTACTGAAAGATGTTAAAATGAATAAAGTATTTAACAAGACATATTAAAAATATCGTTTAAACAATGTAAAATTAAAATCTAGATTAAAATTTATGTAATCTAAGTGATGTAAAATAATAATTTAGCTAATCGTTACATTTTCTAATTTCCTTCATATTTCTCAAAGTGGAATGCTTCATTCACTAAGGTAATTTAATGAAATTCTTTAAAATATAATTTAAATCATACTTCCATATATTTCAAAGTGGAACATTGTATTGAATAGGAGAATTTGAGGAAATTTTAAACAATGTAATTTAAATAATGTATAATAGTAATTTTGTTTACCATTATATTGCGTGACAATTAGGGATATTTAAAAATTGTGATTTGAAGTATTTAATGATGGAGATGCTCATGATGAATAAAGTTAACTTTTGAATAAGAACATTTCATTTTATGACAAGTTGATGGGAATTCTATCAATGGATTTTGAGTCTAGTCCACAAGTATGTTGGCTAAAATTGTCATAGTTTTAATAAGTGATCATGATGAACAAAGTTAACTTTTGAATAAGAACATTTCATTTTATGACAAGTTGGTGGGAATTCTATCAATGGATTTTGAGTCTAGTCCACAAGTATGTTGACTAAAATTGTCATAGTTTTAATAAGTGATAACGTTGAGGTTCATCTATTATCTCAACCATTTAATAATATAAATTTTCACATGAAAAATATAACGAGTGTCATTAAATTTTCACATGAAAAATATAAATGAGTGTAATTAAAAATGAGATTTTGGAATCAAAATTAAAATGTGATTAAAAATAAATTAGTATAAATATATTAAGAAATGTGGTTAGTAAATGTAGTTAATATATAGTAATTGATATTATTTTTTTATATGCTATAATTTATTATTTTATATGATTTAATATGTTATTTGAGAATTTATATAGTTATTTTATAATTGTGTTACTTTAAAAATTGAAATTGAATATAATTTAAAAAATGTAAAATAATTAAACAAAGATTCGAAGATACAAAATAAGTAAATAGACAAAAAATATATAACATTTAAAATTTTTGAATTAAAAAAATAATTTCCAAAATATTCAACATGAATTTGACACGCACTTGCACCTTCTTACTTTTACTTGTAGTTGAAAACCTCTATTTGACAATGGAAATAATTCACCATTTAAAGAGATTTGTATTGCTAGCTTGAAAAACTTCTGAAAGTATTTGTAACATTACTGATTTTAGTGTGTTTTGAGTTTAAATTTAGTTGGCCAAATTATGAAGCCTTGTTCTCATCTACCAAAATTGGTGGTATTTATTTTAAATATAATTTAAATCATACTTCCATATATTTAAAACTGGAACATTGCATTGAATAGGAGAATTTGGGGAAATTTTAAAAAATGTAATTTAAATAATGTATAATAGTAATTTTGATCAACATACTTTCGATCAACATAAGGGGTCTTGGAGCTGACCCGAAATATTTAGCTCTAAAGGATTTATTTCTGTCTTCTTCATTCAGGATGATCTTAATATAGGAGACAATGCACGACAGACAGGACACTATCTCTTTTTTTAGGCGCATGCTGCCAACCTGGTATATGGCGGCTACGGAGGCAACTGGTCTCTCTGGAGGCTTGGCGGTGCTATGGGACCCGAGATGGATTTCTGCAATCATGTTCCGATGCCTGGGGGGAATCCTGATAATGGCTAAGCAAAGAGGTTGTGTGGATTGTTATCATATACTAAATGTATATGCTCCCTATAAAGACAGAGCAACATATTGGAATGATTTCCTTTCATAAGGTATTATGGAGATCGAGACGCTTCTCATCGTCGGTGATATTAACTGCACTTTGGGACTAGATGAGGTATGGGGGAAGGGGAAAAAGACAGACCCGATTGGGGAAAAAATCAAAGAAGCGTTGTTGCTTTACAACTTTGTAGATGTTTGCCCAAAATCCTTATCACCTACATGGGACAATGGAAGGTCGGGAGATGCCTTTATCGCAAAAAGATTGGACAGGTTCATTATGCATGAAAATTTAATGGAAAAGTTTGGTCTCTCGAGTTCTCATACTCTTCCTGTTTTTATTTCGGATCATCGTCTGATTTCACTGCAATGGTTCGATCAGCATTCGCGGATGAGCTATCCTTTCAAATTCAACAAGATTTGGCTTGAAGATGAATCTTTCAACAACATTATCCGCGAAACTTGGCAATCTAGTGATCTGTGTTGTGGAAGCTCCCTTTCGGAAAAATTGATTGGCAAGATGAGATGTCTGCGAACAAAAGTAAAAGAATGGCAGACCCTGAAAAAATAGTCTAGTCGTCTAGAACTACAAGAGATTAAAAAGGAAATAGAAATCATTGCAAAAAGTATGTCATCCCACTCCCTTTCATGGAATGCTCATTCTCGGATGTGGGAACTTGAAAAAAAGAAACAGAAATTACTTTCCATTGAAGAAAGGACTTGGCGGTTAAAGAGCCGAGCCACATGGTTAAAGGAAGGAGATAAAAACACTAAATTTTTCACCGTTTTGCAAACAAAAGGAGGGCTTCCAATTCTATATGGAAAATCAAGTGTGAAGATGGCAGAACAATGCACACATAGGAAGAGATCTCCATAGAAGCGGTTAAACACTTTCAAAAGACATATAAACAGGCAAGAACCAGAGAGATAAATGACATTATGTGGGGCATCGAACCTTTCCCAGTTATGTTCGATGAAGAGGATAATGAAAGACTTTTTGCTGCTGTAATGAAGGAAGAATTAGTTACTGTTATGAAATCCTTTAAAAAAGATAAATACCCTGGCCCTAACGGTTGGACCATTGACATTTTCATCCATTTCTTCGATATGATGAAATATGATATACTAGGAATGGTGGAAGAAACCAGAAAAAGTGGCAAGATTAATCACTTCATTACCTCAACCTTCATAGCATTGATCCCCAAAAAAAAGTGACTCTTTATCTTTTTCTGATTACAGACCTATATCACTATGCAATACCATCTATAAAATCATCTCAAAAGTTATTGCAGAAAGAATCCGTGGAAATCTCTCTCTTTATCTCTCAAAGGAACAGCATGGTTTTCTAAATGGCAGGAATATTTTAGATGTTGTGGCTATAGCTCAAGAAGCCTTACACTCTATGCATACAAAAAAATTAGGAGCGACCATTCTTAAAATAGATCTCAGAAAAGCCTACGACTGCCTAGATTGGAGCTATTTGAGGTGTCTTCTCATAAAGATCGGGCTAAATGACCAGTGTACTAAATGGATTATGGCATGTGTGGAAGGAGTCAACTTTGCCATTCTCATCAATGGATGCCCCTCTACTTTCTTCTCGGCTGAAAGAGGTCTTCGTCAGGGATGCTCCCTGTCCCCCCTTTTATTCATATTAGTTATGGATACACTCAGTCTTCATCTAAAAAGAGCTGTGAATTCGGGGAACATTTTCCCTCTTTACATATCCAGGGGATGCTATTTCTCGCATAACCTCTTTGTGGACGATATCCTACTTTTTGCTATGCTCTGTAGACAATATTGGCTTATTATGCACGAGATATTAATGTCCTTTCAAAGGGCTACAGGTTTATGTATAAACGAAGGAAAATCATCATTTCATTATGGGAAGGTCAATATGAATGAAATGGACTATATTTCTCATCTTTACAGAATTCAGGCTATTTCTATCAATGAAGGTATGCAATATTTGGGTTTCAAACTAAAGCCCACGGCCTATTCCATATCCGACTGGTCATGGATTATCAATAAATTTTATAAAAGGATATCGGGATGGGAATTTAAATGTTTATCTTTGGCGGGCAGGACGATCCTCTCTCAATCTGTACTTGCACAATTATCTGTTTATTGGGCACACCTATTTTATATCCCTTCTGCTATCATAAAAAAATTAAACAGTTTGATGGCCATCTTTATCTGGGGAGGATGCAAAGAAAAGAGGAAATACCATCTTACTAAACTAATTAACATATCCCTCCCAAAGAAAATGGGGGGCTGGGGTATCATGCATCTCCGCAGTTTCGGTATGGCCCGTCTATGTAAATCTCTGTGGAGAGCAATATTTGGAGACATGTTTTGGAGTATTGCTATGAAAATGAAATATTTTGGGAATAAAGACATCACTTATTGGTACAGGAACAGATCATTAGGCCCTTACCAAGGGTTGGCCATTTGGAGAAGTTTAAAAAAGGTTTCTCATTTCTTGCTTAGGAAGCTGATATGGAAATTACAAACCGGTAACAACATTTTAATTGGCATTGATTCTATCTTGGGTGTACAGGCCGAATCCCCCATCCCACAAAAACTTCTCATGTCCCTTCATAAAAAAGGATTGTTCTATTGGGCAGAAGTCATTCATGGATGGCAGGGATCTATTCCAATTTGGAAATCGACAACACTATATGGGATATGAAGCATGTAGGGTTTTATAAAACTGAGGATAATGATAGCATTGTCCTACAGATAAAGGAAGGAAGGTCTAATGTATTAGTCAAGGATATATATCTCTCCATGAATGAAAATCTAATGGACACCTCCCGGAAAATATTTCCCAATCCTTTATGGAAAACAACTTGTCCACTAAAAATTATTCTGTTTGCATGGCTAGTATTTCATAATAAAAATCTCACTTGGACTAATCTGCAGAAAAGGAACTGGCACGGGCCAGCCAGATGCTCAATCTGTCTATCAGATACAGAAGACAACATGCATATTTTTCTCAACTGCCACATCACACAGATCCTATGGAATCGTTTGGCTTCACATTTCGGTTTTTCTGTCATATCACACTCCTCTATAATGGATGCTCTTCAATGGTGGAGTTCCCAGAAAATCGAATGGTTGTTTTCTAGTTCGTCTGGAAGTGGAGAAATAAAAGGATATTTCAAAATGGCAAGGAGGATTTTGGGCATTTATATGACAAAATTATCCCCTTTTATTTAACAATCCTTCCAAATATTTCCCATCATATTCAGTCTCAGCATTTTTCTTCAACAACTTTACAACTCTCCATCCCTCGGGCACATTTCGATGGTGCATCTGAAGATGGCATTTGTGCTTGCGGTGTATACATTTATATTGCAAAGGACCTGCAGTATTATATCTATTGGAACGGTGGACGGGGGACTAACAACAGAGCTGAGGCCATGGCTCTCCACGGTCTTCTCATTTTCTGCACTTTTTTGGATATTGGCCCAATCCAAATCTATGGTGACTCCAAAATCATTATAGAGCACGTGATTGGAAAACAATCTATAAAAAATGACAGCCTTTCTGGATGGATGAACAGGATTGCAGCACTATGGAAGCCTTCTCTCTTCCCTATCACACACATAAAGCATTTGCAAAACGAGGAGGCGGATGAACTATCAAAAAAAGGTTTGCAATCTACATGCGGTATGTGGCATCTGAGCATCTCTGTAGATTCCATTACATACTATTTCCATCCCTTCACAATGTCGGGCATATAGTGTTGCCAAAAATCTGGTATGCTTCAAGATCTCGATCATCTTTTCTATCTCATGGCAAGGTATTTTGCTTTCTGTTTATAATAATTGCCTGAATATCACTATGCAACTATGAACAATCTACAGAAATAGTTATATCCTGCAAAATACTATCAGAATTTATTTTTGTATTTGTAAGCTATCCGACAAAGCACCTACTGAATAGTCTATCTCTACAGAATGTACAGTTTATCTTTCTGCTATAATAATATATATACAACTTTTTCTCCTGAACAATATTGCGTGACAATTAGGGATATTTAAAAGATTGTGATTTCAAGTATTTAATGATCAAGATGCTCATGGTGAACAAAGTTAACTTTTGAATAAGAACATTTCATTTTATGGCAACCATTTAACGTTGAGGTTGGTTTATTATCTCAACCATTTAACAATATAAATTTTCAAGAGAAAAATATAAATGAGTGTAATTAAAAGTGTGATTTTGGAATCAAAATTAAAATGTGATTAATAATAAATTAGTATAAATATATTAAGAAATGTGGTTAGTAAATGTAGTTAATATATATTAATTGATATTATTTTTTATATGATAGGAAGGGAATAATCTTTTAAAGCCCGTCGGCTAGACTAGCAGGGCCTAACCCTAAGGGCATCGAGGAGGAGAATTGACCCTGACCCTATGACCTAGCAAGGCCTAACCCTAAGGGCGTGGAGGAGAATTGACCCTGACTTGTGACCTCTCGATCAATGAGGTACTTAACAACAGGGACTCAAACCAGTTGAGCTAACCCTTGGGGCTTTATATGATTTAATATTTATACGGTTATTTTATAATTGTGTTACTTTAAAAATTGAAATTGAATATAAATTTTAAAATGTAAAATAATTAAATAAAGATTTGAAGATACAAAATAATTAAATAGACCAAAATATATAACATTTAAAATTTTTGAATTAAAAAAAAATAAATAAAAAATAAAAAAATAAAAAAAATTCCCAAAATATTCAACATGAATTTGACACGCGCCTGCCCCTTCTTACTTTTACTTGTAATTGAAAACCTCTATTTGACAATGGAAATAATTCACCATTTAAAGAGATTTGTATTGCTAGCTTGAAAAACTTCTGAAAGTATTTGTAACATTACTGATTTTAGTGTGAATTGAGCTTAAATTTAGTTGGCCAAATTATGAAGCATTGTTCTGGTCTGCCAAAAACAGTGGTATTTATTTAAAATATAATTTAAATCATACTTCCATATATTTCAAACTCGAACATTCCATTGAATAGGAGAATTTGGGGAAATTTAAAAAAATGTAATTTAAATAATGTATAATAGTAATTTTGTTTACCATTACATAACAATATTGCGTGACAATTAGGGATATTTAAAAGATTGTGATTTCAAATATTTAATGATCAAGATGCTCATGATGAACAAAGTTAACTTTTGAATAAGAACATTTCATTTTATGACAAGTTGGTGGGAATTCTATCAATGGATTTTGAGTCTAGTCCACAAGTATGTTGACTAAAATTGTCATCGTTTTAATAAGTGATAACGTTGAGGTTGGTCTATTATCTCAACCATTTAACAATATAAATTTTCACATGAAAAATATAAATGAGTGTCATTAAATTTTCACATGAAAAATATAAATGTGTGTAATTAAAAGTGCGATTTTGGAATCAAAATTAAAATGTGATTAATAATAAATTAGTATAAATATATTAACACATGTGGTTAGTAAATGTAGTTAATATATATTAATTGATATTATTTTTTATATGATATAGTTTATTATTTTATATGATTTAATATGTTATTTGAGAACTTATACGATTATTTTATAATTGTGTTACTTTAAACATTGAAATTGAATATAAATTTAAAAATGTAAAATATTTAATAAAGATTTGAAGATACAAAATAATTAAATAGACCAAAATATATAACATTTAAAAAAATTGAATTAAAAAAATAATTTTCAAAATATTCAACATGAATTTGACACGCCCCTGCATCTTCTTACTTTTATTTGTAGTTGAAAACCATAATTTGACAATGGAAATAATTCACCATTTAAAGAGACTTGTATTGCTAGCTTGAAAAACTTATGAAAGTATTTGTAATTGTAACATTATTGATTTTGGTGTGTTTTGAGCTTAAATTTAGTTGGCCAAATTATAAAGCGTTGTTCCCCTGTTCCAAAATTGGTGGTTTTTATTAAAAAGTTGAATCACTTATCACATTAATTTATTCTATGCAAAATATGAATAAGCTTGTGGTGATCTTTTTCAACATTCTGAGCACTGTAATTAAATTTCACTTTCCCACGTTCAATAAAAATTATATTAAATCATCATAGTATTAAATCTTAATACTAAACTAAACTATAAACTATTCACAATGAGAATTAACACACAAAATAACATATTATAGTAGTAATATAATAAGAGTTATTAAAAAAAAACATATATATGTTGCAATAAAACAAAAAGGGAAAATATACCTCTTAAAGAATAACAATTACCCCTGCTCTTCAACTAGGCTAGTTGTGTTATCGACATCTCCATGAAAATTTGTACCTCCAGCTATTTGAAAATCAGTGTCGAAATATACATTTTATTTATTTATTATTTATTAATTTATTAATTAATTAATTTTATTTTATTTTTATTTTTTATTTTATTTTTATTTTTTTTCAGAAAGAAAAGCAATATATTATATTGAGTAAATATATACATCATATTCTGTGATAACAGAGAGAAGATCTCCAGTCATAGGTGACTAAACTGGTGAAAAACCAAATATGTCAAATTATGACAAAAGCTGATAGACCTATAAAGCAAGAAACATATGAAATATATAAACATATAGAAACATATGAAATATATATCATCAGCTTTGCTTGATGCTGATAGACCTATAAAGCAAGAACATAGAGCAGCATATAGAAATATATGAAACATATATCATCAGTATTGCCTGAATGTGCTACTGATATGGAATGATGACAAAATGAAACCAAAAAAGAGCAGATGGAGAGGAACCCATAGCCTCAAAGCAGAAGTTAGAGGAACCCATAGCCTCCCGCTGGAACAGCCACCTGGAGCAGACAAAGAAAGAACCTGGAAACCCCCAAAAACGAAGCTCTTTGCGCCCTACCAAACTCCAGCCTTTGACCAATCATCCAATGGATTGATAGAAAGCGAAGAGCCTACACAGAACAGTCTTGAAGGGGATGTTTGAATCTTCAAATTTTTTTGAATTCCTCCACTTCCAAACACACCATATTGTGATTGGAAGTGTCCAAATATACATATGCTCGTGTATGACTGTATTAATGTTAGCGATTTTTTTCATTTAAAATTATTTTATGATAGCATTGTTAGACACGTTTTTTTTTAAGGAATCCTCAGGATTAGGTTTAAATATCTTTTAAATATTTAATTTATGATTTTTAAAACTATTATTATATTATTTATCGTCCATTTCCGATCTTTAGAGTCTTCGTATAATATTTATGGGTGTTGTTTAGGCCCGACAAACTTTGAAGCTTTTAATCTTGCTGTAGTCTAATTCGCTGGAGGAATTGCCTGGAAAGTTATGGAAATTCCGGTCATATTCAGAGAAAATCTAGCAAGGATTTTTATAAATCCAAGTTATAGTTGTTAAACTTTAAAATTTTAGGTGTCTTAGACGTTTTTGATGGCATTGAATCCATTTCCACCATCAAAAACACGATTCAAACATTACCTCTATAAGATTTTTTGAAATTTTTTTGCCCAGATTCCAATTACTTTTGGCCGTCCGAGCAATTCCTCCACCGCACTAGACGACTCCCTTAATCTTTCAAGGCATTTAAATCCATAAAGCTTTAATATATACATGTTTGTCGAAACTAAGGCCCTGTACTTCAAAGCTCTGCTGATTTGTCCAAAAAGTGGACACACAATGCAAATGTGCAGATTTGTCTTAAAGTTAGACGCACAACACCCACAAGATTCTGAATGTATATATTCTTGATATATATAATCTCTTCTAGTCGGTAAACAATAAATGATAGACCTGAATCTAAATATTTGTGCTTCAACCAACATTAAATGAGTTTAAGGAAGGACATTAAAATTAGCATCTAGGAAACACACAAGCAAAAAACATATGATTGTGAGGTGTTTTTCAAAGCAACGTACAGTAGTATAGACAAATTGCTTCAAGCCCACTGTTTCATGCTAGATTCAACAATACGAGCTCAAGCCGGCCAAGTACAAATCTACAATTATGACTTAATAAGACTAGAGCGGAGCCAACCAATCACAGCATAAAAAAGAAAATTTAAAATAATGCAGGAAATAAATTATTTTTCAATTATAAAATTAACATTAAACATGAGGTTTTAATTTTTTGTCAAATTAAAAAAATTTGCTGTCAACGTATTTTCTGAATGCATTATATCATGCCGCGGCAGGAATAATAATGTCGATATTCTTTTCTTTCAATAAAAAGATTCATTAAATTGAGAATTCAATGTCGTGACATGAATCGCTTTCCTAAACTACCCACCCTACATTTAGATAATAAAATAATCGTTCAAACGAAACTATCTGCCCTAACTTTAGTTAATAAAATAATCCTTCAAACGAATGTATTGAGTAACTTCCTTTACGGGAATGATGTTTCCATTCAATGCCATGAACATTACTCTCCGTGAGGGGATAGGCCCCATGCTACAATATTTCCCTGGGCAACAAAGATGACACAAGATTTTATTTTTTATTTTTTTAGCGTCAAAAATGTAAGTGAAATTAAAACTAATTTAAATATGAAAATAGCTAGCAACCCTAAAAAAAAGCAAAGTGTTTTTTAACCATATCACTTAGGAATTTTGTAGATAATTCTGTAGCTTCAAGCACAAAGTAACTCCCTGATGATTCATTAAGTCGATAGGTTTTTTATGGTGAGGTTCCTCCTCACGACATTATAGCATATTCGTCGGCCTTCAAAGAATATACCATTTTGACGGTGTGATTGACCATGGGCCTCTGATCTTCGATTTGCTCCGCCCGAGGTTCTTTGACTCTTAATAACCGCGCGCCAACCACATGGTGGAGTATGACATCATGACTGTGGAAAAGACATTACGCCATAAATCCAGTGAGCGGTGCCTTCCAGGGCTAAGCCCTTTAGCTTGGGACAGGGGCTGATTCTTTAGAATATTGCGCTACAAATTGTTCCAATGTGTAACGCATGGGACCACATCACACGCGCTTGGGCCTTTATAATATCGCGGAATTGCAATCAGTGATTTCACAATGTAGCATTTGGTTGCAGTCCCAAAACTTGCGATCTCCGATGAGTGATGTGGCCTGATCTACATTGAGAGGAAATGAGTGAAGCCCCCCCCGGCCCCGCGCGGGGAATTTATCATATAAAACCTGTCTTAACCCTTCCCGCCCAACTTTACATGAAAACCTTTATTAACCTATGTCCACCCAACTTCATGATTTAGATAGACAGAATAAATATTTAAATTGTTGCCACCCTTCTGATGCACCAATAGCCCTTGATTCCTTTGAACTCTTTGTGACTATGGTGCTAGCCCCCAAATCGGAGCCCTCTCTATCAACGATTTCCAATTGGAAGTGTAACCTTGGTGCATGGCATGTCAATTCGTCTATTATCGATCGCCAATCACCTTCTACGTTTGGGCCTTGGTCCAATGGCTCTTCACGTGACCACAATCTAGCCCCCGTATCAAAGTCCTTCAATCAGAGGTTTCACTTCGATGCACAATACGCCTCAACCTCCGATCGTTGATCTCCCATATGTGATGCCATCACTGCCACATGTCACCTTTTGAATAATGCCATGTACCGCCCTTGACTCCTTTGAACTCTTTGTGACCGTGGTGCTAGCCCACAAATCAGAGCCCTCTTTATCAGTGATTTCCAATCGGATGTGTAACCTTAGTGCACATCATGTCAATTCATTGATTGCCGATTGTCAATCACCTCCTGCGTTTGGGCCTTGGTCCTGTGACTCTTGATGTGACCGCAATATAGCCCCCATATCGGAGTCCTTCAATAGGAGGTTTCACTTCGATGCAAAATACGCCTCAACCTTCAATTGTTGATCTCCCATATGTGACACCATCACTGTCACGTATCTGCCACGTGTCACCTTTTGAATAATTCCACGTGTCACCCTTTTTTGGCCTATTGTGAGCCTTGAAACTGTCGAATATGCCTACCACGTGTCAACCCTATTGGCATGTCGTGATGACGTTAGCCTCCCCATGTCACTTGTCGCAACCAATTGCTCGTTGCAATGCGTCCCTTAACACATACAATCGTTGTTTGCCGCGTGTCTCTTATCACATCCAGTATTTTTGTTGCCACGCGTCCCTTTGGGAGGAGAGAGAAAAGGCTCGATCTTCTTTGGTTTTGCAGACAAATACTTTGTTAATTTATTATCGTCCATCCCGACACTTTAACACTAGCGGCCCATTGCCAAAGGTTTCATCGAATATCACAACTCGCAATATCAACATTTTTAAGCTGTGTGCCATTCTCAGAAAGTTCCACTTGAGAGCGGATGTGATGTTCTATTGAATTCTTTTTCATACTTCTGGAGGGTCTATATATCAGAACAAATAACAATCTACGAAGTCGGAACTTGAAAAAATAGGGCATTTGGAGGCTGTCAAGGATCGCTAGATATCTTAAACGGAAAAGGCAGTGACACCTCAAACGTGCAGGACATTCCTGTTGGTCTATTGGTCGGACAAACCTCTTTATAATAGAGTTATATCAGACTAATAACATCGCGAAAATTCTTTTTGAAATTTCCGATACATGTAGCATTGGTCCTATATAATAATAAACAAATATCTAAATTTTGAATCTTTGAACTGTGCTATGGACCTCCAACCACTAATATGCAACCTGATTGTTTTATCATACCAAACTTAAATGTGAAATCGCATCTGCCCCTTATCGTAGATTTTGGAATATGACCTCCGATAAGATCCATTATCTATGCATGTATCTTTCTCTCGCTGTTTATTTTATTCATTAATTATTGCTGGTTAACTGACTATGTGCATTTACTGTCATTTAATTCTACCTCGTACGAAGATCATATGTTTTACGCCCTTGTACAAAGGCAAATTAATACGATCGATTGACCTTCTTTTCCACAAATTTCCAAAATATTTCTTCTAGTGTCAAGGTTTCAATGCCCAAAAACTCCGATATATATTTAATCAATATGCCACATTTTTTTAACAATTGCAACTTAAAACCTCTACACGCATCTTGGTCTCGGCGGCTACTCTATTCATTAATCTAATTAATGGACCGACCATGTGCATTTATTTTCGCTTTATTCTCGCTCACACGAAATTGATATGTTTTATGCCTTTGACACTTTATTATATGCGTTTATTCAAACAAGCCACATTGATATGTTGGATTAGACTTTCGACTTGCAAGATTTCAAAAAGGATTCTTCTCATGTCAAAGTTTCAAAATCCTGAAACTCCCATGTATATATAATCAATATGTCACATTTTCCTTTGATTAAGGTTTGAAACTTATCCACACATCTTGACATCGAGGATTGTTCTATTCAATAATCTAATTAATGCCCGCATATGTGCATTTATTCTCAATTTAATCTCTCTCAGATGAGCATCTATGTCATTGGTAACCCCGTGATCTCTGCCATGTGTCCTGACTATGATTTATTGCTCCCTCTTCTTAGCTGGTAGATGGGTGTGTGCTCTATTTAGCCTCTTCACGTCGCACTATTCTGCTGATTTTTCAAGTTGCATTTTCTATTGTTGTTGATGTGCTATTGTTGGTCTCTTGTTGTTGCTACTACACATCGTGTTTCTTCCTTCAACCGGATAACTACCTCGAAATTTCAATAACAAACAGGTGAGAATCAAGAACCTACTAACCATATCATCTTCTACACTCAAATGGAAAGTCTCAATGTTTTCATACTGCATATATAGCTTAGAATACTATGTGCATTGTCACGACGTACAACACACCCGCCTGTAGAGTTTTTGCAACGCCATATATAGACATCCAACTTTTTATGCTTAAACATTTCAATTTTCCTTTCCCCTTACCTTTGACTCTTGGAAACAATCTAAATTGTAAATCGTTGTTCTTTCATTTGTCTCCAAATATGCCAATCCTGTGAACAACCCCGCTCGTTGCTTTATTTCTGCTTCTCTTCCAATGTTGACAACATTTTACGAGCTTTCACCTTTCAAGACACCTCCTTTCCTCGTCATCATGGAAGTTTCCTTGACAACGAATGCCATCACTTTGTTGCTCACTGGCTCTATAACGATCCAACCATCGCTCCAAATCGTTGAACTCGGCCTTCTTGCTTCCACAAAGACATCGTCCCAACGCTACTGCATTTCCCTCTCTGACAGTACCTCTCAGCACATAACTTTGCTTCCGTCTGTTTACAATGGTTATGTCGTCTCTGGTGCCCTCCAATTGGGCTCGCTTATCATTCTCAAAGAAGTCAGTTGCAAGTCTTTGCAAAATGATGCGTATGTTCACTCTTCACCATATTCTTGATTTTTTTTGTTCCTTCCCTCTCTCCGCCACTATCACTCCGACTAATGTCGCATTGCTTTTCTCTTTCTTTCCTTCTTTTCAAGACTCTGAAAATTATTGAACTCGAAGTTCTCAAACGTCATGCAACTTTGATTGAGGACCCGAACCTTATCTAAATTGTACAAATGTATACATAACAACCCAGATATTCAACGTCACACACCTCTACCTTGTCTGTTGTTGCTTCGACACAAGATTTTGTGTCATCATCAACTCAATTGTCCTTCGCTCTGCTTGTTGCCATTCCATTCATGGCGCTAAGCCCCTATCGTAAACAATGGTCGATCTAGGGTAGGGTGCTTGGAAAAACATTCGTTCACTCCTACAACAATGCTTGAGGCTCCAGAAAGGTCTTTGGATTTGACCTTATTGATTCTGCCAATGATACAATCCATCTCTTTGCCTTCGATGATCTAGTAGATTCCTTGCATGACCTTGTCCAAATTGGGAAGCTTTACATGGTTTCAAATGGCACTGTGAAACCAACAAACACAAATTACAACCATCTGGATAGCAAATGGGAAGTCTCCCTCTCTGCAACTTCCACTGTTGAACCTTCCTTAGATGATGTTCTGACAATTCCTTTCCACCGTTTCCATTTTAAATCTATATATGAAATCAAATTTGCAAACCTCGGCTCAATTGTCGACATCATTGGCATTGTCAGGTCCACTTCTCCAACTTCCATCATTCATCGAAGGGATGGCTCTAAAACACCTAGGAAAACTCTCAGTTTGGAAGGCATGTCTCTCTATAGTATCGACATCACCCTATAGGGGGAGCATTGCCACACCTTGGGTAAGCAACTTGTTGAACTCGCCTCTTCTAGTGCTTCAACCGTGCTTGCAATCAAAGGGGGTCGCATAGCTGAATTTAATGGAAGAATTGTTGGGACTATCTCGACCACCAGCCTCATGCTAGATCCCGCCATTCCAGAGACTGAGTAGCTCCAATCATGGTTTCATCAAAGTGACCACTTGACCTCTTCATCATTATTAAGTAGAAAATTATCAACGCCTTCCAAGTAGGGCCACCTGCAACGTACAATTATTGACCTCATAGACTTGCATCCCACCGGAAACCAATATGGTTCTTTGTTCATGGAACCATCACCTCTATTGACATGCAATATTTCTTCTTCCTTGCATGCTCTCTCTCATTTGATGGCATGCAATGCATGAATTTTTTTTTCAATCACTCAAATGGAATGTGGCAATGCACAAAATGTGGTGGGGCCTTCCCGAAATGTGACTATCGGTATGCGCTGAAATTTGAAATGCATGACCACACAGGCGTACTGGGAAATGTCATCGCATTTGATAATGCTACAACTGAACTCATGGGTGTCAAGGAAAAGTACTTGTTCATACTCTCCAATGATCCTGGTACTATCCATGAGCTTCGTGGAAGGGTTTTAAGTTGCCCTTTCCTCTTCACACTATTTGTGAAAACATATATCTTCAATGGTGTGGACTATTTGAAGTTTGTACTAATCAATTCAGAGGAAATCACCTATAGCTTTGCATGTTCTGTTCTCCTCCAGGAAATTGAAAAAATGTCTACTGCTTCAGTTGTTTGGCGCCTTTGAAAGTCGATTTATTTTCCCCATGCCACCGTGAAGTGTAAACAATAACTTCTATATGATTTTTCGTTCATTGTCATTTCGTCCCTTGCCGCCCCCCTTCTTTTTGTTCACTTCATCATTGTACTTCTCTTCTTTATGTATATACACCTATGATACATGTTGCAACTTCCACCTTTGCATAATTCTCCATCTTTTACTTTTACATATAGTATATATGTTTTTTTTCTTCTTCCTTCTAAACAAAATAGAATATTTACATCCTTTTATATTGTTCTTTGTGCACCTAAATATAAACATTGACTTCTTAAAAAGCGTTGTCGTTTGGTTGCCTTAAACCTACTTGGTAAATGAATGATAGATAGTTATCGATCACCAAAAAAATACTTCACTGAAATAAGATTGATTATAATCTCATTCTATGCTCCAAAGATAGCTTTGACAAAGTTCCAACAACAAAATTTGAATGGCACGACATTAGTACATAATATCAAAGAAACATAAACTCTATTATAAAAATGTTTCTTCGACTGATGAACTGCAACTACTTTGTCAAAAGACACATCTACTTTATAAGCTAGAAGGCACTATTTCAAAAATATACCCACTAATGAAGTTCTTGCTTTTGGGGGATATGTACTCTATCTTTGCGCTTAAGACAACTCTTTCTCATCTCCTATATTCACTTGAACTTGTGTCCCCATGTTTGTATCAGGATGGATATTCCAACGTCTTATGCAAACCCCTTAAGAAATGCTCGAAAGAGACTCCTTTATGCACAGAATAAAGATGCCTCCAACAAACAAAGACGGCTCAAATATAAAGCTGATTTAAACACCCAAATATTTCCAACTATACCCTGGCCTAATGTTTCTCTTCCTCAACATCCCGAAGCTTCACTTGCAAACCCATCTCCTTCAACATTCCCCGCTCCGATTGTACCTACCCTTCAACTTCCTCCATTCACTGCCACTTCTTGCCCATATACATCGCACACCCCACCATCAACTCATCCTCCTTCACCCTCCCATCCCCATATTTTGGTCAACCATGCCCTTAACCATGCACACCACTGATTTCGTGAAAGGATAGATGACCTCTCTCCCTTGCATATCTGCTCCATATGCAAAGAATCATACCCAAATATGAAAACAAAATTCTTACATGGTAACCTTTGTTGCTCCCGATGTGCAACTACAAAATCCACCCACCGCTTCTCCCTTGCGAACAACATGGACCCTAGAAACCAACCGTTTGTCCTTGTTTCTCTAACACAAATAGAAGAAATGCTCATATCATGTGTCAGCCCAATCTTGCAAGTCACCCATGCACGAGGTGGACAATACAAATACATTGGTCATACTATTTGTTTCCCGCAAGACATCACTGCCATCGCCAACATTTTACCATGCTTGGTTTCTGAATTGGACATCATCGTTGTTACTAGGCATGGTTATGACCACAAAACATATGATTTCATTGTTAGCGGGACACGTGTTCTTGCAGATTTAGAGTACAAACTAGCCCATGATCCCTACTACAAGGATGTCCAACTGGACCAAGCTACAATATTTGCCTTTCCAACTATGTCTTCTCTCGTCTGTCGCATTCCCCCCTCCTCTCCTGAACCACAACTTGATTTCCTTATTTTTGATGATAACATTCCTACACACCCGACTCCAACAAACCTCCAACCATCCTCTTTTGTATCAACAATCCCTAATTCCCATACTGAGCTTGAAGAAATACACAACTACATCCACTTTCCCCATCCTAATTCCACTACTTCACTTTCCTAGCCCTCTGTTTCCCCCTCCGATATCAATGAATATACCACATAAGGCATCTTTGTTATGGCATTCCCCACACCCTTCCCCACATGGGCTGCCATGATTCGTCAACGACGTCTTAGAAAAGTTGAAATGCAAGAATATGTTGTTCACCTCATACGCTACTATGATAACCATTTTACCAGCATCCAAGATTCCGATATCACTTGTACAATCTTATGTTGCGGCATTGTAGTCAAGCAATTGCTGTTGTTTTCGTGAAGAGAAACCTTGAAGAGGGCTTTCCAATGACCATTTTAGACCTTCGTGCATGCCTCGAGGACATGCCTGATTCCATGCTTCCTGATCAATTATGCGCTTCAGATCAGGCCTTAGAGGGACACACTCGTCCTGGAACAAATGCAAAGGTGAACTCACTAATATGATCATACAAATATGTAGCCCTACTTTCTTCTTCACCCTAAGTGTAGTTGACACCAAATGGCATGACATGCACATGGTCATGTAATCCAAATTTAAACGGGAATGCAACAACTTACAAATATAACCATAAATACAAAAATGCAATAGAAATAACACTATCTTTCATTAAATCAAATAATGAAATATTCTTATAAACAAAATGGAAATGAGACTAGCTTGAGCGATGGTGGCTACATGCCTCTGAACTGAGTTACAATTAGGCTCAAGGGCCTTTTTATTATTGAACAATAAGAGAAAACCTTAAACAACCAAAACCCTAACCCGAGGAGATGTGACACCAAGAGTTTATGGCCCCCGTTGGGCAGCCAACTTCCCAGGGTCGTAACTTGGTCATATTATCTTCGTTTGATGCGCATGATACCTCGTTGGAAATATATCTCCGAGAACTACAACTAAAAATGTGATTCCATTGAAATGTATTGGAGGAATATTGTTGAAAAAATGTCGTTTAGGGCCTCAAAACGACTATGAAAGTTCATGACCCAAAAAACTGCCAAAAATAGTAAACTATACTACAATTAAGGAAACTGAAAAAATGAAAGAAACAATGGTGGGGGTCCACGTGGAATAGGTGGGTGGCCACCAATATCCACCTGGATCATTCCTCCCCCCTTAGGAAGCAATGGTCTCCATTGCGTTGAGTTCCTCCATGAGATGAGGAAACTTCTGTTGAACTTGGTCCCTAGTGAGCCATTTTCCTTTGTGCAAGAGTTGGCCGACTTTGAAAACTCGATACAGTTGGATCTTCTGCTGGCGAGTGTTCTTGATCTGTGTGTCCATGATCCGATCAGTTGCAGCTTGTTCCATGCAGTATGGATTTAACTTTGTTGGTGTGAGTTGTTCTGCAATGTCGAATGTGTCTAGTAATGGTGGAAAGTATGGCCGAAGGTGATCCACATTGAACACTGGGTGCAGGCCAAGGAATGGGGGAATGATGAGCTCAAAAGCATTATCTCCCATAGCCTTGGTGATGGTGTATGGCCCATATCGAAGCGGGTGAATCTTGCGGTGGGGCCCAGCGAGGCACTCCTTCTGCAAATGTAGCCAAACTTTGTCGCCCACCTAGAACTTATGTGGCACCCAATGTTGATCATGTCAGTGCTTCTACTTAGCATTGGATTTGTCCAACATGTCATGGAATGGTTGGTGAATATGTTGAATGTGCTCAATGAAGCTATTTACCTTGTCGGCTTCGGACTAAACATGAGCCGAATTTGCCTGAGTCGCTGCAAATGGTATGGCCACATCGATGGGACATAGTGGCTAGAATCCCAAGCCCACTTGAAAAGGATTGTGTTCAATCGAGCTGTGGAGAGCCCGATTGTAGCCGTGTTGGACATAGGGGAGGCTCGCATCCCATGTGTGTGGATTATTTGAGTTGTACATGTGCAAAATGTGTACGATCATCCCGTTGATGACCTCTGTCTGGCCATCGGTTTGAGGATGGAAAGTTGTGGAATTAGTGAGCTTGGTGTCCATAATCGACTAGAGACTCGACCAAAATGCACTGAGGATCCTGCTGTTTGATCTGAGATGATAGACTGTGGGATCCCAAAGTGTACCCACACTCATTCAAAGAAGAGTTTTGTAGTGGCTTCTGCTGTGATACTCTTCTTGCAAGCCACCATAATGGCCATCTTCAAGAATTTATCGACGACCACAAAAACACAGTCGTTGCCATGCTTAGTAGAAGGAAGGCCTGACATGTGATCCATGGAAATGGATTCCCAAGGTCGACTAGGGGTAAGCAACGAAGTATAGAGACCTTACTTCTTGATGGTCGATTTGGCAATGGCGCAGGCAGTGTAGGATCTAATGTACTTCCTGACATCCTGTCGAAGATTCGGCCAATAGAAATACTTCTGCAATACTACCACTGCTTTCTCGACCCCAAAATGCCCAGCGACCTGACTGTAGTGTGCTTCGCAAATCATCTTCGCACGCTCACTTGAAGGAACACAAAGGTGTCCCAAGTGGCATAACAGAGCATCCTGGAGGTGAAAATCTGGAACTTGTTGACCCTCCAAGAGAGTATGGTATGTGTGGCCGAATTATGGGTCACTTTTGTAGAGAAGTGGCCAATCAGAAGTCTCGTGCCCACAAGAGTTGAGCACGGTGGTTAATGCCATGATCGATGGTCGGTTGAGGCAGTCTGCAACATTATTTGTGTTTCCCTTCTTGTACTTGATATTCAAATGGAATTGTTGCAGGTATGTGGACCACTTCTGATGGCGATCATTCTGCAACTTCCCTTGCATCTGTATGAACTGCAGGGGTCAGTGGTATGTGTGGATGATTGTTTCCTTCCCCAAAATGTAATGCTTCCATTTTCGGCAAGCCTGCACAATGGAATACATCTCTTTGTCATAAGTGGGATACTTTTGGACTGTGTCTGAAAGTGTCTCACTGTGATATGCCACTGGATGCCCCTATTGAGTAAGGACTGCCCCAATAGCATAGTCAGAGGCATCTGTCTCGATCTCAAATGGTTGTTGCAAGTTTGGTAATGTGAGCACTGGTGCAGAGCAGAGGCAATGTTTCAACTTTGTGAATGCCTTCTGTTAAGATTCAAACCAAAATAATTTTTCTTTCTCTCCTCCTTTGGTGACTTGACTCAAGGGCCAAGTGATATGAGAGAACCCCAACATGGATCTACAGTAGAAATTGGCAAGACCTTGAAAGTTATGGAGCTCTGTCAAAGTGGTTGGGTTTGGCCAATCCTGAATGACTTGGATCTTGAATAGATCCACATGCACCCCCCATTCATCAATAATGTATCCCAGATACTAAACCTGGGTCATGCCAAAAGTGCATTTCTCCAAATTGGCACACAACTTGTGTTGCCGCAGTGTTTGAAGAAGTTGTCGAATGTGGTGGAGGCGCTCTTCCCAACTCTGGCTGAAGATCAGGATGTCATCCAAGTATACCACTACAAATGAGTTGGTGAATGGCCGCAAGATGTCATCCATAATCCTCATGAAGGTTGCAGGAGCATTTGTTAACCCGAAAGGCATAACCAACCATTCGAAAAGGCCCTCCTTGGCTTTGAAGGCAGCCTTTCACACATCAAAGGGTTCAATTGGTACCTAGTGATATCCAGACTTCAAGTTGATTTTGCTTAAATATTTTTCCCCTTGAGTTGGTCCAGAAGGCCATCAATCCATGGGATCGATTACCTATTCTGGACAATGATCTTGTTTAGCGCCCAATAGTCAATACAGAGTCTCCAAGTCCCATCCTTCATTTATCTCAACATGATCAGGCTCCCACAAGGCGATGAACTTGGCCGAATGTGATCTTTCTGCAGCAACTCTTGAATTTTCCTCTTGATTTCATCGTTCTTCAGAACGAAGCACCGATAGATTGGTCCATTGGGTAACAACGCACCTGGGGTCAGATCGATGGAGTGCTTGACCTAATAGTGCAGAGGCACCCCTGCGGGGGAGGTGAAGATGTCCTCGTACTCCTCCATGACCTTGTCCATCTGTTTTTGTCGTGCAGAGGGGCCCTGTTTGGAGGTCGTGGTCACCGTCTTCTTCTTTCCTTGTGGGTGTATCATCAAGAAAACAAATTTCCCAGTTCTTTAAATGAGCTTACTGCATTGTTTTGTATTAACCAAAGAGATGGTGGTAGGCGGTGCTATCTTCAGTATCCTGTCCAACTTATTTCCCAATGTAACAATAACAACGCGAGGCCTTGACTCATATACAACATGTCGCTTCCACAAGTATGGTTAGCCTAATAATACATCACAAACATCAAGGGGAGTAATGTCACATAATACCTCATCCATGAATGGCCTCGTAAATCCCAACCTTGTTGGGGACATGCAAAGAAAAATAGAGAAAGAGAAGACCGCTCTGATACCACTGATCCAAATTTAAACAGGAATGCAACAAATTATAGATATAACCATAAACACAAAGATGCAGCAAAAATAACACTATCTTTCATTAATATCAAATAACGAAATATGCTTACAAACATAATGAAAATGAGACTAGCTCGGGCAATGGTAGCTTATCTCTAAGAAGAGATGTGGCGGCTACATGCCTCTGGACTGAGTTACAATGAGGTTCAAGGTCATTTTTATTATTTAAAAATAAGAGAAAACCCTAAACAACCAAAACCCTAACCCGAGGAGATGTGACACCAAGAGTTTATGGGCCCCATTAGGGTCAGTTGGGCAACCAACTTCTTGGCGTCGTAACTTCGTCATATTATCTCCGTTTGATGTGCATGATACCTCGTTGGAAATATCTCTCTGATGAATACAATTGAAAATGTGATTCCATTGAAATCACTTTGAGGAATATTGCCTAAAAAACGTTGTTTAGGGCTTCAAAATGGGTCTTGAAGTTCAGGACCCAAAAAATTGCGAAAAATAGTAAACTGTGCTACAATTAAGGATACTGAAAAACTGAAAGAAACAATGGTGGGGATCCACGTGGAATAGGTAGGTGGCCACCAATATCCACCTGGATTGTCATGCCTGGAAAACCCCCCGGATTCATCCAAGTTGTCTCGATGGAAATTCAAAAATATAATCAACAATCCACATCTTCCAGCACAATACATTCATTTTCAATTCACAATGTTCCTCGAAGAGGTCTTGCAAAAAGGTTTACATGCAAAGGACTTATGGTGCAGTTTTTTCCCTGACCATATTTCTCTTTTTTGTTTCTTTGCCTGGATGTACAGTCACCTCACAAAATTTCCTTTTTCATCTTTGCAGGTATGAGTGGAAACATAGGGGCTCCACACACATACATGGTTTCCTTTAGCTCAAAAAGGTACCTGATAAGGACAACCTCGATTAGGATGGCAAAGTCGCGATGAATAGAGCCAGGTCGTTTTTCAATGAACACATTTTTGCTTGGAATCCTTGCCCTCCTAAACAATGTGAACCTTATGTACACATCTCTACAAAGAATAACCCATGCATCCTCCCATCTCCATTGATATTTGCATCCTCTCGCCTTCAAGACTACAAGAATCTTCTTAATTGCGTTCAACAACATACAAAATTCCACCCCTCTTCATGTCTTCGCAAAAAAGGTCCTACTCTTGTTTTCCGCTATGGAGTTCCATGGGATTTGAATCCCACCTCCTCTTTGATCATTGATGACAGTGGACAAAATAAATATGTCCCCGCTCATAATGATGACAGGTTAAATGTACACAACTCTGACATGTTATACATATGGAGAGAAAACATCGATTGCCAATTGGTTTTGTCTCAGCATGTTGTTCTCCGCTACATCGCGAAATATGCATCGAAACCAGAAACAAAATTAGAAAGTTATCGGCAAATGTTGTCACGTGTCTCCCAGGATGTCCACCCCGAAACACCTATTGTTAATGTTGTCCGAAATTTTTTAATAGAAACAATTTCTGATAGGTACATCAGCGCACAGGAAACATGCCACATGCTACAAAAACTCTCTTTCACTTTGTAGTCGCTCATTTGTTTCCCTCAATGTTACTCAAACTATTTTTCGACATGTTTCTCATGGTCTAGGCTCCCCCTTTCCAACACCACCCTTCATTGTAGCATACATGAATAGACCTCCTTCGCTTTAAACACTAACTCTTCTTGAAGTTGCACATTCCAGGTCCTTCTCTACTCGCCGAAAACATAACCAATGGAAATAAATAAATCCTTGCAATATTGTTCCTACCCTCCCTTCCTATTCCTCAATCCCTTCTCCTGTTGATGCATCCTATGATTCTTTCTGTTGGAGTGAACTACTTCTATACTTCCCTTATGCACACTCCCATCAGACATAGGCTCCACTTATGAAGCAGTCATTTCGCATTGGGAACAAAAAAGATATGTGTATGTTCCATGGCATGTTCATCGAGCCCTTAAAACCCCCCTTTCCTGTTGCTCTAATGACAACTCCACTAATGACATGTCGAACCCTCTGAATCTGTAGACATCGATGAATGGCAATTCTTTTCTCAGCGACACCCTGGAAACAACGTGGAAATTGATGATATTGACATGCTTGGACATCGCGACTTTGACTCTAACCATAATTAGGCCCATACTACCATCCCTCTCCCTTTGCAAGAGACATCCATAAGTTTCATAGACTTTAATCGCTCATCCACTCAAATCCATTATAGCCCGTCTCTAGTTCCCCGCTCGCTCACCTCACTATCACCCACCTAGCAAGTTGCTTTCACAATTGTCATCACTGATCAAGTGCTCAAAATTATGCTCAAAAATCAAAGTCATCAGAATGGTGTGGAACCTTAACGACTACGTAGTGCTCGTCATCCTGAATCTGGTGCAACTCGTTTCGTGTGAAATAGACACCGTATGCTCTCATAAACGCGATTTGTTCACTTTGTCAAACATGTAAAAAATTTGCAAGTGGCTGACAGGGATGCTGACTGGGCATCCGTACTACCTAGGTGGAAAGGGGAATATTCTTGGAATATTCTAAGAATATTATGTTTCGTTTGCTTCATTCTATTGTTCCACGTGTTTTTTTTGGGCCAATAAGGAGGTGACATGTGGCTAAGCTTGAGGCTGCCACGTGTCCTCCTAATGGAATATTAAAATTTGTATGGAAAACAGGGTGGAGGCCAGGCTCAACCCCGTGACCTCCCATAGCACAGACCAAGCACTAACCATCGCGCCTGCACGTTATTTCTTAACTATAAGGGGAAGGCGGTTAAACTTAAAGTTGAATGGTTTTTGATTTGGGGGATGGGACCGTGGTTAACCCCCCACTCTGGTCCACGAACCATGGTTAGGGGCTAACCACAGCCCCAAACCTTAACTGGCGCCATAACCATTATCAACATCGGCCATGTGAACAGAATGCAGGTGGTGGAGTGGGGGGCCCGGCGGGCAAGGGAGGGCAGTTGACCTTAACCCCCGGGAACGTGGCCACCCCACATGACCAGAGTTTTCAAAACTTAAGCGTTAGAGGACGTTTTAAAGTTCCGACAAATTCTCTCGATTTCTGATGAAAATGTCGCTCAGTTAGAGCGCTTGGCAGGAAAAATTGTAGGATGATGTCGGATTTTGGGGAAAATGTAGAGAGAATAGTGGGAAAACTAGGAGAGGTCATAATTTCTCCTGTTTTCGACCAAAGCAGATGAAGAAAGAGGCTAGGTAGCCATTTTTGGAAATTATGGACTCATTAGAGCAGGCTTCAGAAGCATCTGAGCATTGTAAACACATATTTTTACACTTTTGAGCATAATAGGGAGACCCAAGCCATTGGAAGCTGGACCAAGGAAACGTAGCCCAGGAGGGGTCACCTCGTTCATCATGTTCCTGTTGTGATGTGTTTTTGGTGATGTTATGTACATTTTTATGTTGTTTTTCAGTCTCTTATTTATGTTAAAATTGCTCATAAATTAACATCAAAACTCATTTTACACTTACAAAAATCATGAATCCTTAAGCACAATGAAAGCATTTTGCTTCTAATCTGAGGAGGATCTTAGCATAACAATCTAATATTCTTAATC
Organism: Pinus tabuliformis; assembly: GCA_031772625.1. NCBI lineage: Eukaryota > Viridiplantae > Streptophyta > Pinopsida > Pinales > Pinaceae > Pinus > Pinus tabuliformis. The sequence continues at coordinate 783,676,849 of CM062812.1, read as the reverse complement.
GGATCATTTTGGTATCAGAGTACTAGGTTTTCTTTGTGTAAGAAGGATTTAACTGTTTGCAATTTTATGTCATGCTTACAAGTTTAAAACTAGAAAGAGGGGAAGGGAAGCTGGTTGGAAGCCCTGAAGTTGGGTCAAGGGGAAGGAGGGCAAGGTTGCCACAATCTCCAACACCATTTCATCCTCAAGTTGCAGTTGAGACTCCAGAGAGCATGTCTCATGAAGGATAACCTACAAACATGATAGAAGATGAGAAGGTCTTCAGGAAGGCTTTCTTTGATATGACAGAGATGGTGAAGGTCCTCTATGAAGAGAGGAATACCAGGCTGCAAGGTGAAAGTTCCAAACCTCCCAAAGGAGAAGGTTCTTCAGGAGGAGGTAATGGAAATGGAGACAAACCTCCACCCTCTCCACCATCTTCTTCATCTTCTTCTTCACAAGAATCTTCACCCTCTTCCATTAACACAACCCTTACTCATACTCATCATCATACTTCAAAAGGAACTCGTAAATCAACTTTTTTAAAACTTGAAGTTAAATTTGAGCTTCCCATGTATAATGGCGAAGTGAATGCAGAGAAGCCTGATAATTGGATTCATTGGTTGGAGGTCTATTGCAGAATTCAAAACCTTCAAGAGGATGGAATAAAGATTCAGTTAGCTTCCTTGAGAATGGAGGGTGCAACACTAGTATGGTGGGAATCAAAGACACAAGAGGAGATAATTAAAAAACACGGTAAGATCTCAATTTCTTGGATTGATTTCATTGCTACAATCAAAAGACAATTCTACCCTCTAGCTTATATGCAAAAATCCATCATGAATTGGCAGAACTTTAGACAACTTAAAGGTCAAAATGTGCAAGATTACACCCAATAATTCAGAAAAAGGTCTTTAATGTTAGGTGTAGATTTGCAATCACAAGACACGATGTTGAAGTACATAGGGGGTTTACATAGTTACCTTAGGCATACTATCTCAATGCTTAATCCCAATAATATAGATGATGTGTGTGTGCAAGCCACTAATATTGAAGCAAGAGGGAAAAACACTCCAGGAGAAGGTAGTAAAAATCCATTTAAGAGTAAAGGAAAATAAAAGGGTTTCAAAGGAAAGGGAAAGAAAAACACATCTATCAAAAAAGGAGATAAATTAACATGAAAACATTGTTCCAAAGAGGGTCGCGATGAAGCTCATTGTTGGAAAGTTCATCCCGAAATGAAACCAAAAAAAATCAACAACAAGGGAAAATAAAAGACAACTGCAACCACTCAACAGGATTTGGGATCCAATTCAGGTGATGAAACTAAAATCACAACCATGGTTATAAAAGGAAAAGAATCGGATGCTATCACTAGTTCTTCAAATTCACAAAAACGAAACTCCAAATGAAAAGAGGAGGATAGAACTTTTCACATAAGGGTGATCTCAAAACATAACAAGATTGATACACTTTTCGACAATGGCTCTCAAGCCAATATTATCTCTAAAAACATTATCAAAAGTTTAAACTTGAAAACAATTCCACATCATAAACCATATCCACTTGGATGGGTGTGTGGCAATGCACAATTGCAGGTTACTAGAAAGTGTAAACTGAAATTCGCCATTACTGCAAATTTCATAGATGTAGTGGAGCTTGATGTTGTGCCATTAGATATATGTGGCATAGTTTTGGGCAGCCCGTACCTTTATGAAAAAAAACTATCTTCCATAGAAATAGAAACAAATACCATTTGTTCAAAGATGGAGTAGAATATATTGTGAGAGCTCATAGCAAGAAACTAAATCTTTCACTTGTTAATGTGGCGCAGATGAAAAGACTAGTGAATTCAAGCAAGAATTTTGTGCTTCTAATGATCAAGCACAAGAATAATGTTGATAATGAAGCTTTTAAAGGTTATGATTCAAAATTTAAATTTGAATTAAATGTAGTTAACCAATATGATGAGATGTTTCAGGAACCAAAGAGATTACCTCCCAAGAGAGGAATCCAACATGAGATACAGTTGAAGCAAGATTGTCCTCTTCCTAACATTGGCATGTACAGGATGTCAGTGATGGAAAGTGCAGAAATTAAGAAGAAAATTCAAGAGTTGTTGGATAAAGGGATCATCAGGCCATCTTCATCATCATGTGGTTCACCTATTATCTTGGCGCCAAAGAAGGATGGAACATCATGGTGCATGTGTGTGGACTTTCGTGCATTGAACAAAATTACGGTAAAGAACCGTTACCCACTGCCTAGAATATATTATTTACTTGATCAATTGAAAGATGCAAAGTATTTTACTAAGCTAGACTTAAGGAGTGGCTACCATCAAATTAGAATAGCTGAAGGAGACATTTGGAAGACATCATTCAAAACAAAACAAGGTTTGTTTGAATGGCTAGCTATGCATTTTCGTTTATGTATTTCTCCTGCTACATTCATGCGTGTGATGCATGATGTGTTGAGGCCATTTCTTTATAGTTTGTTATAGTCTACTTAATGACATCTTAATTTTCAGTAAATCTCATGATGAACATGTCATGCATGTGAGAAAAGTACTTGATGTCTTGAAAAAAGAACAGTTGTATCTTAAGATGTCAAAGTGTGAGTTTGGAAAAACTTCTTTAGCTTACTTGGGTCATATTGTTGGAGGAGGTGAGTTGAAAATAGATTTCTCCAAGGTTGATGTCATTTTTAATTGGCCAAGGCCCAAGACAGTTACTGAAGTAAGGAGTTTTTTGGATCAACCCAATATTGGAGGAAAATCATTGCTAACTTTTCTCTTATAGAAGCTCCTTTGCATACATTGACAAGTGTGAAAAAGGTTTTTCAGTGGGGAGTCAAACAACAAAAGGCCTTTGATGCATTGAAGTAAAAGATCAGTTCAGCTCCACTACTTGCACTTCCAGCCTTAATATAGTCATTTGAGATTCAAACATATGCTAGTGACTACGCCATGGGTGTAGTCCTCATGCAACATGGTAAGCCTATCTGTTTTCATTCGGAAGCTTTTAATGGTGTAGTGATTAACTATCCTACATATGACAAGGAATTTTATGCATTGGTGCAAAGTGTGAGAAAGTGGAAACACTACTTGATGGGTAAGGAAACAATCATTCACACTAATCATCGACCATTGCAATACTTTCAATCTCAATCAAAGTTGCAACAATCAAGGCACTTCCGATGGATGGGTTTTCCTCAACAATTCCACTTGGTGATCAGGGATAAGAAAGGTATCTACTATAAAGTTTCTGATATGATTTCTAGGTCTATTGTTAGTGCAACTACTTTACTTAAGCATAATTTGTTTTGCATGAAATTTATATTGAGCAATATGCATTAGAGAATGACTTTCAGGATGTTTATGAAAGCTTGAGTCAAGGCGAACAAGTATATGAATTGGATTATCATTTGCATGATAACTTGTTGTACCATCTTGGCAAGCTTTGTATTCCAAAGGGAGAAAGAGTTAACATCATAAGAGAGGCACATACTTCTCTTATTGTTGGTCATTTCGGTGTAAGTAAGATGGTGGCACATCTACATAGGTATTGTTATTGGCCTCGTATGCTTGAAAATGTGTCACATTTTATTAAAGGATGTTCATTATGTGTAGTCAATAAGCCTAGCAATAGGAAGTTAGGATTGTACACACCACTTCCGGTTCCTTCACTGCCATGGGAGAGTGTTTCTATGGATTTTTTAGGAGATCTTCCATTGTCAAAAAGAGGTCATGATTATTTGTATGTAGTAATTGTGGACAGGTTCAAAAAAATGTGTATTTTGATGCCATGTAAAAATCAAGTTACAGCTGAACAGACTGCCCAATTATTCTTTCAGAATGTATGGGTGCATTTTGGATTGCCCACATCCATTGTTAGTGATCGAGATTCTCGCTTTGTTGGGAAATTTTGGTCAAGCTTGTGGGGATTCATGGACAACAAACTGAAAAAAAAAAAAGTACAAATTTTCATCCACAAACAAATGGTCAAACAGAGGGGGTGAACAGAAAAATGATACATCTTCTTCGTGGATATTGCAGCAAGCATCCTAAGTTGTGGGATGAACAATTGCATTATATCCATCATGCTTACAATCGAGCCAAGCATTCTTCAACTCAAAAACCTCCATTTGAGGCATGTTTGGGATACTTTCCTAAATATCCTTTGGATTTCATTTTTGGCAAAGATGTTGCTATTGATGGTCATAGCGACATAGACAAAGCAAGAAAGTTCATTGAACAAATCCAATTAGTACACCAAAAAGTTCAAGAACAACTTGAAAAGAGCCAAGGAAAGTACAAAGCAAGGCACGCCAAGCATTGTGTAGATCACAAGTTCCAAGTTGGTGATGAAGTTTGGCTTCACATTTACAAAGAGAGGCTCCAAGGAGAAGGTAAAAAGATAAAACCAATTAGATATTGTCCATTCAAAATTTTGGAAAAGATTGGTAACAATGCCTTCAGGTTGGATTTGCCTTCATATACGCAAATTTATGTTGTTGTTAATGTTGAGAATTTAAGGGTGTATGAGCCTCCTTTGATTGAAGATCAAGGAGAGAATGTTCAAATTCCATCTATTGAAGATTTTTCACCAGAATTCCTTCATGAGCTTCAACAATACACTATACTTGACATAAGAACAAGGACATCGAAAAGGGGAAGTGTTGATTATCTTCGAGTGGGGCTCATGGGAACAATTCCTTCAAAATCCAAATGGATAGAGATTGGAAAGATGAGGGAACTGTACCCTCACCTGCTAGACAACTGAAAGTGATATTTTGGGGTCTAAAAGGCTTCCAGTGGGGAGGAACGATCAGGTGCTCAAAAATCAAAGTTGTTAGAATGGTGTGGAACCTGAATGACCACGTAGTGCTCGTGATCTTGAATCCGACTCAACTCATTCCGCGCGAAATGGACACCGTATGCTACCAGAAATGTGATCTGTTCAGTTTGTCAAACAGGTAAAAAATTTGCAGGTGGTTGACAGGGATGCTGAATGGCATCTGTACCGCCTAGGTGGCAAGGGGAATATTCTCATAATATTTTGTTTCGTTGGCTTCATTTTATTGGTCAACGTGTTTTTGTTTGGGCCAATGAGGAGATGTCACGTGGCTAAGCCTGAGGCCGTGTTGTGGCCAGCAACAACCCCCCTTTTATTTAGTTTTAGTAATAAAGCTAAATAAATGGGGACCCTTCTAAAAAAATAAAAACTAGCACTTATGTTTCCCTTTGAATAAAACATGATATCATAAAATTAGGAAAACACCTGCTAAACCTAAAAAAACTAAAGTTTTATGATAAGTTCCGAATAAAATCGTTCTCTTAACAATAAAACATCGCATCGCAAAGGGTAATGAGGAAACATCATATAAACAAGCTTTCAAAATTGCGAAAAACGCGATGTGAGATCGCGTGCCTTAAAGACTCATTGCACATCGCGGATTTCATACACTGTAGGTATCACCTAAGGTAAAATATCTTGATCCGGCGATATGTGATAAGACATCTCGCAAATCGCATCTCGTAACCACCTAACAAAATAAATGATTGTTAACAAACGGATTAGTAATATTACGATCTGCAATATTGCGAAGCAAATCGCAAAGTTGCTTTATTGCAGATCTGCAGGGCTCATAGTTCAATAAAGTATTTCTCGTAATCCGATACCGAGTTATGGGCATTAATGTCAATTTAATGGTTAGTTGATGGTCATTTATGAGATAAGATTTAAATATGATCGAAAGGTTATTTCACGTAAGGTGATATATTTGATATGATTTCGGCATTAAGAGCTTTCTCGTCACCTTCTCTCTTACCATTATTCTTTCCTTGCTTGTAAATTGCAGGAGCAACGAGCAGAGTAATATACTCAGCAGTGTGCATAACATAATGGGAAAGAAGGGAAAAGCTCCGGTTGCTGAGGACAAAGAGATGACGCCCTTATACACAGACACCACCTGCAACAGAGATGCTGACATAACTACTTGGGAAGGAATGTATAATTTGCTCGAAGAAGAAAAGCCCAGAGTTATGCAGGTTAAAGCAACAACAGACTCACGTGGGTCGTCCGAGGCAGCAATCACTGAACTTGCATGTTCATTCCTTCATCGAATAATGACAAGACCAAAGATTCTTCCATACACAGACATGGTCAAGTGGGTACTGGACAGTGCCGACATAACATATAGAAAATTCAAGTCTTGAAGCCAAGAATTCATTGTTTCATTCACTTCACAGGATTTAAGGCTTGTGTATCATCTACTAGAACTGCAAGCAACCTACAACAAGCAGTTCATGGAAAAGTTTTCCAAAGAAAACGAAGATTTGGTAGAATGCACCAAGAACTAGTCGGTAAGGGAAGAACCATTGAAAAAGGGCAAAGCGCATTGATTGAGGCCCATAAAGACCGCGCAGGAGGCGAAACTAGCACCTGGGAAGCCCGGATTGGGAAAAGGAAGCAGTTTCCGATGCGCGATTAGCGTTGGAAAAACCCCTCAAGAAGGAAAGTCCCCGAGCGCTTGGTTGCATGTAAGCCGAAAAACCACAGGGAAAAGCGCTAAAGGATAAAGGCGGGACCCACGCTCCAAAACTAACGGTATTTATCGGGTGCACCCTTGGGCGGTAAGCGGATTTGGCTGAAACCTAGCGATTCCATTCAACGCCCGACGCGTGGCAGCGGAAGAAGCAACTACAACGGCAAACAACGTCATTGACTGTGTTAATAAAAACCTGCACAGAGCAAAACTCATTTCAGAGGTCGTTCCCGGATTTCTCCCAAAGGCACAACAACTGCAGACAAGCTGGAAACAAAAAGCTGAGGAAAGAGTAGAGTCCATCAAGAAGTTAACCAAGTTGAATTGGGAAACTTACTTGCAGTACTTGGCTAAACCGCATAGTCAATGCATGACTCTCAAATGCCCTACAAACTTTGTCGAGAAAATAGCACCAGCACTTGCCGATTCTGTTTTCGCAGGGCAACTAAAATTGGAGGTCGGCCAATCGACGCTCCTCAAGCCGATGCTGAATGCTTGCAATCTCAGAGAACAGATACATAGATAGTTAATTCTAGATTCAGTTTTAGTTTTAGTTTTGATTTATTTTTGCCTTAGATGAGGACGGTCATTTAAACCTCCTCCTATATTTTTGTAATAAACTATTTTTAGTATTTAGGAAGTAGTATTTTAACCCCTATCATGCATTTAGAGAGGGGTCCTGAAATTTGTCAAAAACATTTCCTCAGAACATGCACTTCTGCACCCTCAGAGGAGGTTTTGATGAATGAATGGAACAAGATTTATTGATATCTGTGTTTAATATCTGCTACTGAAATTCACTTTTGTACTCTTAGTAGATGTTGAATTAGGAAGAGATAGATCTATATTGCTGAAGCTCATGAGTAGAACTTGTTATCAATGGTACTTTTATCTCTTAATGATTTCTACTTATGTGTCAAAGTAACATTTTATGCTCAGTTATTTATATATGAAAGCTTGAACGTTTGAGTTATCATTTGGCACTTTTGTACGGTGATGACTATTATGTTTTTGCTTAATGTATGAATGACTTATTATGTGATATGTTTCTCACAATTGTTTCGGCTAATTTCTTATATGAAACAATTCATTTTTATCGAATTCTTTTCTTGTGGCAATTGGATGATCTTTATTACCAATTGCTGTTAGAAATTATTTTAGATCGCATAAGTAAAAAGTTGAATCCCGGGTTAGTTTTAGAATTAAATATTTCTGTTAATTAGAATACAATTGCATTGTTTTAAATTAGACTTAGATCAAAAGCATTTTACTTAGAAATATTTATAAAACAGAAATATCAATTCTTATCAACACACACAAATTGGGAAACTGGTCCCATTATCCCCAGTTGGAACCACCATCCCAAACGGAAAAGGAGCTGCTTTAAAGGGCCAGACCGGGTTGGTATCCCCCTTATTGTAGACCCAATTTTCAGGGCTTCAACATATTTGGTGCTAGAAGGAGGGCCCTGAACTATGAATGGCTAGTAAATCCAAATCTAAATACCATTCTGAGAGTAAATCGCTCTCAACATCCCCCCCCAACTTCTCCATCGCATTCCGAATCTTTAAATCCTAATCAAGAAGTTGAGAAACAACAAGCACTGCCACAAACCCAAACATTTCAGAGAAATCTACTATTGAACCTCCTGAAGTTGAATCTTTGATTCATAAACTTCAAGGACCTTCCATATCACCGCAAAAGTCTGAAATATCTCAAGGTAGTGTGACTTCGCAATAAAATCCTTCTCATCGTTTAACCAGATTGTAGAGTGAAAAATTTGGTATCGAACCAACCGAATTACCTCTACCTAAAAGGAAAAGAGCAAGGAAGTCACCTCAAGGGTCTAATAGTGAGACTCTTTCATCATCAACATCCATTCCAACTTCCCCATTGCAAAGTCAACCATCCACCCCTCCACTTCAAATTGTTGTCCATCAGAGTACTGGAACTTTAACATCCTCATCTCTTCCACAAGCAACTTTGTCTGCGCTTTCCTCTGTTAGTAGTTCAACGATGGCCCAAAACCTATGGAATAATCTAGGGGTAGTCTTAATGCCTGCGCCCTTGAGTCAATTACCGGCCCATCCTGAAAAATGGCTGCCTAAGTTTAATCCTGAAGCAGACATGCTAGCAGAAGAACACATAAACAACTTTATGTTATCGATAAATTTAAATGGTGTTACTAATGAAGATGTTGTTGTCTGACTCTTTCCTTATACTTTATACGGAGCAGCCACATCCTGGTATTTTTCATTACCATCAGGATCCATCACTAGTTGGGAAATTTTCCAAGAGCAATTCTTGACTAAGTTCAACGATGATAGATCTACAACAACATTGATCAATGATATATCGAATCTAAAGACTGAATCAAGAGAACCTATCAAAGATTTTAACTTGCATTTCAACAAGCTTTTGAATAAAATTCCGACCGCTTCCAAGCCTAGCGAAGAAGTTCAAAGTGAATGGTACATTTCCGCGTTACCATCAAACATAGCGATCTTCGTTGATAGGGCTACCAAAACAACCTTGGCTGAAAACATGAAGGAAGCGATAGCGGTAGAAAAATGTATCTTAGCTTTAGAAAAGAAAAACGCTGTCGATGAAAGAAAATCTAAGAAGGTTACTTTTAGAGATGATCCTAAGAAAATCAATCAAAAGACCCATTTGATTTAGAAGGATTATAGAAAGTCTTAAAAACCATGTCTAACAAAATGGTTGACATTAAGAGACAAGTAGCAGAGACTTCTTCAAAAAAGCCCTACAAGCCTTATAGAAAAAATCCCTCAAATGATTCAAAGCCTCCGAACGCTATAACAAATGTAGAATCTGAAGGAGAAGAAGAGGAAGTTTCTAACGAAGAACCTACTGATGAAGATGAAGTTGTAGAAGTACAGGGAATGTGGGACTTCATCCTTCCAGATGAAGAGGATCAAGAAGCATCACCAGTTACTACTAGAAGTAGAAATCAGCTTGATCCTCCACACCTTAGTTCTAAACAGAAGAGTGCAAGCTCGACATCTAAAGATAAAGTCGCAGGTCAGAAATCATCACCAAAAGCGACTCAAACAAGCCCAGTCCAATCCGATCCCTCAACTCCATCTAAAACACTGGTTGTTTGTGATGAGATGGAGTATAATATCGTTGAAGATATGAAGAAGACTAGGGCTAACATTACTTTTCATGAATTGAGCAAATTGAAACATCAACAAAAACTACTTTTGAAAGAGTTACATGCAATTCCCGTTGCTCCTATTCCTACCGCTGTGATCTCGAAAACTTTTCATGAAATGGGAAGACCTCCAACTAATATGGCAAATAAAGTTGATACAAATGATATTTCTTTAATTACAGGTAGGTCAAAATCCCATACTCCCCCATTCCTTCTTACTGACGAAATTTTCAATAACAACTTGCATAATTGTTTGGTAGATTCAAGAGCTTCATCTAATATCTTACCTAAAACAATATGTGCAAAGTTAAATGTCCAACCTCAAAAATCTGCAGTACGCATAGTTCAGCTGGACCGATCACAGGTTGAAGTAATTGGTGAACTGAATCAAGTTACCACAAGGCCGTCTTCTAATCCAAAGGTATGCCAAGTTATTGATATTCTAGTTGTAGGCATCCCAAAATTTTACGGTTTAATTCTTAGTAGGGATTGGTCCGAAAAACTTCATCGATACTTTGCGACTGACTGGTCACATATGTGGCTCCCTTACAATGGTAAACCGAATCAGATAAAGGTTGAGCGAGAAAGACACCAAAAATACATAATGACGGAATTGGAAGGAGAAAACGAACCTGTAGCATACAACAACAATATAATTGGCAACTATTCTGTTGACTCTTTCTTAGGAAATTTTAATGCTCATACTTCACCTTACTTGGAACATTCTATTCTGTCTCATGTAGGAAATTTTTCTCAAACAAATAGTTCTAAATGTGTTAGTTTTATAGATAGTCCTGTAAATAAATCTTTATTTTGGAAATTATTTTTTGATGGTTCTAAGTCTAATGATGGAGCAGGAGTAGGATGTGTATTAGTTAGTCCAGAGGGAAACAAAACTATGCTAACATGTAGACTCGAGTTTGATTGCACAAACAACACTGCAGAATATGAAGCTCTAGTCCAAGGACTGTACAAGGTAATTGGATTAGATATCAAGCATCTACAAGTCTTCGTAGACTTTGAGATTATTATTAAACAGGTACGAAATACTATACATTGTCTATCAGGTCATTTGAAGCATTATCAATCTTTAGTGCAGGATCTGACTGAACATTTTATAGAATTTAATATTTCACCTATTCCCAGACTCCAAAATGCTAGTGCTGACCTCCTGGCTAATGTAGCTTCCAAGCTCATTCCCTCGGAAGGCTATAGCCCAGACAGATTCTCAATCGAATTGATCTTTAGGCCCTCCATCCCTGATAATGTTACAAACTGGAGAATTTTCAACGATGATTCTGATATTGTAAGTTTCCTGACATTTGAAGGATCTTACACTATTAAGATAATTTATGAGGATCAACATGACAAGCAGGTACAACAAGAGAGCACTAATAATGCTATACCAAAATCTATAGTCAAGTTGGAAGACCTATATGATCTGAAAGACTGATTTAAAAGATCTACCAATTCAAAACTCCAGAGTTCAACTCTAAACGATGAATTAGTAAATCTAGGAACATATACCAAGCCATAGAATATCAACCTAGGTCTTGGCCTAGCCCCAAAAGAAAAATTAGCCTATGTTCAGCTCCTGAAACAATACAAAAGTGTCTTTGCCTGGAACTACGATGATCATAAGACTTACGACACTTCAATCATTCAACATACTATCCCAATGGTAGCTGATGAAAACCTATCCAGTAAAAGCTGAGGAAGATCCATCCTAATCTGGAAAGTCAGATTAAGTCAGAGCTTAATAAATTATTGAAAGCCAAAATTATTTTTCCCGTTCAACATTCTAGATGGGTTTCTAATTTGGTCCTAATCAGAAAGAAAAGCGGAGATATTAGGATTTGTATTGACTTTCGAAATCTTAACAAAGCCTGTCAAAATGATATTTTCCCTCTGCCTCCTATGGAACAAATATTGCAATCAGTTGCAGGATAAGAATTAATGTCCTTTTTAGATGGTTTCTCCGGCTATAATCAGGTTCTGGTCCATCCTGACGATCAGCTAAAAACCACGTTTAGAACCAAATGGGGTACTTATGCATATCAAAAGATGCCTTTTGGTCTAATCAACGCTAGCGCCACATTTCAAAGGGCCATGGATATCGCATTCAAGGGTTTAGCAAACAAATCAGTGGTGATTTACTTGGATGACATAACAATATATTCTAAAAAACGCGGTAATCACCTTAGAGACTTAAAGCAGATCTTCCAACGTTGCCAAAGGTATGGGATTTCACTTAACCCAAAAAAGTCCTTTTTTGCATTAAGTGAAGGAAAACTTCTTGGATTTATAGTGTCAAAATTTGGAATTCATATTGATCCCGATAGAATTAAGGAAATTTCCGAAATATCCTTGCCTCATAATAAGAAAGCCATGCAATCCTTCCTTGGCCAGATTAATTTTGTTAAAATATTTGTTCCAGACTTCTCAAGGATTGTGTCACCATTACAAGCAATGATAAAAAAGAATTCATTTTTCAAATGGGGCCAAGAGGAATATGAAGCGTTCAATCTGATTAAGCAAGCGATTATTAATGCCCCATCCTTAGTGACTCCAAATTTTTCCGATCCTTTTATTTTGTATACATTTGCCTCTGATAAGTCATATGCTGCGATACTCACTCAGGCCAATCAAGACAAGGCGGAAGCCCCAATTGCCTTCTTTAGTTCAAATCTGCAAGGGGCTGAATTAAATTATTCTAACGTTGAGAAACAAGCTTATGCTGTTTTCAAAGCGATCAAATACTTTAGACCCTTTCTTCTTAAAACCCATACAAAGATCATAGTACTGTTTCCAGCGGTAAGAAATCTTTTAGTACAGAAAGATGTGGGTGAAAAGAGAGAAAATTGGGTCACTGCCTTACAAGAATACAACGTTGAGATCAGGCCAGCAAATATTGTAAAAGGTCAAGGCTTTTGCAAGATGTTGGCTGGAGCATCGCTTATTTCTGAAATATCATCTCCAAATCAAGAGGTACAAATGTATGAGGTAAGCCTAAATGATATTGAATCAAGATACGCTGATATCATATTTTATCTAAAGAACGGATATGCTCCTTCAAATCTGAATTATACAAAGAAAAGAGCCCTAAGATTGAAGGCTAAGCAATATCAACTCATAAATGATGTACTTTTTAGGATGAATTATGATTATGTTCTCCTTCGATGTCTTGAGAAATCTGAAGCTGAAAAGGTGTTGCAGGAACTCCATGATGGACCAACAGGAGGACATTATGTGGGAGATGCTACAACACATAAAATTTTGCACGCAAGATATTATTGGCCTACACTATTTAAATATGCACATAGCTATGTAAGGAAATGTCAAATTTGTCAAACTGCTACCGGGAGACAAAAGAAACCATCATTGCCTTTGCAACCAGTCAATATCGATCAACCTTTTGATCAATGGGGATTGGATATAATAGGTGAGATCGTTCCTCACTCTTCTAAACAGCATAGGTATATCCTTACAGCTACAGATTATTTTACTAAATGGGTAGAAGCAGTTCCGCTCAAGACAACTAATGCTGAACACATCATTGATTTCATAGATCAGTTTATAATCACCAGGTTTGGTTTACCCTCTGCTTTAATGTTTGATAATGCATCATATTTTTCTGGCAATGCTATGACTGAATTTTCACTTAAAAGAGGTTTTAAGCTTAAATATTCTGCCAATTATTACCCACAAGGGAATGGGTTGGCCGAATCAACAAATAAAAACTTAATTAGAATCATTAAGCGAACCATTGATCAGAATCATAAAAATTGGCATAAATATTTGATGTATGCTCTATGGGCAGACCGAATAACCCAAAAGGCTTCCATTGGCACTTCTCCCTTTAATTTAGTTTATGGGAAAGAAGTAGTTCTCCCAACTCATCTAGCAATTCCTTCTTTGGCCTTAGTTCAATTTATCGACAAAACACCAACTTCATCTTTAGAACTAAGACAATTGTAGATCCTTAAGCTAGAAGAGCAAGGAGAATAGGCTAAAATCACACACCCTCATCATTAAGCATTGGTAAAGGCTTCCTTCGATTCAAGCATGGTATCTAGGAAGAATTTTCAAATTGGAGATTTAGTTTTGAAATGGGATAAGGCTCATGAGGAAAAAGGCAAACATTCTAAATTCCAACGAATGTGGCTTGGCCCATTCCAAATTGTTGAAATCATAGGTCCATTCACTTTCATGTAGCAAGATTTAATAGGGAAAAGAGAATCTTTACCTGTTAATGGGTAGATCCTTAAAAAATACTTTCCATAGAAGACGAACTCTTCTATTTTTGTAAATTATTGTTTATAGCTTTATTTTGATAATAAAATAGGTTGTAAATGGTTAACTTTGGGAATTCACAAAAAAGATTAGTGTTTCTTTTAGATTTTGTTTTTTCACTTGTATAAATAGAACTGATTTGGAAAATCAATCATTATTATTGAAAGATATAGTCAAATGCTACAAGCCTGAAAATGCTACTAGTTTCAGCCTTACGAATTTTGATAAAAAACAACCTTTAGTGAGAATTTGTTTTATATCAGTCAATGAAAAGCATCAATAACAAAACGAAGGTTCTCTGTAGAAAAGTTGTTTCCAAAAACTCTATAATTGTCGTCCAGAGCTATTCTTAAGGAACCAATGACTTCCTCCCTACCTAGGGAATTACGAGTTTCAAGGAATAATCCAATGATACACTCTAAGCTTAAAGAGTAAGAGGTCTCATCATGAGCCAACTTACCATGATCATGGATATTATAATTTGCTGACATTGCCAAAACTACATACCAAAACAGGGCAATGGCTCAAGATTGTTGTAATCAAAAGACAAGGGGTCTCATCATGAGCCAGCTTGTTCAGTAAAGTTATAAATCAAGTGAATGGCACTGTCGTGATTTGGCTACCCAACCAAGACATTGTTCTTTAAGAATTAAAAGAAAACAAGAAACAACAAGTGTGGATATGGATTTATCTTTGAAAATTGTATATTTCTCCAAGTAGGATACAGGATCATTGCTGGGTAACAGGTAACCTTGTCGAGGCTATGAACACCTGCTGGCAACAGAGGCTCTACCTACGACAAATGAGCATACTTAAAACTGATCTACAGAGAAGTCTTTGTTTTTATCTTTATAAACTAAGTAGTGACTGATGTAAATACAATGACTAGCTTTGGGAAGTAAATAATTAGAGTTAACACAGGAGAAACAAACTACCATTAACAGCTGAAAGCATGATGAACTTTATATTTCTATAATAAAGTTTGATTTTCCAGAAAACTTTTATGTTTTGGAAGTTTAGAAAATTCAAAAAAATAATCAGAGATAACTGGGTCTTCCTAGTGAATCGCCAATTTTTGTGGCCAGCAACGACCCCCCTTTTATTTAGTTTTAGTAATAAAGCTAAATAAATGGGGGCATTTCTAAAAAAATAAAAACTAGCACTTATGTTTCCCTTTGAATAAAACATGCTATCATAAACTTAGGAAAGCACCTGCTAAACCTAAAAAAGCTAAAGTTTTATGATAAGTTCCGAATAAAATCGTTCTCTTAACATTAAAACATCGCATCACAAAGGGTAATGGGTAAACATCATCTAAACAATCTTTCGAAATTGCGAAAATGTGATGCGAGATCGCGCGCCTTAAAGACTCATCGCACATCGCGAACTTCATACGCCGCAAGTATCACCTAAGGTAAAATATCCCAATCCGGCGATATGCGATAAGACATCTCGCAAATCGCATCTCGCAGGCCACCTAACGAAATAAATGATAACAAAACGGATTAGTAATATTGTGATCTGCGATATTGCGAAGCAAATCGCAAAGTCGCTTTTTCATAGATTTGCAAGGCTCATAATTCAATAAAGTATTTCTCGTAATCCGATACCGAATTATAGGCATTAATGTCAATTTAGTGGTTAGTTGATGGTCATTTATGAGATAAGATTTAAATCTGATCGAAAGGTTATTTCACGTAAGGTGATATATTTGATATGATTTCGGCATTAAGAGCTTTCCCGTCACCTTATCTCTTACCATTATTCTTTCCTTGCTTGTAAATTTGCAGGAGCGGCAAGCAGAGTAATATACGCAGCAGTGTGCAGAACATAATGGGAAAGAAGGGAAAAGCTCTGGTTGTTGAGGACAAAGAGATGACGCCCTTATACACAGACACCACCTGCAACAGAGATGCCGACATAACTACTTGGGAAGGCATGTACAGTCTGCTCGAAGAAGAAAAGCCCAGAGTTATGGAGGTTAAAGCAACAACAGACTCACACGGGTCGTTCGAGGCATCAATCACTGAAATTGCATGTTCATTCCTTCATCGAATAGCGGCAAGACCGAAGATTCTTCCATACACATACATGGTCAAGCGGGTACTGGACAGTGCCGACATAACATACAGAAATTTCAAGTCTCGAAGCCAAGACCTCATTGGTTCATTCACTTCATAGGATTTAAGGCTTATGTATCATCTACCAAAACCGCAGGCAACCTACAACAAGTAGTTCGTGGAAAAGTTTGCCAAAGAAAACGAAGATTTGGTAGAATGCACCAAGAACTGGTCGGTAAGGGAAGAACCATTGAAAAAGGGCAAAGCGCGCTGACCGAGGCCCATCGAGACTGCGCAGGAGGTGAAACTAGCACCTGGGAAGCCCGGATCGGGAAAAGGAAGCAGTTTCCGAAGCGCGATTAGCGCTGGAAAACCCCCTCGAGAAGGAAAGTCCCCGAGCGCTCGGTCGCATGTAAGTCGGAAAACCACAGGAAAAAACGCTAAAGGATAAAGGCGGGACCCACGCTCCAAAACTGACGGTATTTATCAGGTGCACCCTTGGACGGTAAGCAAATTTGGCTGAAATCTAGCGATTCCATTCAACGCCCGACGCGTGGCGGCGAAAGAAGAAGCTACAACGGCAAACAACGTCATTGACTGTGTTAATAAAAACCTACATACATCAAACCTCATTTCAAAGACCGCTCCTGAACTTCTCCCAAAGGCACAGCAACTGCAGACAAGCTGGAAACAAAAAGCTGAGGAAAGAGCAGAGTCCATCAAGAAGTTAACCAAGTTGAATTGGGAAACTTACTGGTAGTACTTGGTTAAACCACATAGTCAATGCATGACTCTCAAATGCCTTACAAACTCTACCGAGAAAATAGCGCCAACACTTGCCGATTTTGTTTTCGTAGGGCAACTAAAATCGGAGGTCGTCCAACCGACGCTCCTCAAGCCGATGCTGAATGCTTGTGATCTCAGAGAACATATACATAGATAGTTAATTCTAGATTCAGTTTTAGTTTTAGTTTTGATTTATTTTTGCCTTAGATGAGGATGGTCATTTAAACCTCCTCCTATATTTTTGTAATAAACTATTTTTAGTATTTAGGAAGTAGTATTTTAACCTCTCTCATGCATTTAGAGAGGGGTCTTGAAATTTGTCAAAAACATTTCCTCAGAACATGCACTTCTGCACCCTCAAAGGAGGTTTTGATGAATGAATGGAACAAGATTTATTAATATTTGTGTTTAATATCTGCTACTGAAATTCACTTTTGTACTCTTAGTAGATGTTGAATTAGGAAGAGAGA
The DNA here is from genome assembly GCA_031772625.1 of Pinus tabuliformis. Taxonomy (NCBI): domain Eukaryota; kingdom Viridiplantae; phylum Streptophyta; class Pinopsida; order Pinales; family Pinaceae; genus Pinus; species Pinus tabuliformis. The sequence continues at coordinate 783,659,537 of CM062812.1, read as the reverse complement.
TCTATATTGCTGAAGCTCATGAGTAGAACTTGTTATCAATGGTACTTTTATCTCTTAATGGTTTCTGCTTATGTGTCAAAGTAATGTTTTATGCTCAGTTATTTATATATAAAAGCTTGAACGTTTGAGTTATCATTTGGCACTTTTGTACGGTGATGACTATTATGTTTTTGCTTAATGTATGAATGACTTATTATGCGATATGTTTCTCACAATTGTTTCAACTAATTTCTTATACGAAACAATTCATTTTTATCGAATTATTTTCTTGTAGCAATTGGATGATCTTTATTACCAATTGCTGTTAGAAATTATTTTAGATCGCATAAGTAAAAAGTTGAATCCGGGGTTAGTTTTAGAATTAATATTTCTACTCATTAGAATACAATTGCATTGTTTTAAATTAGACTTAGATTAAAAGCATTTTACTTAGAAATATTTAGAAAACAGAAATATCAATTCTTATCAACACACATAAATTGGGAAACTGGTCCCATTATCCCCAGTCAGACCCACCATCCCAAACAGAAAAGGAGCTGCTTTCAAGGTTCGGATTGGGTTGGTATCCCCCTTGTTGTAGACCCGATTTTCGGGGCTTCAACAGGCTGCCACATGTCCTCCTAATGGCATATTAAAATTTGTATGGCGGACAGGGCAGAGGCCGGGCTCTACCCCACGACCTCCCACAACATAGACCAAGCACTAACCATTGTGCCTGCACGTTGTTTCTTAATTATAAGGGCAAGGTGGTTAAACTTAAAGTTGAATGGTTTTTGATTTGGGGGATGGGATCGTGGTTAACCCCCAACCCCGGTGCCCCAAACCTTAACCACCGTCGTAACCCTAGATGGCGGGGGCGGGTCGTTGTCCTTAGCCCTTGGTCATGTGGCCCCCCCACGTGGCCAGAGTTTTTGGAACTTAAGCATTAGAGGACGTTTTAAAGTTCTAGCAAATTCGCCTGACTTTTGACGAAAATGTCGCTTAGTTAAAGCACTTGGCGGGAAAAATTGTAGGATGATGCCAGATTTTGGGGAAAATGTAAAGCGAATAGTGGGAAAACTAGGAGATGTCATAACTTCTCCAGTTTTCGACCAAATTGGATGTAGAAAAAGGCTAAGTAGCCATTTTTGGACATTTTAGACTCATTGGAGTAGGTTTCAGAAGCATTTAAGCATTGTAAACATATATTTTTACAATTTTGAGCATAATAGAGAGGCCCAAGCCATTGGAAGTTGGACCAAGGAGACATAACCCAGAAGGGGTGAACTCCTTCATCATGTTCCTGTTGTGATGTGTTTTTGGTGATGTTCTGTACATTTTCATGTTGTTATTCAGTCTCTTATTTATGTTAAAATTGCTCATAAAATTAACATAAAAACTCCTTTTACACTTGCAAAACTCATGAATCCTTAAGCATAATGAAAGAATTTTGATTCTAATATGAGGAGGATCTTAGCACAACAATCTAATATTCTTAATCAGATCACTCACCCACTTTAGGAACACTTCCTCCATTCCTCCACTTAGAATGCTCATCCAAGGTACTATTGGCATGGGGAAGTCTCATTTAATTGATTTCCTAAAAGATACATTTCTTGTTGAATCTCTTCCCAATTCAAGTCCATTGCTCCTACTTTCTCCAACAGGTGTTGCAGCATTTAACATAAAGGTGCTTACAATCCATTCTACCCTTCGCATTCCTTTAGTGTCAATGCATCCTCTTGAGGGCCAACCACTTATGCATCTCCAAGAAAAACTTTGTCACGTCAAATACATTTTAATCGATGAAATGAGCTTTATTGGCCCTAAACTTCTTTCACACATAGACGATCGCTTAAGGGAGGTATTTTCTTCGTATCAGAATGTGCCTTTAGGAAATCGGTCTATCATACTTGTTGGTGATCTTGGGAAACTACCTCCTATGAAGGACATCCCCATGTATGTCGGCACATCATGTGAGAATGCCCTTTAACACACCTTTCAAATGGTCGTCACACTATCTACCATCTTTCATCAACAAGGGACGAACCCTCTTCAAATTTCATTTTGACAATTGCTCACGAATCTCAGAAATGCAACACCAACAGTCGAAGACTGGAACCTTCTCATGTCAAGGACAAATTCATTTTTGTCAAAGGATGAGCAACAAGAATTTGACAATTCAATCCACTTATATCCAACCAAACTAAATGTTGAATTGCATAACAAACAAATGCTCAAAAAATTGAACATGCCAATTACACGATGCTACACAGAGAAAAGGAACCACCATCCTATTGGTGCACACGAAGAAGATGAACAGTTGGATGCAAAAGTTCTTATTTGCAATGAACAATAGGTTTTCCTCACATGTAACTTGTGGGTTGAATTAAGTCTTGTAAATGGAGCACTTGGAAAAGTAATTTCCATTTTCTATGCAGTTGGATCAAAACCCCCTCAATTACCATCCTTTGTTGTTGTTGACTTCTTCCAATACAAAGGCCCGCCATGGGATGCCTTCAACCCATCTTATGTTCCACTTCCCCCAATAACGCGAGGGTCTCACAGGCAAATTCCCCTTCGAATGGCATGGGGTTTGACAATACATAAATTGCAAGGAATGATATTACCAAAGGCAAAAGTGGACATTGTCAACATAGACCGACAAGGCTTAACATTCACTGTTATCTCCAGAGTTCGAACCTTGGCTGATCTTCGCATCTCTCCACCATTTTCCTTTAGCTACTACTCCCGCATGTAAGGCAATGCTTACATCAAGCGTAGGCAGCAAGATGAATCCATACTAGCATCAAAGTCTTTATAGCCACCTACAATCTGATCACTGCATCTAGCCCCTTTTGATTCCCTTTCAGTAAGCATACTTTGCATTCAATTTCAGAAGAATTGCTTTCTTTTACAAATAGTTGTTGCGAAACTTAGTTAAAATTCCATAAGTTTTCCCCTTTCTACAAAAAAAAATATTATGTGCATTCGTCTTTAGAAAAGAACAAAAAAAAAAACCAAAAACAAAACAAAATAAAAAAACAAACTTTACAAGTTCACATTTTGCTGATTGATATGAGAATACTTTTACAACTCTGCTTCAAATCAAATACTTTCAAAAATGCTTGACATGGAAATAAAAACGAAAATATATGTTCTCGCTTATTTCCAAATTTCTTTTCAGTTCTCCAAGGAGTGACTTGATGAAAATAACAACAAGAAATGCTAAAAATAGAAGTGCTAAAAATAACACTACTATAAATAGCAGTTTGGGTACTAGTGCTGGATTTAGCAACAGGGAATGAAAAATGGAAGTGCTAAAAATAACATTCTATTTTTAGTAGTTCAGGATGGGTTCCTATTTTAGTTAGTCCCTGGACTAAACATAGGAAGTAAAATTCGAATTTGAACTTAACAACTGTTTGAAAATAAATTAATTAATTCACCTAGAGTTAATTAGTTGTGAAAAATCAAACATGAAGTCTATGTGAGGACATGCAACAGTTTCTCCATTGATTGAGGGATTTATCCATCAATTAAAGAGATAAGGATGAGTTCTAATTTGAGTTGTAATTAGTTGGCTCGGTTAACTGAGTCAAGTCCAGTTAGATTGATTTAAACAGTTTGTTTAAATTAATGTGAGTTCAGTTGGTTAATGCATGCTTGCATATAACTGCTGCACTTCAGATAACTGAATATCCTCTCATGAATAACTCATGCATGTCAGTTCAGACAGAGACCCAGTTGAGATTAGAGGAGGGACAATGTACTATCAGTTGGATGGATTTTTCCTATAAAGGAAGTTCATCCATGGAGAAGGATTTATCTCCTTCAGGATTGTGCAGTTAGATCAGAGGTTAGTGAATTTGTGAAGAGGCCAATTCACACAAGTGGCTGCACTGGACCCCAAGGAAAATTGCACAAAGAAATAAGAGGCTTGGAGGGCAGAGGAGAAGGTTTGAGAGAGGCCTTTGGCTGTCTATGAGCAGTAGAGGGATTGCAGAGAGAACAAGATAGCTTGTGAGCTGATTCTTTTGTAATCCAGACTATATTTCCACTTTTATGATAATACAGAGTTGGGGTTTTAGGCTGAGGCTTTCCTCGGGTTATTTCTTCTGTGTTATGTGTGATTGATTTCTCATTCTTAGTTATATGTGTTCTCATTGATCATGCTCAAATTGATTAAGCTTCCGCAAAGTGTTGTAGAAGTAGATCTTGTATTGTGTTTTAGTATATTGCATAAGCTGTTGATCTACAGTGGGAATTTCTACATGGTATCAAAGCTAGCTGATTTGTAGAAAATTCTACATGGTATCGGAGCAAAGGTGGTCAAGGAAGAACAGTATACAAGAAGGGAGAAGTTTGAAGTTTGTGATTCCTGAATACAGAAATCGAGTTCTTATCACATCTCTATTTCACCTATGGCGTTCAATGGTTTAAGACTCGAATATGCCCTTGATGGCAGTTCGAATTATGTAGCCTGGAAGGATCGCATGGAAGCAGTACTAGAGGATAGCGGTCTAAAGGACTTCATTGATCAAGAAGTCCCCAAGCCGGCTGGTGCTGCTGAATTGGCTGAATGGAAGAAATGTGTGGCTAGAGCAAGGAGAATCCTTCTGGAGGCAGTTCAAGATCAGGAATTCTCGAGTCTCCATGGGAAGGAGACACCATTTTCAATGTGGAAAACATTGAAAGATCTATATCAGAATAACAGTGATCAGAGGAAGCTGGCGCTGAAAGACAAGCTTCGGAAGATCAAGTGTGAAAAGGGCGACATGATCTCTACGTATCTGAACAAGCTCACCACATGCAGGGATGAGCTTGGAAGTGTAGGGATCGCGATAGCTAATGATGACATGGTGAGTCTTGCACTCCTCGGTCTTCCTAAGAGCTGGCATAGCTACCAGGACTCGGTTAATGGAAGAGAGAAACTGCCAGATTGGGAATGACTTTGGTCGGATTTGATGCAGGAGGAGATAAGAAGAAGCACCAAAGATGGTTCTTCATCCATGGAGGATGAAGAAAACTGCGCCTTAGCGAGTAAGGCGAAGAAGGGGAAGGAGAAGGATTCTCTTTCCCAATCAAGTTATTCCCATGGTGGGAAGAAGTTTGACAAATCGAAAGTGTGATGCTTTCGTTGTCATGAGGTGGGCCATTTTGCTACAAATTTTCCACTGAGGAAATCCAAGAAGGGATCTGTGGAAGGATCAGAAGGTGAGGCACTGGCCTCACAGTTCGAGTTGGATTTCACACTGTTCGCATGCATGGTTTCATCCATGGTGGGATGTGGTTGGTTTCTTGACAATGGAGGTTCTTTCCACATGACCGGCGACAAGAGTTTGTTCAGTACTTTGGAGGAGAAAGATCTCCAGATACTAATAGCGATGGGTAATGATGAAAAGTATAGTGTCTTAGGTGTAGGCACGGTTGTTTTTCAGAGGGAGCATGGAGGTCGCATTACCTTGACCGATGTCAATTATGTACCAGGACTGAAGAGTAATTTGGTGTCGATCGTGATGCTGGAAGACAGAGGCTATGATGTAGTATTTAGTAAGGGAAAGGTTTTCCTTCGACATATCACCTCTAGACATGTGAAGCAGCGCCAGAATAAGTCTCAGACGATTATGGAGGAGCCACGATTGGTGAAGCAACTTCAGGAGGTTGTGGAGCAGCCACAACTAGAGAAGCTGAGAGGAGATCGAGTAGAGACATCTACTCATGCAAAGACCTTCAGTACTGGGAAACTTCGAGCCAGGTGGGAAGAGGGATCACATGCAGCCATACCTCTAGGTAGGAGGTGGGGCGATGTGGAGTGATCATCCCAAGAAGGCTAGAATAGGGGCAGGATCCTTGAGGTATCCAACCTCTTTGATTCGACTTTTCTACAGGAGCCCCGACGAGGAGTAGCAGGATTGGCTGAGTGGGTAGAGACAGATGCGGATGGAGCGACAGAGAGAGCTACAATGCAGGAGTCCCAGGACTATGTAGAGCTAGCAGGTTGCAACAATGCGAAAGGCATAGGAGTGTTGCACCAGTGCAGGATGGCACAAAGAGGTGTGCAACGGTGCGAGATGCATGGAGTGTTGCAGCATCTCAAAGGTCAGAGAGGGAGCACTTGTCAGTAGCAGGTAGAGCTTCAGCATCAGAGTATGTTTCTAGCCCAACAGAGAGGTCAGTTGGGAGTTTTTTTTGTTTCTAGAGTTGCTGGAGCAACCACACTTGGTAGAAGTGTTGCATGCAGAACATTCCAAAGGTACATGATCGGGTTCGAGTTGAATGCCTTTCTTGTTGAGAGGGAGTGTTGAAAATAGCAACAAGAAATGCTAAAAATAGAAGTGCTAAAAATAACACTGCTATAAATAGCAGTTTGGGTACCAGTGTTGGATTGAGCAACAGGGAATGAAAAATGGAAGTGCTAAAAATAGCATTCTATTTTTAGCAGTTCAGGATGGATTCCTATTTTAGTCAGTCCTTGGACTAAACATAGGAAGTAAAATTCGAATTTGAACTTAACAGCTGTTTGAAAATAAATTAATTAATTCACCATGAGTTAATTAGTTGTGAAAAATCAAACATGAAGTCTATGTGAGGACATGCAATAGTTTCTCCATTGATTGAGGGATTTATCCATCATTTAAAGAGATAAGGATGAGTTCTAATTTGAGTTGTAATTAGTTGGCTCAGTTAACTGAGTCAAGTCCAGTTATATTGATTTAAACAGTTTGTTTAAATTAATGTGAGTTTAGTTAGTTAATGCATGCTTGCATATAATTGATGCACTTCAGATCACTGAATATTCTCTCATGAATAACTCATGCATTTCAGTTCAGACAGAGACCCAGTTGAGATCAGAGGAGGGACAATGTACTATCAGTTGGATGGATTTTTCCTATAAAGGAAGCTCATCCATGGAGAAGGATTTATCTCCTTCAGGATTGTGCAGTTAAATCAGAGGTTAGTGAGCGTGTGAAGGGACCAATTCACACAAGTGCCTGCACTGGACCCCAAGGAAAATTGCGCAAAGAAATAGGAGGCTTGAAGGGCAGAGGAGAAGGTTTGAGAGAGGCCTTTGGCTGTCTATGAGCAACAGAGGGATTGCAGAGAGAACATGATAGCTTGTGAGCTAATTCTTTTTGTAATCCGGACTATATTTCCACTTGTATGATAATACAAAGTTGAGGTTTTAGGCTGAGGCTTTCCCCGGGTTATTTCTTCTGTGTTATGTGTGATTGATTTCTCATTCTCAATTATATGTGTTCTCATTGATCGTGCTCAAATTGATTAAGCTTCTGCAAAGTGTTGTAGAAGTAGAACTTGTATTGTCTTTTAGTATATTGCGTAATCTGTTGATCTACAGTGGGAATTTCTACATGGTACCAGAGCTAGCTGATTTGTAGAAAAATTCTACATGAATTACCACATAAGTTCATGGGGATTTTTCCAAACAACAAAGGGACTCAAAACCTACTCTGAACAAACTTTCCAAACTGCTGTGGTAAAAAATATAACACCCACAGCTTGACTTTATTGTTATCATATTGATAATGGAGACCCCTATGTATTTGCAACTGCCTTTTGGATCATTTGTTATTTCACTTTTTCTTATCTTGTCGTCCCGTTTTATTTTTCAATTTGTCTTAATCTTATTTTTAAAGCTTATTTTTTCATATTCATTAATTAGAATAAATGAAACAAATAGCCCCTGATTCCATTGAACTAGACCCTTCCGATTTCATTTCAGTAAGCGTACTTTTGATTCAATTTTAAAATAGTTACTTTCTTTTATGAATAGTTGTTGAGAAACTCAGTTAAAATTCCAAAAATTTCCCCCTTTCTAAAAAAAATAATAAATTTGACTTGTGTTTAGAAAAGAAAAAAAATGGACAAATTTTACAAGTTTGCATTTCAGTGATTGATGTGAGCATGGTTTTACAACTCTAATTCAAATCAAATACTTTTAAAATGCTTTACAACGTAGAAAAAAAACAAAACTGGTCTCACTTACTCACAAATCCCTTTTCATCCTTAAAGGCGTCTGTTCCGATATGCGATTACCTCTTACCTCTGATATCGGAGAGCCTGCGAGATTAGCATATCGAAATATCACATTATATCCCTTTATCGCATATCAGAGAGCGGAGATTTTGAATCGTGTCACATAACAAAAATGCCGATAGGGAATCTTTGATTTGCTAAAGCGGAGTATAATATGCCATGTGGGCTCCTCCGATAGTGCTTATTATAATACGTCAAAAACTTTTAAAAGGGCTATCACTTATGTGTTTCAGAGTTTAGATATTTTCTTATTATTATAAAGAACCAATGTTATATGTATTAGAGTTTTAGTATTGGAGATTTCTAAAATAATTCCTCCAATGTCATAACTATGATATAACTCTATTATCAAAATGTTCCTCCCACCAATAGACTACAGGCACTCTATGGCTTTTCTGCCACGTCATTTTGACCAATCACGTGAGGGGAAATCTGGTTCTACCAATCAGAAGCCTCCCTTGACTAGGGTTTTGACCATCCAAAGGATAAGGTAATCCAAAAATTTCTTAAGCTCATAGCCTCACTCCTATGCACCGCAACAAGGAATTCTCTTTAATTCTTGTCATGACTCGGTCAAGGGACCTCCACTCTGCATCAAGTGGTGTCTTAGACGAACAGCTCTAGAACCTTCCCAGTTATAAGATCTGTTGTTGCAAAGGCTTCTTCGACCCATTCTAGCTGACTATGTCTCTATCTCAGGAATCTCATAGACTCCTAGATGTGCTTCACAGTTTGATGATGATACCTTTGGTTACTGTTGTGCTATTCAACAACCCCCCCATTTGTTAAAATAATAGCTAATATTATATTAATAAATGGGTACCTTTAAAAAATCCTTCCAAATAATAAATTTAGCATTTAGGCATTTTCTTGTTATTTTTGGAATAAAGCAAGATATCAAGATAAAACCCTTTGAAAAGCTAGCAAATGCTTGCCTTTTCGCATATCGCACGATCAAACATGTCAAAAGCCCTGTTAACGACCAAAACTCGCGAAAAGCGATCAAAAGGGATTACCGCGCTTAACCTCGAAACTATTAGGCTTTTTCATTTGAACTAAGTCCTAAGGCATTTCTTATTAAAATAAGGCCTGCATCGCATATCGCCACTTACAAAGGGCGCACCCTCATAAAGTATTTTTAACCATGTGATATGTGATATTGCGATGACACAGTCACCCTTATCACATCGCATTAGAAACTCTTAGGAAAGGTCTGAAACCTCACCAACCATGCGATATTGTGAAATGCGATAGAAACCCGGACCTGATAGCCAACTATGTTATAAAAAAACACTCAAGTCTACCATGCAATTAAAAAAGGCTTTATAAAGGAAATCCTATTGAATAAGTTGTTCTTTGAAAACAATAAAGAACATCCCACATTTTGCATCCCGTATAAACCAAAGGAATGTTAAAGAAAGCGCACACACGAAATGTGATAATGCGATTTGTGATATTGCATCGCAATCGCAAAATCGACATTTTCGTAGTTAAAAAGCTCGCCACCCTAATAAGTTTCTTTCCCAACTTACGATGCAAAACATTAATGAGCAATAAAGCTAGGGATAAGGAACCATTAGTGGGCATTTAGTATGGGTTAATGGCATTTACGTTTGAAAAGCCGCTCGACGTGATACGATATCTTCTCACTTGCGTTTAATAAAAACTCCTTTCTTGTCACCTTTTCAAGGTTATCTGTATAGCGTCTGAAAAATCAGAAATGATCCCTCTATTATCTGATACTACATGTAGCAGATACGGAGGAACCTCAACATGGGAGGCCATGTATGATTTATTAGAAGAGGAGAAACCAAGACCTATGGTAACAAAGGCCACAACCGATGGTCATGTTTCCTCTGACGCCTCCTTCTTCGAGACAACATGCTCATTTTTGCACCACATAGTTGCAAGATTGAAGATAATTCCATATAAAGATATGATTAAGTGGATAATTTATCAGGTGGACATCTTGAATAGAGAATTCAAGAATAGCAGGTAGGAGGTTATGGGATCTTTTTCACCAGATAGCCTACGTGTTATGTACAATCTACCAGAGCCAAAGAATCTCTACAATAAACAGTTCCTTGAGAAATTTTCTAAGGAGAATGAAGACCCAACAGACGTCACATGGACCTGGACAGAAAACGAAGGCAAGATCAAAAAGGATAAGATGAGTATGTATTCTACAACATCTATCTCTCCCCCTCATAGTTTTGTAGTAGCCATGCTATGTAGAATGTTTGGCAAGCCTGATAGTACCAAATTTTCCCCAGAATGGCTGCCATTAATAGATGCAGCCGTAAACGCAACAATAATGAATTGGGCCCAAATTTTGTCTGATAATTTGGCGAAAGATATTATGGAGTATAGGAGAAAGAGGAGTATCTCTTCAAGGGTTTATCCTCCATTTTTCATGAGTGCCTGTTGTTGCAGCTTCAGAATTCTGCTACCGAAACATGGGGGATAACCACTCGGTCCGGACCTTAAGATAACTCCTTTTCTATTTGAAGTGGTGGCTCCGACTGGGGATAATGGGACCAGTTTCCCAATGTGGGTTTTAAGATGAGAGTGGGTGGTTTATGAATGTTTTGCAATAGAATAATGATAATCTAAGTGACTTATTCTATGATGCAATCTCTTTAACTTAACTTATTCTAATATAAACCCGGGTGTTCTTGCATGGTATGCAATCTACAAAGATATCCTTTTAACATGTGATAATAAAGATTGAACACAATTAAATGGAGATGATAACGTAAAAGATAATTCCTTTGACTAAATAGTTAGTCAAAGGAATTTATAAAATATATCGCATGTCTAATGAGTTATATATGAAAATTAAAACCTCAATTATGGCATCAATACAGAAGTGCAATTAATGCTTCACAGAAACAATAAATCTCACATATAATTCATGAAAATAAAGTTTTGCCACTAATTAAATGTTAACAGAATTATGCATACACGATAATAGTACCAGATGTATGAAGTCCTGCTCATTTGACGAATGACATAGACCAAATTCTTCCTTCAAATCAAATTATCTCCCAAGAATACAAAAGTGCATCAACAAAGGAAAGTAGTCTGATATCTAAAAGAAAAGATCATGTTCCATCATTTTACCAAAGCATTCACAAACTTACAATAGTGCATTCTTTGCAAATGTTTTTGATAAAATTATAGACCCTTCTCTAAATGCATGAGAAGGGTATAAATACTATTCTAACTAAGTATGCAAAAATAGATTATACAAAATTTGAGGAGGTTTCAAGCAACCTTCCTCATTCATAGCTAATTAACTCCAAAAATAAACAAAGATCAACTAAACAAAACTGAGAGGATGACTTGTTGTTTGCCAGCTTGTCCTTTAAATCACAAATATCAATCATCGGTTGAATTTGAGGAGGTGGCTGGAAATGAGATTTGTGCTGTCCTGTAAAGATCGCGTCGACAAGAGGCGGAAGCATCCTTTGAGTCGCATGGAGGGAACAATTGAGGGTCATTATTTGGTTATGTGGCTTGACCAAATACTGCCAATACGACTCCCAGTCGGTCATAGTCAATTTTGTAATTGCATCTCTTTGTTTCCCCACTTTTTATTGCCAGTCTTTACTCATGGAAGTTAAGTCAGACATTTCTTTCAAATTACCCTCCTTCATGAGATTGGTAGCGAACAGGGTATGATTTACTGCCTTAATGATGTTCTTTGATACTCCAGCTGCCCTCGCGACTGCCAGCTCAACCTATTTTATCCTAGCATCCCAATCAGTAAAGAGGATGTCTTTGTGAGTTTCCTCAATCTCGGGTAGATTGGCCTTCTTTCCTTCTTCTGATTCCTGCCATTCAATGAATTCAGAGATCTTGGTGTTTAAATCATTAAACTCCGTTCTTTGGTCAATGGCTCTGTCTGTGAGCTGGTCGCTGGTAATCAGGTAGGGAGTGATGTGTGACAGCTTCTGGCAGAAATACTCTTGCTACTTGACTAGAAGAGAATTTAGTTCTAAAGCCTCTTTGATGAATTCCTCAGTGGTAGGAACATCCTTGTACCTGTCCAAGGATTGTTGTAATTCCTGGAGTTACATGTTTTTGGCTGATAAGTCAGCTTCATGGCTTATTTTCAAGACTTCCATGTCCTGCTGCAATTGTGCAAGCTACTCGGCTGCCTGCTTGTTTGCACTTGCTTTTTCTGTCTCGAGCTCTTGTTCGAGCTGCGCAATTCTTTCCTCCCTTTCCTTTAGCAGAGTAGACACCTTAGTGGCCTTATCCATAGTGGCCGACGCATATGCTCCTGTGAACTGTGACAGTCTAGTCAAGTTCTCGGCCGGATTAAAAGGCATGTCCTTCCAAACAACGTCCATTGGCTCATCTCCAGGTGAGAATTCGGGTGCATCTACCCTTCTTCTTTTCCTTTGCCTTCAGACTACAACCTTGTGGAGAGGGCTATAGAATACGTCAAGTGGAGGTATCTTCATCACTTTCAGAACAATTTCTGATGTGGGTAGAGCAGGGATGATTTTGGCATGCTGGGATTTTGTTGCTTCATGATCCATAGGTGTAGACCGTTCGCCGACAGACTTGGGCTCTGTATCTTGATGAATTTTCGGAGGAGTCTTGAATTCCTCTGTTTCTTGAGTATTTGGAGCTTTGGGGGTGACTTGCAATTTCTGATTGAATTGATCCCATTCCTGCTCCAAACTAGTGCCTTGGGCTTTTGAACTTGTCTCTGTGGTCGGAGTGTCTATTACCTATTTTTCGGTTGGCTTCCTACTAGACTCAGCCATATTGTCTGCATCCTGAACTTTCCCTGTGTCTGTTGTATTCTCAGTGTTCACTTGAGAATCCTTTTGAGAGCTAGGGGCTGCGCTATCGACAGTGTTACTCGGGGTAGGCTTATCCTCGGGCTTTAATAAATGCATTGGAATGACCTGAAGCCTCTCATTCCTAAATTCTTGAAATCTTTGAAAATCTTCAGGTTTCAGGTTAGCCTTTGCCCATTCAAGTGCTTGCTCAAAAGAAACTGTTGACTGCAACAAATCCTCAAAGTAATTTTCCCCATGATTGTATGCCTTGAGCTTTAGTCCTGTAGTGACATTGTATGCCACATTGTTTGGATCGAATTGCCTTGTAGGCAATGTATGAAGCCTGAGGGCTTCCATTTGTGTTGATTCCTTAGTAGCATGAACAAAATTAGCTAAAGTAAAAGAGCCGCATTTGATAGGGAAAGTAGGCCATAATGACTTCTTGCCATCTTTAAGGACTTTGGTCAGGCCCTTACCCACAGTCTGGTAGGCAATCTCCCTTGCTAATAGCTTATCAGAAACATATAAGGGAAGGATGTGTGGATCAACAGTGCTACCAAAAACCCTAATGTAGGTGAACCATTCCTCAATGAAATACTTGCCTACAACAAGCAGGTCTGTTGCAACTTCTTGGGAAAACCTAGGGGCTTTCTTATTGAAAATCATTTGGTGTAGGGGCAACACAATAGAATGAAATATCTTGTAGAAGTGAGGTATATAATGCAATTCCCATATTTGCTTATGACTGACATGGATTGGGTAAGGATCTTGTATGGTCCATTTCCAACCCATGGTTGGAAATGTCGTGCAAAAGCAGATAGCATCCATAATATAAGCACAGAAATAGAAGGGAGGGAGGTTATCTAAAGAGGAGGATTTCTTTTGTCAATATTCAATGATGGAGGTGGCTAAGTTGTCAGATAGGATAGAAGGCCAATTCATGATATAGGAATTAACACAAGCATCTATTAAGGGAATCCATTCTATTGAAAACTTAGTGTTATTTGGTAGTCCATATAGTCTACATAACATTGTTGCTGCATAATTGTAGGGGTTTTCCAAAAAGGTTATTGCATACATACCCGATTTGTCATACTTGAATTTGTTGTCTAACATTCTCCAAGTCTGAATTAACTTGAAGGGGTCTGGATTACTTTTTGCGAAGTTAGCCACAAATGTGCTGTCGTAGATTTCCTGCGGGTTAGGTATGTGATACATAGCCTTCAAGTCTTCTACCCTGAACGATCCTACGAGCTCCATCCTTGAATTCTTGAACTGCCTATCTTTGATGATAAGGTTTTCGACCACCCATCTGATCATGTCTGTGTAGGGAAGGATTTTGGCTCTTGCTCCTATCCTATGAAGGAAAGAATAGGAGGCATCCTTGCATTGAGGTCCTGAAGGCTTTGTCAACCCAGTTGTTGCTCTCGTAACAGTAATTTTAGGACGCTCGTCCTCTAGTCTATTGTAAATTTCTTCCCAAGCTGTTGCGCCTCCAGTTGCATCGCAGACTGTATTAGAAAAGATAGGATCCATCTCTATGTGCTCTGTCTCAATAATGGTCTTCTTAGTTTGCTTCTGCATCACCTTTCTTAAGGACATGTCTTTTGTCACTTGCCTAAAACAGACAAGAAATATCAGCGCAAACGATATCAAGTAATTAAGACTGAAATCCTCTGTGAAATGACTTTGGATCGTGAGAAAGGTTTTTATGGGATACTCGATTATAACTACCCATAACCTAGAGAATGATTATCCTCCCTCAGGCCGCTAAACATTTAATAACCTGTCAACTCGTTTGTTCTTATTATTTAAAACGTAATTATTCTGCATGCTTTACCTCCTTAATCGCAGATCATGGTCTTTAAAGGGGTACCATGTAGTGCTTATCAGATATCAGGCGAAATGCGATTGCGAAATTCACAACATTGCATTTTGCAAATCGTTAATGGTTGTCATATGGCATGTTCAAGTTTTTTGCGAATTGCGAAATGCGATTGCGCAGTGACGAGATGAGGTTATCGCAGCGGGAGACCTTTTCGCATATCGCAATTTCGTAAAGGATTTATAAAATAGTGATGTGAAAAAGTGCGATATGCGATGTGCAATATAAGTTTCCTCCTTAGCTCATTTTGCAAGGTTTTGCTAAGTTTTTCTTTAGAGTTAGGGATTATTGTCCTAGGCTTAAATTTTTAAAAGGCTCCCCATTTATAACTCAAATGATAACAGTTGTTAGATAAGAATGGGGGGTTTTTTCGTAGTACAACACCTATATAATGGACACAATCTGTTTTGGCTGCAAATTTCCTATCATGGGATGGAAGTGGATTGTGAAAGACCCGCTTCCTATCCATATATATCATAAGAGTATGTGGGAGTCTCAGTTTTACCCCAATTTTTACAAAATTTGTCAATGAGTTACGCTGCCTATCGATAAACAAGTCTACAATAGAAATGCCCCTATGTTTTCTAGAGAAGTTGAAGTAGATATCCTACCTGTAGCCAGATGGTTTGGGGAGGATACATTTAAATATATCAAAGTATTTGGGAGCATTGCTTCACCACATGTCCTCCCATACTATGTCCCCGACAAGTTAATGGTCAGGGAGATAGCCTACCAAACAACAGGGGAAGGTGGGTTGAGCAAAGGATTGAAGGAACAGAAAAAATCCATTTGGCCTACATTTCCGTTGCAATGTGGTGCGTTTGCACTACATGATTTTGGACATGCATGCAAAGAAGCAGAGATTATGAAATCTTTGAAATTGGCTACATTCCCAGGAAGACAGTATGACCCAAATGGCACTGCCAAAGACTTCACTACTATGCTGAAAGTGAAACCATTCACCCATGAGGAAGATGCATTCGATGACCTCTTCCTACAAAATGAAACATTTTCAAAAGTGACACATATGGCATCACTAATTTTTTCCCCAGATGATCTTGAAGCCTTCCGTGAATATAGGGAGAGGATATTATTAAATGTCACATTAGACCAACTACATATTGAACCAATAAGGGAGCCAAATCCCAGTGTAAGCTTAGAGATAAGCTCCAGAGGAAATTCCAAAGAAGATTCTGAAGCAGAGTCCCAGGCTAAGTCTACTCATGAGTCAGAACACTCAGAGAAGCAGTCTCAAAATGGGGGCAGTAAAAACAAAGAGTCTGAAAGGGACACAACCGAGATTACAGAGAAAACAACTGAGCAAACCTCGACAAAGAAGCAGGCTGAAATTCACTCTACTTCCACTAAATCGACAAAACCCCCAGTTATTGATTTAGAAAAATAATGGGAGCATTTTAATAAGAAGCTCCACACAGAGGAACAAACATATGAGATACAGACTCCACAACACAAATCAACTCAAGAAATTACAGTGGAGAAAACTGTAAGCACTCAGGATGTGGAGCTCATTCCTGCCACCCCCACTTCAGAAATTATTTTGAGAATTGAGGAAATTCCTCCATTAGATGTGTTTTATAGCCCTACCCACAAAGTTGTCGTCAAAAGGCAAAGGAAGAAAAGAAAGTTAGATGTTGCAGCTATTACCACTCCCGACAATGAACCAATGGACATTGCCTGGAAAGATTCGCCCATGGAACCATCTGAGAACCTTACGAGATTGTCGCAATTTGTAGGAGACTATGCTACGACAACTATTGATAAAGCGACAGAAGTCCAAATGTTGTTGAGAGAAAAGGAACAAAATATTATGTTGTTGGAACAACAATTAGAGTAGGAAAAATCTAACCAACAGGTAGAATTACAAGTATCCAAGCTTCAGCAGGAGTTTGAACAGATGCAAATACAACATCAATCCAGCCTAGTAGAAAGAGATGTGTAGATACAAGCTATGACAGATAAATATAAAGACAGTCCACAAATCAATCAGTTCGTAAAAGAAGTACTCAACCTTAACTCCCAACTGATGAAGCAAAAGGAATTTCTATGCCAGAAAATCTTGCAAATAAGTCCTTATTGCGAGATCAATGATAAGCTAACAAGCCAAGTCATCGACATGAGGCTTGAGTATGAAGAAATCCATAAAAGGATTTCTGTCTTTATCACCTTGCAAGAATCATAAGATGGGAGGAAGGATTATATGCCAAAACTAAAGGAATCACATAAATAAATTATATTTGCAGACTGGGATTCTCGGCTCAAGCAAGCAGAAAGGGCAACGGTGGTCGTGGCAGCAGTAGCAAACAACATCATTGAATCCATTAACGAAAACCTTCGTGGCGCCAACCTGGTTGCAGAATCTATAGCAAGATTTCTTCCAAATTCCAAACAACTAGACCAACAGTGGAGACAAGCGACAAAGGAAAGGGAGGAGGTGATGAGACAAATGAGAAAGTTGAACTGGGAAGCATACTGGCAATTCTTAGTCAAAACATATAGCCAGTGGATGGCCTTGTGATGCTTAACTACCTCCACACACAAAATGGTGCTAGCACTAACGGACGCTATATTTACTGGGCAGTTGAAATCTGTAATCGGCCAACTGATGCAGCTCAGGCCAATGACAAATATCTGTGATCTTAAGGATCAAATGCAAAGGAGTTAGTCACTTTGTTTATTTCTATTTTAGTTTTATTTAGCATAATCTAAGGAAGGTAGTTTAAACCTATTCAACTATTTTTTGTAATAATCTATTTTAGGACCTATAATTTAGTATTTAAACCCCTCTCATGCATTTAGAGAGGGGTCCAGAAATTTTATCAGAAACATTCTTCAAAACATGCACTTCTATACCTTTGAGGAGGTTCTGATGGAATGAATGGAACAAGATCTATTTTCTTTTGAATATCTGGCATGCTCTACTAAAATTGCACTTTTGTACTCTTAGATGATGTTGGATTGATTGGAATTAGGTCGATATTGCTGAAACACATGAGCAGAACTTATCATATATGGTACTTTTATCTTGTGATTTTGTTTTATTTATGTATCAGGCAATAACTTTTCTTCAATTGTTTTATGTATGAAAGTTTGAATTACAGTTAGCATTATTGCACTTTTGTATGGTGTTGGCTTTAACTTTATGTTGAATATATGAACAATTCCATATGCGATATATCTTTCACAATTGTTTTGGTTAACTATTTATCCAAAATGATTATTGTTAAATGATTTCACTTCTTATTGCAGTTGAATGATCTTTATTACCAATTTCTATAGGGCATTATTGTAGATCACATACTTTACTTTATTCCCGGGCATAGTTATAGTTTAATAGTGTTCAAACTAGGATATATGCATGTGTTTAATAATTTTAGATTATATTACACTTAGCTTAATCATTCCCCTGTTACATCATATATCACCCCATCAACACTATCAAAATCTCTTTTGGGAAATTGGTCCCATTATCCCTAGTCGGAGCCACTACACCAAATGGAAAAGGAGTTGCTAACCAAGGTCCGCACTGGGTGGTTTTCCCCCATGTTGTAGCAACGATTTTCGAGGCTTCAACATTTTGGCGCTAGAAGGAGGGCTAGCTATGAATGGAAAGTAAATTCAAACCAATGGGCCATTCTAAGAGTAAAACTCCCTCACCCTCACCTCCAACTTCTCGATCGCATTCCAAATCTTTGAATCCTAAGCAAGAAGTTGTAAAGAAACCCTTAGAATCCACTACTGAAATTCCAAAGAAGCCAGATCATTCTTCTTCTATAGAAACCCTTGAAGTCCAATCTTTCATTCATAAGTTACAAGGGATTTCGATATCTCAAGAAGAATCTGAGTTATCCCAAGATAGTGTTACTTCTCAGTTTCCCTCATCTCAAAGGTTAACTAGAGCACAAAGTGAAAAGTTTGGGATACCCCCATTCGAATTCCCTCTACCAAACCGTAAGAGAGCTAAGAAGACACCATCTGAATCCCATAGTGAGGTTCTCTCATCATCACTTCAATCATCCTCATTCATTCCATCCATTTCATCACAAGATCAATCATCCACCTCACAACTCCAGATCGTGATTTACACAGGTACTGGAGCACAAGCCTCCTCTACCCAATCACCTTCAACCACTGGAACATCTTCCTCTACACAGATACCAACGATGGCTCAAAACCCTCCAAGGCCATGGAAAAATCCAAGAGCTGTACGGATGGTAGGGCCTTTACATCAATTTCCAACCCATCCCAAAAAGTGGCTACCAAAGTTCAATCCTGATAATGGCCTACCAGCTGAGGAACACATAAACAATTTTATGTTGTCCATTAACCTAAATGAAGTAGTAGAAGAAGATGCAGTTGTAAGATTATTTCCTTATACCTTACAAGGATCAACAGGATCATGGTACTTTTCATTACCATCAGGTTCTATTAATAGTTGGGATGCCTTTCAAGAGTAGTTCCTAACCAAATTTGGAGATGACAGATCCATGGCTACCCTTCTCAATGATCTCTCCAATTTGAAAGTCAAACCTAAAGAACCAATCAAAGACTTCAATTCTTGTTTCAATAAGTTATTGAATAAAATACCAACGGCATCCAAGCCCAGCGATGAAGTCCAAAATGAATGGTACATTTCTGCTCTCCCTTCAAACACAACTATTTTCGTCGATAGAGCTGCCAAACCAACTTTGGTAGAAAACATGAAAGAAGAAATATCAGTAGAAAAACGAATTCTAGCCTTAGATAAGAAAAATGCTTTAGAAGAATGGAAATCCAAGAAAGTGACTTTAGGGATGAATCCAAGAAAAAACTACCTAAAGATCCTTTTGATCTTGAAGGTTTACAAAAAGTCCTCAAAACCATGTTTAATGAAATGGTTGATATCAAGAAACAAGTAGTAGAGACTTCCTTAAAGAAAACTTTCAAACGATATAAAAGGAATCCCTCCATTGATCCTAAGCCTCCAAGCACTATATCAAATGCTAAATCAGATGTGGAGGAAGATGAAGTCTCAACAACTGAAGAACAAACAGATGATGAAGAAGTGGTCGAATTACAAGGAATGTGGGATTTTATCCTTCCTAATGAAGATACACAAGAAGCACTACCTGTTGCAACCCAGAGTAGAAGCCCTATTGATTTACCACAAACAAATCCAAAGCAGAAGGTATCAACTCCGGCTCCCAAGGACAAAACAACAGGTAAGAAATCTTCATCTAAATCTACCCAAACCGCTCCTCTTCAATCAAATTCTTCACCTCCAGCTAAAACCCTGATAGTATCCGATGAAATGGAATATAACATTGTGGATGATATGAAAAAGACTAGGGAAAACATTACCTTTCATGAGCTTAGCAAGTTGAAACATCAACAGAAGTTGCTACTCAAAGAACTCAAAGCAGTCCCTACTTCGCCTCTTCCTGCTGTTGTAATCTCACAAGCTTCCCAAGAAATGGGAAGGCCCCCTAACACCTCACTAGACATAATTGATCCTACCGATATTGCTATAATCGGAGGAAGATCTAAATCCCATACTCCTCCATTTCTGTTGACTTTTGAAATTTTCAATAAAAATCTACACAATTGTTTAGTTGATTGTCGAGCCTCATCTAACATTTACCAAGAACAGTTTGTGCGAAATTGAATGTTCAGCCTCAAAAATCCGTTGTGCTCATTGTGCAGTTATACCGATCCCAAGTTGAAGTTATAGGGGAACTTAATCAAGTTACCATGAGACTTTCATCGAACCGTAAAGTGTGTCAAGTCATTGACATTCTTGTAGCTGATATTCCCGAGTTCTACTACTTAATCCTTAGTAGAGACTGGTTAGAAAATCTCCATGGTTATTTTGCAACAAACTGGTCTCACATGTGGCTTCCCTATAATGGCAAGCCAAATCAAATAAGGGTTGATCGCGAAAAACATCAAAAGTATATTGTTACAGAACTAGAAGGAGAGAATGAACCAGTCGCATATAGCAACAACATCATTGGAAACTACTTAGTCAAATCATTTCTAGGAAATTTTAATGCAAATACTTCGACTTTCTTGGAAAATTCTGTTGTATTGCAAGTTGAAATTTTTTCTCAATCAGATACTTCTAAGTGTATAAATTTTGTAGATAAACATGTAGTTAGCTCTTTATTTTGGAAATTATTTTTTGACATATCTAAATCCAACGATGGAATAGGAGCAGGATGCATATTAGTTAGCCCAGAAGGGGAAAAACTATGTTAGCATGCAGACTTGAATTTGATTACACAAACAACACTGTTGAATATGAAGCATTAGTTCAAGGTTTGTATAAAGCCATCGACCTTAATATCAAACACCTTCAAGTGTTTCGAGATTCAGAAATTGTGATAAAACAAGTAAGAAATACTATACACTGTTTGTCTGGACATTTGAAACATTATCAATTGTTAGTCCAAGACCTTACTTCTCACTTTACAACGTTTAATATTTCCCCTATCCCAAGACTCCAAAACGCAAGCGCCGATCTTTTGGCTAATGTGGCTTCCAAGCTCATTCCACCAGGAGATTACAATCCCGATCACTTTTCTATTGAATTGATTTTTAGGCCTTCTATTCCTGACAATGTCACCAATTGGTGAGTCTTTAATAACGATCTGGATATCATAAGCTTTTTGACATCAGAAGGCTCTTATGATGACTAGATAATTGATGAAGATCAACATGACATCTAGCTTAAGCAATAAGCAAATATGAATATTATACCTAAGTCCGTGGTTAAGCTGGAAGATTTATATGACCTTAAGGACAGATTCAAAAGACCCACCAACTCAAAACTTCAAAGTTCAACTTTGAGGTTTGAATTAGTTAATCTTGGAACTGACCTTAAACCTCAAAATATCAATCTAGGCCTTGGTCTTACGTCAGATGAAAAATCAGCCTTCATACATTTGTTGAAGAAATATAAGAATGTCTTTGCGTGGAACTATGAAGATCTTAAAACATATGACACTTCTATAATTCAACATACCATCCCCATGACATCTGATGAAAAGCCTGTGTAGCAGAAATTGAGAAAGATCCATCCCAATTTAGAAAATCAGATTAAATCTGAATTGAATAAACTGCTAAAAGCCAAGATTATTTTCCTTGTCAGACATTCCAGGTGGGTCTCCAACCTTGTCCCAGTCAGAAAAAAGAATGGTGATATTTAAATATGTATAGACTTCCACAATCTCAACAAAGCTTGTTAGAAGGACAACTTTTCGTTTTCTCCTATGGAATAGATATTGCAATCAGTTGCAGGCTCATAAATAATGTCTTTCCTAGATGGATTTTCAGGTTATAATCAGATTCTAGTACATCCAGATGACCAACTAAAGACTACATTTAGAACAAAATGGGGCACCTACGCCTATTAGAAGATGCCATTTGGATTAATCAATGCCGGTGCAACGTTTCAAAGAGCCATGGACATAGCTTCCAAAGGTTTGGTCAACAAATCAGTGGTAATCTATTTAGATGATATAATTGTATACTCTAAAAAGCGCAGTAATCATCTGAAATATTTAAAAGAAATCTTTGAGCATTGTCAGAGGTATGGAATTTCTCTTAATCCCAAGAAATATTTCTTTGCTTTAAGTGAAGGAAAACTCCTTGGATTCATTGTATCCAAAGAAGGGATTCACATTGACCCTGATAGAATAAGAGAAATTTCTGAAATTCCTTTACCTCATAACAAAAAATCTATGCAATATTTCCTAGGTTAGATAAATTTTGTCAAAATATTTGTCCCTAACTTTTCACGAATTGCTTTATCTCTTCAATCCATAATTAAGAAAAAAATCTCTTTTTAAATGGGGACATACAGAGCATGAAGCTTTTAATCTGATTAAACAAGCAATTAAATGCTCCCTTTTTAGAAACTCCAAATTTTTCTAGTCATTTCATTTTATATACTTTTGCTTCCGAGAAATCATATGCAGCTATATTAACATAGGTCAATGATGATAAAGCCAAAGCACCAATTTATTTCTTTAGCTCCAATTTACAAGGGGCTAAATTGAACTATTCAGATGTTGAAAAACAAGCTTTTGCTGTTTTCAAATCAATAAAGCGTTTCAGAACCTTTCTCCTCAACACCCACACCAAGGTAGTAGTCCCATTCTCAGCAGTGAGAAATCTATTAATACAAAGGGATGTAGGTGAGAAGAGGGAAAATTGGGTAACAACACTGCAAGAATATGACATTGAAATCAGACCAACTAAAATCGTAAAAGGTCAAGGTTTTTGCAGAATGTTAGCAGGAGCATCCAACTTATCAGTGCTACAAGATTTAGGTGATGATATACAAGTATACGAGGTAAGCCTTAATGACACTGAATCCACATATGTTGATATCATCTTTTATTTAAGAAATGGGTATGCCCCTACACAACTAAGTTACAAAAGAAAGAGGGATTTGAGGCTAAAAGCCAGACAATACCAAATCATCAATAATGTGTTGTTTAGAATAAATTATGATTTTTTTTTGCTTAGATGTCTTGAAAAATGTGCGATAGAAAAGGTTTTGTAGGAACTCCATGGTGGACCAGTTGGTGGAAATTTTGGAGGGGAAACAACCGCACATAAAATCATGCATGCTGGCCATTATTGGCCAAACTTATTTAAAGATACACACATTTATGTAAGGAAATGTAAAGTTTGTCAAACAACTGCTGGGAGACAGAGGAAACCCGCATTACCATTGCAACTAGTCAACATTGAACAACCATTTGAACAATGGGGACTAGACATAATAGGTGAGATCGTTCCTCACTCTAAGTAGCATAGATACATCCTTACAACAACGGATTACTTCACGAAATGGGTGGAAGCAATTCCAATTAAGGTAGCCAATTCTGAAAAACATCATTGAATTCATTGATTAGTTTATTATTACCAGATTTGGTGTGCTTGCTGCCCTTATGTTTGACAATGCATCTTATTTTTCAAGCAATGCTATGACAAAATTTTCTCTTAAAAGATTTTTTAAACTCAAATAATCTACTAACTATTATCCAAAAGGAAATGGCTTAGCCAAATCTACAAACAAAATTCTCATAAGGATTATTAAACGAACCGTTGATCAAAGTCAGAAAAACTGGCATAAATATTTACTATTTGCTCTATGGGTAGATCGAATAACACAGAAGGCCTCAATAGGCACTTCTCCTTTTAATTTGGTCTATGGGAAAGAAGTTGTCCTCCCTACAAATGTAGCTATTCCCTCTCTAGAACTAGTTAAATTTATTGAAGAAACACCTTCCTCTTCTATGCAAGTGAGACAATTACAAATCATTAAGCTCGAAGAAGAAAGAGAAAAGGCCAAAATTACACACGCACATCATCAACAGTTAGTCAAAGCT
Source organism: Pinus tabuliformis (assembly GCA_031772625.1). NCBI lineage: Eukaryota > Viridiplantae > Streptophyta > Pinopsida > Pinales > Pinaceae > Pinus > Pinus tabuliformis. Next base: position 783,635,418 of record CM062812.1, on the reverse strand, counting down.
TCCTTTAATGCAAATTTTATAAGTTCAAAATCCTTTCATCTCGGAGACCTTTTATTGAAATGGTATAAAGCACACAAGGAAAAAGGTAAGCATATCAAGTTCCAACGAATGTGGCTTGGCCCGTTTTAGATTGTGGAACAAATAGGCCTATCAACCTTTTTATTGCAAGATTTATCAGGCAAGAGAGAATCTCCACCTGTTAAGAAGATGACTTTCGCATTTGAAACATGGGTTAAGTTCTATTACTCTGAAATTGCTTGTTCTCTGTCGAAATTATTTGTCCTTTGCTAAACCTCGACTTTATAAAGAAACCTTTACTCTACCATCAACCAAGAAAAGTATATGTAACAAAGCAAAGTCTCTCTACAGAAAAGCATCTTTAACTCTACAATTGTCATCTAGAAACTCTTAAGGAGTCAATGATTCTCCCCATCTAGTAAGATTTCATTTTTTAGAGTGTAATTCTAAAATATGCTTAAACTTAAAGGATAAGAGGTCTCATCAAGAGCCAACTTACCATGATCATAGGGAAATAACTAGCTGACATTACCAATACTGCATATCAAAGCAGGGTAATGACTTGAGATTGTATCAATCAAAAGACAAAGGGTCTCATCAAGAGCCAACTTTTTAAGTTAACCAGTGAATGGCATTGTCAATTTTGGTCACCAAACCAAGACAATGGCCTTTAAGGAGTAAAATGAAAATTTTATAGAAAAGAGAATTGTTTAGAAAAGAATGAAAAGAATAACAAGTATATAAATATGAACTTATCTTTAAAGATTGCATTCTTATCTAGATGGGATACTGAATCATTGTCGGTTAAAAGGTAACCCTGTCGAGGCTATGGATGCTTGCTTGTTAGAAAAATATTATATATGACAGAGAAATGCAAGACATATAATATGTGGGAAAACACAAACACATAAAACCAGAGAGACACAGATATACGTGATTCACCCAGTTTGAGCTACGTCCACCCTAAACAGCCAGTCCTTCCTTTCTATTATCCAGCAAAATGAAGAGACACAACCTACAACAAATCCACTGTAATATCCTTTGTTTTATCTCATAGTCTCACCTATCTGTTTCTCGCTCTGAGAATACAAATATATTCCGCAGCCTCAATACAATACCCTCATACAAAGAGAGGGGTTTCCTTTTAGGGAAAAAAACCCTAAACTAAACATAAATTCTACCGTCAAATCATTCGCCTAATGAACGACCCATATTGACTAGAAATTACTATACTTTTACAAGGCAATTTTACATCCGAGAGGAGGGGTGTACAAATTCTTGGGGTATACATCCGGCTGAAACAAATACCTCTAAATTAGGATGATAATCATGCTCCACACCCAACACTGTTGGCAGCAATGGCTCTACCTACGACAACTGAGTACACCGAAAAGTTGATTTGTGAGAGTCCCCCTGTTTTTATGTTTAAAATCAAGTAATGCATGATGTAGACAAAACAACTTTCATATTGAAAAGGATGATAGTTAGGTAGATCTTGTTTTTATTATTCAGAGTAATGTTACTTATCTTATATTTCATGTATTTTTATTTTCTAAACTACCTTTACTTTGGAAGGTTTTAGAAATTAAAAAAAAAAACTGTCAGAGATAACTGGTTCTTCTAGCGAATTGCCAATTATTATGCTATTCAACAACCCCCTCATTTGTTAGAATAATAGCTAATATTCTATTAATAAATGGGGACCCTTAAAAAATCCTTCCAAATAATAAATTTAGTATTTAGGCATTTTCTTGCTATTTTTGGAATAAAGCAAGATATCAAGATAAAACCCTTTGAAAAGCTAGCAAATGCTCGCCTTTTCGCATATCGCACGATCAAACATGTCAAAAGCCCTGCTAACGACCAAAACTCGTGAAAAGTGATCAAAAGGGATTATCATGCTTAACCTCGAAACTATTAGGCTTTTTCATTTGAACTAAGTCCTAAGGAATTTCTTATTAAAATAAGGCATGCATCGCATATCACCACTTACAAAGGGCGCACCCTCATAAAGTATTTTTAGCCATGCGATATGCGATATTGTGATGACATGGTCACCCGTATCGCATCACATTGGAAACCCTTAGGAAAGGTCTGAAACCTCACCAACGATGCGATATTGTGAAATGCAATAGAAGCTCGGACCTGATTGCCAACTATGTTATAAAAAAACACTCAAGTCCGTCACACAATTAAAAAAGGATTTATAAAGGAAATCCTATCGAACAAGCTATGCTTTGAAAACAATAAAGAATATCCCTCATTTCGCATCCCGCAAAAACCAAGGAATGTTAAAGAAAGTGCACACACGAAATGCGATAATGCGATTTGCGATATTACATCGCAATCGCAAAATTGACATTTTCGCAGTTAAAAAATCTCACCACCCTAATAAGTTTCTTTACCGACTTATGATGCAAAACATTAATGAGAAATAAAGCTAAGGATAAGGAACCATTAGTGGGCATTTCGTACGAGTTAATGGCATCTACGTTTGAAAATCCGCTCGATGTGATACGATATCTCCTCACTTGCGTTTAATAAAAACTTCTTTGTTTTCACCTTTTCAAGGTTATTTGTATCATTCATTCTTATGTTCTTTAGTACTTGTGTCTATATGATAGCTTTTGATTTTCTCCATTTTTAGGGACAATCCGCAGCAAGAGTTGTTGGGAGCAATGGCAAAGAGGGGAACGACAACCGCATCTAAAAAATCAGAAATGATCCCTCTATTCTTTGATACTACATGCAGCAGAGACAGAGGAACCTCAACATGGGAGGCCATGTATGATTTATTAGAAGAGGAGAAACCAAGACCTCTGGTAACAAAGGCCACAGCCGATGGTCATGTTTCCTCCGACGCCTCCTTCTTCGAGACAACATGCTCATTTCTGCACCGCATAGCCGCAAGACCAAAGATAATTCCATATACAGATATGGTTAAATGGATAATTGATCAAGTGGACATCTCAGACAGAGAATTCAAGAATAGCAGGTAGGAGGTTATGGGATCTTTTTCACCAGACAGCTTGCGGCTTATGTACAATCTACCAGAGCCACATAATCTCTACAATAAACAGTTCCTCGAGAAATTTGCTAAGGAGAATGAAGACCCAACAGACGTCACGCAGACCTGGATAGAAAACGAAGGCAAGATAAAAAAGGATAAGACGGGTATGTATTCTACAACATCTATCTCTCCCCCTCATAGTTTTGCAGCAACCATGCTATGTAGAATGTTCGGCAAGCCCGATAGTACCAAATTTTCCCCAGAATGGCTGTCATTAATAGATGCAGTTGTAAACACAACAATAATGAATTGGGCCCAAATTTTGTCTGATAATTTGGCGAAAGCTATTATGGAGTATAGGAGAAAGAGGAGTATCTCTTCAAGGGTTTATCCTCCATTTTTCATGAGTGCCTATATAATGGACGCAATCTGTTTTGGCTCCAAATTTCCTATCATGGGATGGAAGTGGACTGTGCAAGACCCGCTTCCTATCCATATATATCATAAGAGTATGTGGGAGTCTCATTTTCACCCCCATTTTTACAAAATTTGTCAAGGAGTTATGTTGCCTATCCATAAACAAGTCTACAATAGAAATGCCCCTAGGTTTTCTAGAGAAGCTGAAGTAGATATCCTACCTGTAGCCAGATGGTTTGGGGAGGAGACATTTACATATATCAGAGTATTTGGGAGCATTGCTTCATCGCATGTCCTCCCATACTATGTCCCCGACAAGTTAATGGCCAGGGAGATAACCTACCAAACAACAGGGGAAGGTGGGTTGAGCAAAGGATTGAAGGAACAGAAAAATGCCATTTGGCCTACATTTCCGTTGCAATGTGGTGTGTTTGCACTACACAATTTTGGACATGCATGCAAAGAAGCAGAGATTATGAAATCTCTGAAATTGACTACATTCCCAGGAAGACAGTATGACCCAAATGGCACCGCCAAAGACTTCACTACTATGGTGAAAGTGAAACCATTCACCCATGAGGAAGATGCCTTCGATGACCTCTTCCTACAAAAGGAGACATTTTCAGAAGTGACGCATATGGCATCACTAATTTTTGCCCCAAATGATCTTGAAGCCTTTCGTGAATATAGGGAGAGGAGATTATTAAAGGTCCCATTGGACCTGCTACAGATTGAACCAATAAGGGAGCCAACTCCCAATGTAATCTTAGAGGAAAGCTCCAAAGGAAATTCCAAAGAATATTCTGAAGCAGAGTCCCAGGAGAATTCTACTCATGAGTCAGAGCACTCAGAGTAGCAGTCTCAAAATGGGGGCAATAAAAACAAAGAGTTCGAAAGGGACATAGCTGGGACTACAGAGAAAACAACCGAGCAAACCTTGGCAAAGAAGCAGGCTGAAATTCACTCTACTTCCACTTAGTTAGCAAAACCCCTAGTTATTGATTTAGAAAAAGGACGGGAGCATTTTAATAAGAAGCTCCACACAGAGGAACAAATATATGAGATACAGACTCCACAACACAAATCAACTCAAGAAATTACAGTGGAGAAAATTGTAAGCACTCAAGATGTGGAGCTCATTCCTGCCACCCCCACTTCAGAAATTATTTTGAGAATTGAGGAAATTCCTCCATTAGATGTGTTTTATAGCCCTACCCATAAAGTTGTCATCAAAAGGCAGAGGAAGAAAAGAAAGTTAGATGTTGCAGCTATTACCACTCCCGACAATGAACCAATGGACATTGTCTGGAAAGATTCGCCCATGGACCCATCTGAGAACCTTACAATACTGTCGCAATTTGTAGGAGCCTATGCCACAACAACTATTGATAAAGCGACAGAATTCCAAATGCTGCTGAGAGAAAAGGAACAAAAGATTCTGCTGTTGGAACAAAAATTAGAGCAGAAAAATCTAACCAAAAGGCAGAATTACAAGTAGTCAAGATTCAACAAGAGTTTGAACAGATGCAAACACAACATCAAGCCAGCCTAGCAAAAAGAGATGCATGGATACAAGCTATGACAAATAAGTATAAAGACAGTCCACAAATCGATCAGTTCGTAAAAGAAGCATTCAACCTTAACTCCCAACTAATGTAGCAAAAGGAAGTTCTATGCCAGAAAATCTCACAAATAAGTTCTTATTGCGAGATCAATTGGTGAGCACTAGTATTGCAGCAATAATGCTGCAATTCCTGGGCTGCCTACTTTACTCTTATCAACCCGGTAGTTCGTAACAATCTTGGAAGCATTGGTGTTGTATGCACAAGTACTAGTTCTTACTGCAGGTTGTCACTTGGTCAATTGGCGCAAGATCACTAGGAGCTCGAGCCAACTTCTATGGATTCCAGAAGAAGCTCTATATGTGATGAAAGGAAAGAAAGATAGATGCTATTCTAATTGCAGAAAGGAGAAAGACTGAAATGTAAAGCAAACCAAGTAAATCCTAATTAACCAACTAATCCTACTTTTGCAGAAAGCACTATGGAAACCATGAAAGGAATTCCATTACCTACTCAAGGAAGTAAACAACATCTAACTAAGCTATTTCTGGAAGTAAATGAGCAAAAAACATCTTTTTGGATTTTTATGTGAATTTGACATGCATGTAATTTATTGTTTGTGAATGTGGCAGCGAATAGATGGCGTTGGAGTGTGGTTTTTGGATTGAGAGGATGTAGGATGGTGTGGATGGGTCCTAGGAGGTCTTAGGTGGCCTTCTGGAGGCTTTTCCCAAACTCGGCCTTCAAAAGAAAACCTACAAGAAAATATACAGGAGGACACATGAAATCTACAGGGGGAAAAACAACGTTCTACAGGAGGCCTACGGGAGGAGGCCGAGAGCAGTTTTCACTGCTTTGAAGGTGTGATAGTGGGTGGAGAAGGTAGATGAAGGTTGGGATGAAGTGTTAGGGCACCTAGGGTCTACCAAGAATCATTAGGAGAGAGAAAGATGATTGGATTTGCTCAAGGAGAGAGAGGAAAGTCTATGGAAAATGTAGGAAACTAAGGCAGAATTGAGGGGAGACTTGGGCGACTTGTAGGGCATGGATCAGATGGAGGATGGCATGGTTGATAGGCTAACCTACTGCTAGAAGATATCTACTGCATAAACAACTGACAGTCAACCAATGAGATTAAGCAAGCAAGGAAATAAGTGCATAAAAAAAAACAGAGTTTTTGCATCAAAGTAAACTATGATCTATGAAAGGAAATGTTGATAACCATTGCATGAAAGAAAAGCATGAAAGAAGACTGTTGCTAATAAGGAAATGAGCATGATGAAGAAGTTCTGAAGCAAAGCAAACTAGACTATGAACCAACTAGAAAGTTGCAAACACTAGAAGTCCTATGAAGGAGGAAAATCTGTGTTTTTGGGGTAGCAAGAGGGTCTTTGCCTCAAATCATTGTCCCAAAGGGAGGAAGAGAGGCCAAGGCACTATTGCTAGCCTTTTGGATCTTTTCTTTATCACTGCTTAACCTGCTATAGAAAGCACAAATGGAAGCAAACTACTAAATCATCAAAAGCAACCTATTCTTAACCATAAAAGAAATGCATATAACAACAGCTTAATTTACAGATTGAAATGAAACATGCAAATACAAGTAAAGAGGAGCTTGGTTGCTTGGATTGGGCCCTAACCCAAGAGTTTTAGCCCTTTGAGGTAACTCAGTGCTAACTCAAAGAGGATTCCATCTTTATTCTCAAAACCAATAACAAGATTACATGAACTGTTAAGATAATAAGCTCGAAGTTGAGCAGAGTTTACATAAGCAAAACTGCAACAAAAATCCGACCCTAGTGAGGCCCTAGGCCTCTCTACTTACACAAATGAAGCTCCCAACAACTTCCTCAAAATCAGAGAGGCTTAGCTCCCAAAACTCGAGATAAACATCAGTTATCCTCCACTTGCTCGTTTGCTTGCTAATGCATGACTTGGCTGCCTGTACTCCGAGCTAAATGAAGGGGAATTCGAAGTGGGGAGTAATAAATTAGGGAGATTCCCTCCTATAAATACTCTCCTTTGTCCACTTCGAGTTATTTATGCCATCTTTCCATTGGATCCTCGACTTTGACCACAAAATTCATAAAAAATCTGCATTAAACACATATTAGACCACATGGCATCATAACTAACTCAACTAACTCTATAAGCATAAATATAATTAGAAAATCATACAATAAGATATGAGAATGGTTGATTTGACTAGGTTAGGAGGTAAATGAGCCCATATAAATACCCATTGATGAGGCTCATCATTAGTGATAAGCTAACAAGCCAAGTCGTCGACATGAGGCTTGAGTATGATGAAATCCATAAAAGGATTTCTGACTTTATCACCTGACAAGAATCAAAATATGGGAGGAAGATTGATTTGCCAAAACTGGAGGAATCACACAAAGAAATTCTATTTGCAGACTGGGATTCTCGGCTCAAGCAAGCAGAAAGGGCAACAACGGTCGTGGCAGCAGCAACAAACAACATCATTGAAGCCATTAACGAAAATCTACATGGCGCTAACCCGGTTGCAAAATCTATACTAGGATTTATTCCAAATGCCAAACAACTAGAGCAATAATGGAGACAAGTGGCAAAGGAAAGGGAGGAGGTGATCAGACAAATGAGCAAGCTAAACTGGGAAGCATACTAACAATTCTTAGTCAAACCATACAACCAGTGGATGACCTTGAGATGCTTAACTACCTCCGCACAAAAAATGGTGCCAACACTGACAGACGCTATATTTACTGGGCAGTTGAAATCTACGATTGGCCAACTGACGCAACTCAAGCTAATGACAGATATCTGCGATCTTAAGGATCGAATGCAAAGGAGTTAGTCACTTTGTTTTATTTCTATTTTATTTTTATTTAGCATAATCTGAGGAAGGTCGTTTAAACCTCCTCAGCTATTTTTTGTAATAATCTATTTTAGGACCTATAGTTTAGTATTTAAACCCCTCTCATGCATTTAGAGAGGGGTCTAGAAATTTTATCAGAAACATTCTTCAAAACATGCACTTCTATACCTTTGAGGAGGTTCTGATGGAATGAATGGAACATGATCTATTTTATTTTGAATATCTGGCATGCTCTACTGAAATTTCACTTTTGTACTCTTAGATGATGTTGGATTGATTGGAGTTAGGTCAATATTGCTGAAACACATGAGCAGAACTTATCATATATGGTACTTTTATCTTGTGATTCTGTTTTATTTATGTATCATGCAATAACTTTTCTTCAATTGCTTTATGTATGAAAGTTTGAATTATGGCTAGCATTATTGCACTTTTTATGGTGTTGGCTTTAACTTTATGCTAAATATATGAACTATTCCATATGCGATATATCTTTCACAATCGTTTTGGCTAACTATTTGTCCAAAACGATTATTGATAAACGATTTCACTTCTTATTGCAGTTGAATTATCTTTATTACCAATTGCTATAGAGCATTATTGTAGATCACATACTTTACTTTATTCTCGGGCATAGTTATAGATTAATAGTGTTCAAACTAAGATATATGCATGTGTTTAATAGTTTTAGATTAGATTACACATAGCTTAATCATTCTCCCGTTACATCATATATCATCCCATCAACACTATCAAAATCTTTTTTGGGAAACTGGTCCCATTGCCCCTAGTCGGAGCCACTACACCAAATGGAAAAGGAGCTGCTAACCAAGGTCCGGAAGGGGTGGTTTTCCCCCAATGTTGTAGCAACGATTTTTGAGGCTTCAACAGTTACTTAGGACGATCTATGACATTATCCCTTCTGAGATTGGGTGATACATTCTACAATGGATTCCTGGCCAGCGAGCCTTCCCTTCCCATTGGGAGGGAATCCTACCCAAGGCTGCATAGGTGCTCTTGCGTCACTTACTTACCATGGGTTTGGTTTGGACTCCTGAGAGGTTCCTACCTCGCCTTCCACATGTCGACGGTACCAAACCCTATGCCGAGCATGCAAGCAACTCCATGGCGCTTGACGAAACCTTAGGGTGCCTCAACAACCATCCTAAGACGCCAAAAATAGGGATCCAACCTAATGAGAAGGCCAGGTTGAAGGTCATTTAGGAAAATTTGACATCTTGTCTGATCCCACGGGAAAACTCCCCTTGACATCAATCCAATGCTTGACATAAAACACAACAACTTGTAACTTGGAAAATAAAAGACATGCAAGTGGATAAAGACCCTATTATCTAGTAGGTCTTCCATGTAATATTCATATTAATAAAAGGGTCTCAGAACCCACTATCTTTCAATTTTGATCCAACCTCTCATGGCTCGACCATGACATGTAATGAGTTTTGTCTCTTCCTTAATAAGTTATTAATCTTTGTTATCATGCAGTTTGTTATGCTGCCTAATATTTGTTATCATGCGTTTGTTATAGCATGCGATTTGTTATGCCTCTTAAGCATCAAACATTCTATGTTTACCTTTAGCAGTCATTACACACATCTTTGCCTTCAGATTATACACACATGCATATATATAAATATATATATAACTCATCCTCACAGGGATGTACCACATATGAAAACATAATCAACATATTGCATTCCTTCAATCCAGAACCAGTAGTGGAATGAGACAACACAAAACATTTGCGATATGTGTACCTCCGATCTGGAACGTATGCGATAAAATAATTAACTCATTTTAATAATTGTATCGGGTCCATAATATCGAAGGTTTTGATATCGGAGATAATCATAACATGCGATAGTTTGCAAACTTGTGCTATAATAAAGATCTGATATGGTGGACACCAAATTACAATTAAACTCATTTTAATATCAATATCGCATCCATATTGTCGACCATTTTAGATGGTGGCACAAACAAAAGTTCTGATAAACATATGCTATTTTAGATTAAATTCAATCTTATAATTATATCGGGTCCGCAAGTGAATTGGTGATCAGTAATTTGATATCGTAGGTTTCATTCAAAAGTCTCGATATCAAGGCGGATGTGAAATTCTTATTAATCAACGTTAATACACCATATCGGGTCTGAATATCGGAGATTGGAGCAAATATGAGGTTAGATATTATCACATATCACAACATACATCTTCAAGAATATCGGCAGGATATGGATATCGAAGGAAGTGCTCTATCACAAGTTAGAGATTGGGGGGGTTTCAAGTGCTAACATGTAACAAAAAAACTAAATCATCAACTACGCTTATATGATATCATTGTTCGTTTGTTTACTTAATAGATTTCAATTAAAACACATTAATGGTGATACTGATCTAATCGCATGCAATAACATATATGATAAACTTGAATTAAAACAATACTTCAACTAAAAAACATAGCATCAACGTAAAGATAATAGTACCTGATACACATTCACTTTGCTCATAACTAAAATCAGTGTGGTTCTTCTTTCTATTAAGACTTGTTTATACATATAGTAGTAAGAACCAAAATACTTCTCGCAAAATTTCAGAGCCCCCTTTCTTCATAACAATGAAGGGGAATTAAATTTTAAAATCAAAACTCAAATATAGAAAATTCCACAAAATGTTGTGTTGGTCCAAACAAACCACACTTAAAATAAAAATACAATCTAATAGTACAGTCCTCTTACAACAACTTGATCAAGACTTGGACGAAAACTTCTCTCCCAATCGTTGTTGAAGTTCACATATATATGTCATCGGCTTCAATTTAGGTGGATGTTTAGGCCTAATGCACTTCCGTGCAGTGAATAATGCATCGTTGAGTGCTGAAGCACCAGACTGGTTGTATTTAGAAGACACCTCAACGTCAACCATTGCCCATGTGGTTTGACTAGGAAATACCAATGGCATTCCAAGTCAACCTTTGATAGAGATTTTATCCACTCAACATTCTTCTTTGATGATTCTTGCCAAGATTTTTTCAATATTTTAACATCGAACAACATATCTTCTTGGCACTCCAAGATTAAATTTGCTTGCAACAAGCTATCATTGATTGATTCAATCATGTTGCTAGATATGTCCCTGGAACTATAGATTTCCATCTCCGCATTTTTAAGCCTTATCTCCCATTCTTGAAAGACAATCTCTTTATGAGATTCTTCTATTTTAGGTAGATTTGTTAATCGACCCTCAGAGTTGTTCTTCGAGTCAATTAAATCAGAGATTTTCTCTTCAACTTCCTTGCTATATGTCCTTAGATCAGACAGTTGTTTCACAAGTGCATCAGTTGATTGACACATCTCTTCAGTAATGGCCAACTTTTGGCAAAATAGAACCTACTAATGAGCAAGCAGGTTATCCAGCTCCCTTACTTCTTTCATGAATTCTATTGTCTCGAGATTAGCCTTTAGTTGATCAATCCTATGCTCTAGCTCTTGTATATGGGAATCCTGGCTCTTCATGTCAGATTCATATTGAATCTTCAGCCCATCGAAACTGGTTTGCAATTCTTCAAATTGAGCTTGCCATTGCTGGATGATTCCTTGCTTTTCATTTTCTAAATTTTGTTCAAGGTGCCTTATTCTATCATCTTTCTCCCTTAGGAGTTGTTGCACTTTTGTGGCTTTGTCAATTGTTGCACTAGCATAGGCTCCTGCATATTGTGATAGTCTCCCAAGATCTTCAGCAGGGGTCACTTGGGCATCTTTCCACAGTACTTGAAAGGAGGTATTTGCAGGGACCAAAGCCTGCCTTTGTTCAGTCCTTCTCCTCTTTCTCTTCTTGCTGACTACTGCTCTATGTTTGGGACTGTAAAATATGTCCAGAGGAGGAATCTCCTCAATATTGAGAATGACCTCAGAGGTCGAAAAAACTGAGATGATTTCCAAATCATCAGTGTCCATAGTTTATTTAGAAGCCTCAATAGTGAATGAGGTATTTTTAGTGATTACAGGAGTCTGAGCAATCTGTGTCTATGATAGAGTTTGTTGTTTTTAGGGTTTGTCTCTTTCAGAAACTTATCCCAAATCACATATAGACTTTGTTATGTCATTACCTTCTCTACCTTTGATTCGCTCGTTGCCAATGTTTCAATTACATGAACTACATCTAGACTCTAAGATGTGCTCATTCATGTGTCTTGTTCCATGTTCTTTTGATTTAGATTCAGAATTTCACTGGGAAAATGGGAAATCATTTTAACCCTCAATTGATGAAACTACACTAATTCCTCGGGGTTGAGCCATGTTGTTGATTCTTTTCCAACATGTGCATAATTTGAGGTCGATTTAAAGAAATCATCAAATTTATCAGGCTCATTTGTAAACTGCCTGATCTTTGCCTGTGTTGTAATATTTTTCACAGTATCAATCAGATCATATTGCCGATTTGGAATGGTTGGAAAGTTCATCAGTTGGATTTCCTCCATATCCTTAGTAACATGTTTGAAATTATCTAAAGAATAGAATCCACAACAAAACGGAAAAACATGCCACATTGTCTTCTTGCTTTCTCTCATGACCTTAGACAGGCCATTTCCCATAGTCTGGTAGGCTATTTCTCGGGTTAGGAGCTTATCGGGGACATACAAGGGAAACACATGAGGTTGTGCAAGGCTGAAAAAAACTCAAACATAGGTAAATGATTCCTTCCCAAACCATATTCCAACTAATAAGAGGTCATTGTTTCCTACATCGGAGATTCTAGGCCACTTCTCATTGTAAACAAATTAGTAAATAGGAAGGACGACACCATGGCTAATCTTGTAAAAATGGGGTCGGTATTTTGACTCCCATAGAATATTATGGTAAATGTGAATAGGAAAAGGGTCTTCAATAGTCCATTTCCATCCCATGGATGGGAAATCTGAAGTGAAACAAATAGAATCCATAATGTAGGCACTCATGTAGAATGGGACAATAGGATTTCCTTGCTTAAGTTATTTGATAGAATAGTTCCCCAGTCCATTACATAACTATCAGAGGCAACATCAATCAGGGGTACCCATTGGTCTGAAAACTTGTGGGTATTGGCATAGCCAAACAATCTACACATAATTGTAGCAACATAACAATAGGGTGCATCAATAGAGGATATAACATACATATCCTCCCACTTATGCTTTCTTAGGTCTCTTCTCCATCCTTGAATGACCTCATATTGGTGTTCATTTTCTTGCATGAACTTCTCAATGAAGTATTTATCATATTTCTTCTCAGCTGGTGGGAGGTGGTACATTGCAGACAAATATTTTCCAGTGAAAGAGCCAATGAACGTCTGTCTCTTGGTCATGAAGTTCCTATCTGTGATGTTCATATGATCAATAACCCATATGATCATGTCCATATAAGGCAAGATGCTTGGTCGAGCGCCACTTATATGGAGAAACAAATTAGTCATGTCATTATATGTACTTTCTGAGACAGGAACTGTATCCTCTACTGTGACTATTTTTCGTGTGACCTTTGTTCCTTCATCTTCAAAAATCTTATATATGGCCTCCCAACTAGTGACCCCAGCATTAGGGGTGCATGTCGTGTCGGAAAATAGCCCGGGCATTTCTGTGACCTTAGGCGGAGGAGAAACTGATCGTTGTTGAATAGGAATTTTCCTTCTGGGTTTAGTCGGTGGAGACATTACTTGTGAATTATGTTTATCGGGACTAGCCTACGAGGAAAAAACATAAAAATGACCAACGCTTACACTTAGAAAAAATGACCAATTATGCATGAATCCAATACTTTTATGAGCAAAATCTTCGGGAATCCTTAGTATTGATCAAAGCATTTAGAATATCGAAAACCATAAATTCATTGCATTTCGCCATTAATTGACAGAACGTGCATCCACATGGCCTTCAATACACGTCAGCTTTACCAGAGATTTTTATCGGAGAAATCAGATGGTTGTCCTACCAAAACTTGTGATCTCATCTATCTCTGGACCCGAGTAATTTTATCAGAACATCTTTATTATAAAATTACATTTTCCCTTCATTGTAGCTTTTGGAATGAAACCTTTGCTTAGATATGTCGATCTTCGATCGCGATATGTCTTACGCCCCTGATTACCTTTATTACAACGACTTCAATGTAATATCTTATCCGCCATATCACAATTTTTTCACCCCCAGACCTGATTCAAGAATCAACTGCACTCTATAGATATATTTCATTTGACTGTTCCTATATCCATACACGTCAACTTTACCAGAGATTTTTATCAGAGAAATCAGATGGTTGTGCTACCAAAACTTGTGATCTCGTCTATCTCTGGACCCGATTAATTTTATCAAAACATATTTAATATAAAATCACATCTGCCCTTCATCACATCCTTTGGAATGAAACCTTCGTTTAGATCCGCCGATCTCTGATTACGATATGCCAATAATCCTTCATTCCTTTGAACTCTTTGCAACCGTGGTGCTAGCCTCCAAATCAGATCCCTCTCTATCGGCCATTTCCAATCAGAGGTGTAACCCTTGTGCACAACATGTCAATTCATCGATTTCCGATCGTCGATGACCTTTTGCATTTGGCCCTTGGTCTTGTTGCTCTTCACGTAACCATAGCCTAGCCCCCATATCAGAGCCCTTCAATCGGAGGTTTCACTTCGATGCACAATATGCCTCAACCCCTGATCGCTAAACTCCCATACATGATGCCATCGTTGCCATGTGTCATCTTGTGAGTAATGCCACATGTTACCATTTTTTTTGCGTATTGTGAGCCTTGAAACTATCGAATATGCCTGCCACGTGTCAATCGCGTTGGCACGCCATGATGACATCAGCCTTTGTGTGTCACTTCTCGCAACTAATCACTGGATTCCACACGTCCCTTAGCGCATGCAGTTGTTTTTTTCCACGGGTCTCTTATCAGATCTAGTCATTTGCTACCACACGTCCCTTTGGGAAGAGAGAAAAAAGGCTACAGCTTCTTTGGTTTTGCAGACAAATCCCTTGTTAATTTGTTATCGCTCATCTCGACACATTAACACTAGCGGCCGATTCACGACGATTTCATTGCATATCGCAACTCGCATATCGATGTTTTTGAAATGTGGTCACTCTACCTCAATTGCAAATATAAAGTACATAGCCTGGACCCCCGACTACCGATTGCAGATATCATATGATCTTTGACTGTCGATATCAACTTTCATATAATGTCACCTCTAATAATCGTCGATCGTCGATATCATATGCGAATGCAATTCATTTTTTTATAATTTTTTCGTGTGATTTCACATCCATTGTGTAGCAACTTTCCATATCACATATTTGTGACTACTATCATGTTAAAACCTCCGATACCAAAACCTCTAATACCTAATAAGCTCTCCTTTTGGCTCAAACAAGGATGAACTCAAGGTCTGCATGTCCTATCGGTGTTGCTTTGTGCCTCTTAGTGCAAATGCTAGTATATATATCTACAAGTTGTTTTTCTGCATCCTTTAATAAATTATCATATTCATCCTACAATGTACATAATGGAGATATAAATTGTCAAATGACGCTTTTAATATAATCTATTCAAAACTTTTTCAATTAAAACAATTGACTTTTTAAACACTAATAAAAATTAGCAATTACCCCTAAAGATGCAAAGATGCATCAAATGAATAGAAGAATAAAAAAATTCGTGTAATAAATTCTTTACTATATATATATATATATATTTCAATTTTACAATTTACATAAAATTTTATTTTTAAATATCTTGATTTTCTAAACCTTGAATTGTAATTACATCGTTGTTTTTAAACAACTCATGTGATTTGTGGTCTTTGCATTAATTTATATACTTTTTTTTCCTCTCAAAAATAAATTTCATCTTGTTGGTCTTACAAAATACAATATTGTTGATCTAGGAAATATGGTTATGAAGATCACTATCTCCTCAAAAAATTGAATTTGTGATGTATAATCTCACCATCATGAAATTATATTCTCCGATTCTTCCAAACTTTAAGATAAATTAAGTTGCTCCCTTCTATCAAGAATCTGATTAAGTTATATAAAGAATTTGAAAACATGACATTAAAGTT
Source organism: Pinus tabuliformis (assembly GCA_031772625.1). Lineage (NCBI taxonomy): Eukaryota > Viridiplantae > Streptophyta > Pinopsida > Pinales > Pinaceae > Pinus > Pinus tabuliformis. The sequence goes on along the minus strand of CM062812.1, from coordinate 783,619,429 downwards.
ATGTGACATTTAATGTGTTTGTTTTCATGACTTTGTAACTGTAACTAAACTAGATTTTACATTTTCATGTATCCGTCATTTTTATTTTATTTTATTATTTTTGCTAACCTAACTAAACATTTTTAATGTCGGGGGATTTTTTTTTATAAATTAAGTAGAACCATATTGTTAAATTTTGAATATATATTTTATTAAAGGTATGATGATTGTTCTATTGTTTTCATTTAACCAAATAAGAAGTTCAAATTAGAAAATAAAAATATCGTTGTTTTCCTTTGAGAGATTTCGCTAGTTGAATTGACACTATTTCGGGTTCTTGTAGGCAAGCATATGTAGTCAAACACAATGCAAATAAGATTTTAGCATTCTTAGTGCTGCACAACAAATAATTTATTGACTTTAAATAACCATGTTGCAACTGAAGGTTGTAGTAAATAACCTTTTACTTTGATGTTATATTACTCTTCACATTGTAAAGTCAAAAGCTGAAATAGGAGTGGAGTTGGATCAAAACGAAACCTCTTCATGTTTGTATGGAATTAACGAAATTGTTTTAATAAATACATCTTATTTTAATTAAATTATAATTATATTAAATAAACAAAGTTAAATTATTTATTTAAAATATATTTATCTTATAATCATTAAAATTAAACTTTAAATACATAAATGTATTAAAAAATCTAAAAATATATTATTTGTATTTACGATTATATATTTTATTTGTATTTATTGTTATATATTTTATAATTATTATTTTAGTTATTATTTTCTTCATGGGTTCGCTTCTACACATCAATATCGAAATCGTCGGTATCAAGAATCTTCAATGGTTATGGTGACACATTCAGTTCTTGAGTTGACAACTAAAAAACCCTTAACCCTATCTTTTTTTGCAGTTGGATAAGACGACGTCACAACCATGTGTGCTCTCCCTTCTATGTTTCCAAATGTCAATCACTGGTATCTCAAAGCTTTAGTGGGTATGGTGACACGTTAATTATTGAGTTGACAACTAGAAAACCCTTAATCATCTCTTTCCTTGCACGTGGACAAGTCAATGTCACAACCATGTGTGCTCTCCATACCAATGAAATCAATCTAAAATCAGAAAATCCATGTCGGAAATTTGCAATGAGGCTTCTCCTCTTCTTCATTGAGAGTGTGAGTTTAATCACCATTTCTAGTGCCACCTCCTTGCAGGTAATGCAGTCTAGTTCTTTGTTGGGTCCTCAATTATTTCCATATTTTGCTTCTCATTGGATTACAATCCCTAATTCGTCACAACTATTACAGAGAAAAAATTTCAATTACTAGACCCGCTATTGAAAGCAACCATTACTGAGATGAAACTTATCAAAAGGGAAATTAGGAAATAACGTTAATTCATTGTATGAATTATCAATTTTCTATGTTTGGCATCTCACCATTTTGTTGAGCTGGAAAATTTTCCTAACGGAACTATTCAACCACAAAAACGATACCTTAGAAATTCAACAATTTTTATCAAATTTATTGATAAATTCTAACTCAGATGCACTTTTAATTTGAATTACAATTCTGACATTTGATTAAGTTGGCCTTTTAAATTTACTTTCAATTCTTATTTTAAGGAAGTCCTATAGCCCAGGTAGGTCTCATTGAAATTCATTTGTTTTAATGGTGCGTGTTCAGAACCAGAATGGGATTATGGATGTGGAAGTGATATTGGTCCGAGTGAATGGAGTGAACTATAGCAAGAATGGTCTATGTGCAGCACATGAGCTGAACAGTCTCCCATGAATCCTCTCCTTTAATATTTCTAAGAGCGAACAGATGGGTAATATGCAAGCAATGCATCATTCAGCACCAACTACAGTGGTAAATGATGGGAACCTTATTAGGCTTTGTATAAAACTATTGATCAACCTCACATGTTGCTTGGGCCTTTGTGAGGTTTGGGTTCATGTTGTTGTGATTGTTGTGATTGAAGTTTTATATTGATGGTATTCTCTATGAACTTCATGAGACTGAGTTTCATACTCCTTCTGAGCATACCATCAATGAAAAATTGTAAGAATGAATGTATTTTTTGATGGAAATTTTGTTCTATTTATGAATTTTGGGGGTTTTTACTCACTGCTTTGTGGATAAAGGGATATAAACAACAATGCTTTGATTCATGCTTTTTGAATTTAAATACCCATTGGATATGCACATGATGCATGAAAGTAGAAAAAATGGCTTCCTGGAGAGACAGTGATTGGTTTATGGCCAGTGGCCTTTACCATTGGCTACATACTCCTTCATGTTGGGTAGTTACTCTAGATAGTAATATTTAGTGCATCCAAAACAAAGACATGTGTGTAATTAAATGATTGTACAAATGCCTTTTTCAATTTTAAAGAGTTGATGAGAGGTGTCAAGTATGATGTTATACCTTACAACATTATTTTGAATGCATCTTATTAAACTTAGTAACATCAGTCATGCCATTAGATCTCTTGATCACACAAAATTTACCACCGTAATTTGTGGATCTGTAGTTGAACTTTACCACCGTAATTTCTGGTACTGAAAAATATGAATATACAAGCAGAGCTTTGGAAATGTTGACCCTAAGAGAAAATGCGGTTGCATGCGCACTAAAGAAACAATGATCCTGTACCCTACACAAGTTTGTAAAATATATAAAAGAATGACAAGTTGCATCTTGGGAAATGGTTCAGGAAATATTTTAGTAAAGTTCATGGAGGAATAAAAAGGGTGCCAAAAGCTGCTCTGGGAAGAAATAAGACAATTGACAAACTATTATTATTGTTGTAGTGTTTTTGTAGCAATGGTATAGCAAAAGACACGTTCTTAGCAGTAGGTTGTTCCCTGCAAAGAAAAACAAGTAGTTTGGTTGTTGTCAGTGGACAAGCATGAAGAAACAAAGTATTGCAAATAATGGAAATAATACATATAAACACATAAACTAAAACAAAGAGATAAACACACAAATAATGCTTAATGAAGAAAACAAGTCAACATAATTATGGAAAATGGCTCCTTTTATTGATTGTTGGTGGTAGAAGATGAATACAAATAGTAGAATACTAAACACTTGAAGATAATTCTTTGAGAAATGGTGCTAAAAAATCCTCAGTAAGGAGGTTCTTTTCCTTAGTCTCTTTGCAAGCCTCTCCTCCCTATCCAAGAAGTATTAAGGCTCTCTCAATAGTGAAATCCTGACCACACTAGAGTGATGGATTGATAAGAAGAAATTCTGCCAACACAATAGTGCTCTACTTATTCTGCTTCAACAATGAAATGAAGGTTTGCTCTAATAGCAATTTGGCCAGCATAACATTGTCTCATGTTTTGGTTCTCCCATGGCCTGTTTATATAGAATTTTTTGAATCCATCTTCCCTCTCTTGGTTCATGAATGATAATGACTTATGAGTAGGACAAGATGATTCCATTGAGGGTTTCATATCTTCAGGGCGACTCGAATTCAACTGTCCTTGACTGAAATCCTGTTAGGGAATCGTCTTCCAAGTGTGGGAAGTGGTCTTGAATTGTTGAGTTGACCATTCCTTCGACCACGCGGCTTTCGAAGAAAATATGACATGTCATGTGAGTATTGAAGAAAAATTCGTGCATGCATCAATTTTTTAATTCCATATACATTGGGGCTTAGGAGAAATTAATTTTTTTTATCTTCATAAAGTCTTCAACTAGAAAATCTTCACTTGTGCATTTTGTTGGACGCTTTGGGTGTCTTTTGGATTGTACAAATATGTGTACGATTTTATGGTGTTAACAGTTGCCCCCTAATCTGTGAGTTTAGGAGCAAGCGTATGGTTGAAATACATCATGATTTTTTCCTGATTGAGAGTATGAGTAACTTCTGGATAGAGAGAATAAATTGCTTCGGAGATGAGCAAAGAAACAACCCTAATTAAGGATAAAATATAACATGCTCAGAAAAAGTGCTTATACGAGGCAGGAATGTCCCATGCTCATTATGATGACTAGTGACAATTTATTACAATTAGACAAGAAATATTCCTGTCAAGTCAATGTTGGAATGGTTGACATGCTGATAACTGATGATGATAACTAATGACGCCCTCAAGGGTAACTTCTTCTGACACATAGATGGAGTCAAGTTCCCCCACGCATCAAGAAAAGTGGAAGCATTGCTGGAGTGAGGTGCTTATGGATGCATGGGTCTTTGATTGTGGGTACCTCCCATGCATCAATACGTAAGCATCATTGAATGAGGTTATAAGTGATGTGTGGGTCTTCGACTAAGTGAGAGAACTACAACGATCATGAAGTACGATACCACCCTGACATGAGAGCTTATGTTGGTGTCGAATGTAAGGGGTACCGATTCCATCAATGGGAAATAATGACTCCTATTGTGCCACCCGAGGATGTCCCTTAAGGGGGGGAGCACCCATGGTATTGCCTCGATCCTAGAAGATGGGTCTCGAAGTCGATGGGAAAGAGGCATCAACCGCCTGAAATGTTGATTCGGGAAATTAAGATGTGTAGTGAAACAAATTGTAATAGGGTGGTTCAATAAGGCATGACAATGAAAGTTTACAATATGGATAGATATGGACAACTTTCCCAAGGTCGGAGATATAATGAAAGTGGCGACAGTAAAAACAATTCTTCTAAAGGTAGTGGCCTTGGAGTTGGTAAGACATCCAAGGTAGGTTCGCCGGGAACAAGGCATGAAAATGTGGGTGGGAACCATTTTCCTAAAAAAAAATTGTACACTTGCCAAAATAATGTAAAGGTGGTTTTGCATATACATACATGGAGACAGGTTCCCCATGAAAACAGTGACTTGCATGATGATGGAGGTAAAATTTATTTGCGAAGGGCGGGGGCCACATTGGTAGGTCTTGGTGTTGGTTTGATGAGGCGGATGAAGTGACGCAAAAGAACTTATGTCAGATGGAGGAATGATAGGCCCAATGTAGAATGCAGAAGAGCGTTCGCCTTTATCCATCGCAAATGAGTAAGGTGGCCCAGGAGTAGGGTTGGTTAACAGTAAGTGAAGAAAAGGTGTATGAGGTCGATCTTCAAGACATGCAATTGAGATGGATCCTGGGCTGGAGATATGGTCATGGATTCCAAATAAGATGTGAGGGTATATAACATGAGGTAGTCCATGAGTGGGGAGGCTCTATTGACCGACATGGATGTTTACCATGTGAAAGGGGAGGTGGTGGTAAATGTGGTCGAGATGATGGACCCTACAGTGCATTTCAAAGAAATGATGTGTCAAGATATGTAAATCTTGGTAGGAATCCTGTCATGTTGAGTGATGAATGATACATGTCTTGTCGATGGCCACCGAGGTGTTGATTATGGAGGGAAGTTGTTGACGTACCTGCAACTTCAATGACTAATACCCTAAGTGAAAACATCTTGATAAAAACATATGTAAGCTGAAAATGGGCTAAACAAGATGAATCGAAAAACAGGACTCAGGCGCACCTGAAGTGATGCTCTGTGCGTGCGGCGGGCCGAAAAAATTAGTTTGGAGTTAAAATGGAATGGAGGGTACCATGATGAAGATTATGTGTTCCTGATCCTTATCTCTCTCATGGTTTTGGAAATGAAAGTCATGAGCTCCTATACCAGTTTTAGGGAAATGTCAAGAAGGGCAATATATAGGGAAAAGTGGGCCCTATGCCACCTCATTTGTACTTGCTACCTTGGGAGGCTAGAGTTGTTCCAGGAGTTGTTTCTTGCCATTGCGGTCAACATGTGCACATTTGAAGCGCGCAGGGAGAGATAGTTTAGAACACGTAAACCTAACTTTGTAATTTTGGTAGACTAGGCTAGGTCGGTTGTACAGGGGTGCCATGTACGACCTTTTTTAGGTTCGAAAAACTCGATCGCAAGGGCGATTGATTTTCAGTCCCGCGATAGCCGCATGTATTTCATGGATACACACCATGATAATGTGAGTAATGGGTTGATAACCACACTGGCCGTGCGGCTGGAGGGCCAAAAGTCGTTGCGTCGTTGATTTGGTGATGGCGCAACTTGGCCTCTTAATGCCGTGTCATCTGCATGCCTGTAATGAGGACAGGTGCATGACAACACATCTACTCATTGAGTATACACAAACATTGCAAATGCGTGACCGTAGATCCGACGTTGCCACGGTTTTTGGCCTAGTAGACGTGCACATTGCACGTCTGTTCGAAAAATAGATGCGTGTATTGTGCGCTTGTTATGGGGAAAAATGTGCAATTGATTTTAAAAAATTAATTTTTGCAGCCTAAGAGGCTGATTTTTTGAATTTTGACATCCTTGATGGAAGGATGGGCATGTTGTGGCGAGAGAGGGATTAGGAGCAACTATGTATAGTTGTCGCAGTGGATGATGTTGTGAGTAGGACATTGGCACATTGGGGGTTACTGAAGTTCCTTAAAAAACCTTTTTTGAGGTAGAGGGATGTATTCTTATGATTCCTTATTTGATGCTAGGATGTGGATCGTCAGATATTGATCATTACGCAAACTGATCTACCTATTTCTACTTAGGTAGATGTATATTTTGTGACGGGATTGGTGCCTCGTGAGGAGGTTTTGTCGCTGTCCCTGTCGGTTGGGCATGTAGATATTCACAGATGTGTGGACAGAGAGGGCCAATGTGGGCCCAACCCTTATGATGAGTGGTACATATGTGTTTCTTCGATCAGAGATATCATCGAGCGAGCAACTCTGGCGATGATTGTGCAGCTCGCAGGGTCGGCGTCCCCTCAACAGGTGTCGAGGCCACAGATTGCAGTGCTACAAAGACTGCAGGTGGGCCACCTTTTTTACTGGGTCGGTTTTGTATATCGAGGGATGGTATCCTAATTGACAGAGGTACGACAGGGTGGGGCACGAATCTTTTACTAGACAGTATTTTATGCAACATTATGTATGAGCGGGTTGTGATGCTTCGACCTTTTATAGTAGTGCCACTAGGTCCTGCTAAAGACCCACGAATGAGACTGTGGGCACCAGTGATGCCACAAGCTGGTGGCATTGTTGCGAAGCATTATTACAATGCTCAGGTGGAGGGTTGGTTTAGATCCAACCCTCAGATGATTCTCGAGCAACCATATCATGGAGTGGACTTCACAGGTGATCCAGATATGGGGCTTTCTCCTGGTGACGCTTGGGTATGTGAGCTGCGATTTTTGCATTTTTGTGATTTTTTACATGTATATTTGTGATGCATATTTTTGTATGATGTTGATACCATGTATATTTGCTTTCATATGTGGGGCCCTGTGGACAACCATTGGCCTACCTAGGAAGCAATAATTTGTGACGCATGGGTGTGGTTGGCACACCTGATGTACCGTAGCGATGGAGGGATGTTAGGAAGGAGGCAGAACCTGAGAGGCAAACACAGCACCGCAGGCTTGAGATTGGTGGTCCCTCTGGAGAGGGGACTAGCTCCTCCGCTTCCCAGGAGAAAATGAGATTGCGGAAGTGCACCGAGGTGGCTGAGGCATGATCAACGACTTTAGAGGTGCAGGTGAGGGATTATGTGGATGCCTACGATCGAGTAGACAGTTGAACACGGGGGATGCCTGAGAGGGGGTGGGATAGACTGGGAGAGGTGATGGTGGAGATGGTGATGGTGCATGATAGGGCATGACAACTGACGCGTTAATGCCTTGCTATTGAAATAGCTACGAAACATCCCGCTCTAGCTCCATATGAGGTAATGGGTCCTAAGGTGGGATGTGCAGGGGAACAACTGTAGAAATTTTGAATAATAAACACTTATTCATAGATATTATCCCGATTATACACTATTGCGGAATACATGCATAATACATAACCTCCTCTACGTTGATCATCAATTTAGCAGCATAAAAAACAATGAAACATCAATCGAATGCACACATTAACACAGTATGTAACCCGGGGAAGCTTACAGCTGAAAACCCCACACTATCTGTATATTAATGATTGAGAACATGTAACAATACATAGTACAATACTCCTCACAAGTACTCAGTACTATCTCCACCTGTTACACACAAAACTAGCTCAGATCCGAACAAGTCACAGGTTCAAATCTCCTCCGCTGCTTTGCCTGCCTCCACTGCACAAACCTGCAAGAGAATCACTCACTCTGGAAATCACGTGAGCACAGGCTATAATCCTTGGTATTGGCCACATTTCGTAGTACTCATTGGCATAACTCAATCCCATTGATTGTGCAAGATCTCATGCACAACTATAGTCACAACTGATAGCAATCTCAACCTCTAACACCTCTCTCCACTGAACTGTACATGCACTAACATGCAACTGAGTTAACTGATGTATTCTTTAGTTGCTTTATGAGTTAATGATTAATTCACACAACTCATCACTAGTCTATTTGCAGTTAGACTAATTACAACTGGTTTAACAAAGTCAAACTGAACACAACTCCATCAACTCCACATCCAACTCCACCAAGCTCAACTGCTTGAGTTCTAACTGAAGTCCTGCATGCAATAGCTCAACTGACCCACAAAGAAAGCATATTTCCTTCTGACAGCTGCATGTGCCACATCTGTAGCTCAAACTAAAGTGCTCCAAGAGGATAAGATAAAGTTTATAGTCTAAATATTATTATGAGACAATAATATTTGACTTTTCTATTTTTAGCCTGGCAGTCTAAAAATAGACTTTGATCATACCGCTGTGAACCAGAAATAGAAGTCCATCTATTTTTCCCAACATGACCAATCATCCATAAACAACATCCTGCAACTCATAGACCATGATCCATATGTCTAAAAATAAACATAGTCTAAAAATAGACTTTGCGCCATAATTTGCCTGCGGGCCCACTTAGTGAAGGCGACTCCTTTCCACTAAGCTCCATCATCTTGTTGCATTCTCAACACTCCCTCTCAACAAGATATGGATTATTAGCAACCCCTATCCTGCCTCGGTGGTATTCGAATTTGCTCCTGGTGAGCGCCTTCGTCAAGATATCAGCATCCTGATCCTCCGTTGGAATGTATGAAAGTAACATGATTCTCCGCTGCACACAATCTCTGATATGATGGTACCTGATGTCAATGTGCTTAGATCTATCATGAAATACAGGATTAGCCGAGAGTTTAATGCAACTCTGGTTATCATTGTAAATCACAGTAGGATCCAAGTGAGAACCGAACAAACTGACCGGGATCTTCCTCATCCATATAGCCTCGCATGCAGCCAAACTTGCTGCCATATACTTGGCCTCTGCTGAACTGAGTGCCACGGATCTCTACTTCCTGCTGTACCAAGAAACTGTTGTCGACCTGATACTGAAGACCCCTCCTAATGTTCTCTTTCTATCCGTTGGGCTCCCTGCCCAATCTGCATCCGTGAAACCACATAGCTTCACCTCATCCTCATGTCTGTACCACAATCCATATCCCGATGTGCCTCTCAAATAATGCAATGCATGCTTGCCCGCCTTACAAAAGAGCTTGGTTGGCTTAACCATAGCTTGTGAAAGCTGGTTAACAGCATAGCATATATCGGGTCATTTATTGACCAGATACATAAGCGACCCCACCAACTGTCGATAAACAGTGGCGTCCACTTCTTCTGCCGAAGTGGCATCCTCCTTCCTCCGACCTCCAGGAAGAGGAGGATCAACAGGCTTGCAGCCATGCACGTTGAACTTCTCCAGTATCTCCTGAGCATACTTACCCTAAGAAACAAATAATCCATCACCGCGCTGCCAAATTTCCAATCCTAGGAAATAATGAAGAAGGCCCAAGTCCTTCATTTCAAACTCCTTAGTAAGATCATCCTTGCATGAAAGTATCAACAGCTCATCACCCGTTAGAATCAAATCATCTACATAAAGTACAATGATAAGCAACTTACCCTCCACCACAATCTGGTATAGGTTAGGATCCGCAACTCTTGGAGAATCCAAGTCCGGTGAAATAACTGTCTATCCATGTGTACCAAGCACGTGGTGCTTGTTTCAACCCATATAGCGCTCTCTTGAGCCTGCACACATGCGACTCGCTGCTGAAGATATCGAAACCTTCAGGCTGCTCAATGTACACCTCCTCCTCAATGACTCCGTTGAGGAACACAGTCTTCACATCCATCTGATGAATGTGCCACCCCATCTGTGCTGAGAGAGAAAGAATTGTCCATATGGAAGAATACCTTGCGACAGGTGCAAAGGTCTCCTCATAATCGATCCCCTCTATCTGTGAAAAGCCTCGGGCAACAAATCTTGCCTTGTACTTCTCCACACTCCCGTCAGCTGCCTGCTTAACTTTGTAGATCCATCTTGACCCACCACTGATTTCCCTTCCGGTCTAGGAACAATCTCCCATTCACTGTTTCTGACAATCGAATCATACTCTTCCACCATGGCGTCTACCCATGCGGGATCCTCCACAGCTTCCTCGAAAGAGAATGGCTCAGTCACAACAAATTTGCTCATAAGAGCCATGTATCCAGTGTATCGATCAGGTGACTGTCTCTACCTTCATTGGGCTGCAGGTGGTCCTATAACTTTCTCTGCATCTTGAGCCAGTCGCTCAGCTTCTGTCAAGCACTTTTGCCCTCTGATGGTTGGCGCTGCATGAGTGGTCTCTTCCACTCCATGAACCTCATCCTGTGGCTGATCCACGTCCTGAAGCTCATCCTTAGGAACTAATAGCTCCTCATTCGCATGCAAGCGTGGCTCCCTCTGAAGCGAACACTTCATGGCTTTCTCCTCCTGAAATTTTATATCCCGTCGCACAACAGTCTTACCACTGTCTGGCAAATACACACGATAGTTGTGGGGCGTATCAGTGTACCCCACAAATATCCCAACCTCTACGGTTGGCTCCAACTTCTTCCTGGCATCCTTCGTCACATGCATGTAAACGTTAGCACCAAAAATCCTCAAATGAGAAAGATCAGGCTTCTTACCAGAATAAGCCTCCTCGGGTGTACTCATGCCAAGTATCCTGTGAGGACAACGGTTCTGCACATATACTGCAGTATTGCATGCTTCTGCCCACAAGTGAAGGGGTAGGCTCTGATCATGCAACATCGCCCGTGCAGCACCCACGATTGTTTTGTTCTTCCGCTCAACAACCTCGTTCTGCTGTGGCTTATGGGGAGCTATGAGCTCTCTTGGAATCCCTTATGCCTTGTAGAAATCCTTGAACTCGCCAGAGATGTATTCACCACCATTGTCGCTCCTAAGAGCCTTCACATTCTTCCCCGACTCCTTCTCCACTAGTGCTTTGAACTCACAGAACTTTGAGTATGTCTCGCTCTTCTTCTGCATGAAGAAGATCCAACACTTTCTAGAGAAATCATCAACAAAAATCACATAATACCTATGTTTTGCTGTCGAAGCTACTGAGAAAGGTCCACACACGTCTGTGTGAATTCTCTCAAGGATCTTCGTGACGTGACTATCCTTCTCGTGAAAGGTGGCTTTCAAAAACTTTCCCAAAGTACTCCCCTTGCACTGATCTAACTGTGCAAGAGTGCCTTTAGGAAGCCCTGTAATGATCTGCTGCAGTATCTTCAAGGCTCCATGGTGAAGGTGACCCAATCTCCTGTGCCACAACTCGCCATCATCCCGGCTCACCAATCCTTCTACCTTGCATGCCATTGTTGCGCAGCCATATACATGCAACTGATAAAGGTTCCTCACTCGAACCCCTATCTTCCGGGTTTCACCAGTTGTCTTACTACACAGGAAAGCCTTTCCCTCGCTGAAAACAACATCATATCCCTTGTCTTCTAACATCGCCACAAAGATAATATTCTTCTTCAATCCTGGAACATGCATCACTTCCTTAAGGGTTTACCAGACTCCCTCTCAAAGGAAATGGTACCAATACCGGTCGCAATGTATCTACCATCATCGCCCATCTCGATGTGCACTCCAAGATCTTTGTCCTCCAGATCAGAAAAAAAAATCTCGATCTCCTGTCATGTGAAAAGATGCACCACTGTCCAAGAACCACACCGATCCCATCACACTTGAAACCAAGCATGCGATCAATGAAAAATCAAGCTCAAACTGCGAGGCTAGAGCCTCTCCTGCTGCAGATCCAACAGCTTGCTTGTTCTTCTTCTTCTACGAACAATTAGTGGCATAGTGTCCGTGCTGGTAACAGTGAAAGCACTTCACCTTGGACATGTCCTGCTTCTTGCCTTTCGCACCAGACTGAGAAGCTTTCTTGCTCTTCCCCTTCTTTGCTTTGGCAGCCAAAGCACAATTTTCTTCATCAGTTCCCTTTGATGAAGATCCGTCCCTGGTATTCCGCCTGATCTCCTCCTGCACAAGATCTGACCAAAGTCTCTCCCATCCTGGCAGTTTCTCTCGACCATTGATAGAGTCCTGATAGGAATTCCAACTCTTCGGAAGACTAAGTAGAGCCAAGCTCACCAAGTCCTCATCATCGACAGTCACCCCCACACTTCCCAGCTCATCCCTGCACTGAGTGAACTTCGTGAGATACTTGGGCATACTGTCTCCCTTCTCGCATTTGATGTTTCTGAGTTTATCTTTGAGCGCCAGCTTCCTCTGATCACTCTTGCTTTGGAATAGATCTGTCAACACTTTCCACATCAAGTATGGAGAAGCCTTTCCATGTAGGCTGGACACAATGTGATCCTTCACGCCCTCCAACAGAATCCTTCGACACTTTGTTGTCTTCTTTTGCCAAGCATCAACCTGCGCAGTATCAGTAGGCTTTGGGACCTCAACCTCTATGAAATCCTTCAGCCCATTATCATCTAACATTGCCTCCATCCTGTCCTTCCATGAAATATAGTTCGAGCTGCCCTCAAGAGCATACTCTAATCGCAATCCGTTGAAAGACATTGCCATGTTGATACCAAGAAAACACTACTGCAAATTCGAATTCCACCAGCTCCAAACTCAACCGCCTCTGATCTAGAATTCGTGAGAACAAAGTATTTCTTGTACAGAGATTGAATGTATGGGCTTTTACCGGATATCTCACCTTCCAAAGGAAGGATGAATCTAGAGGCTACCTGGCCGATTACAGACTCTGCCTGAAGAAATAGAATGTAAACACTTTCTGAATAGTAGATCTGATGATCAACAGCTCTGATACCATGTAGAAATTTTGAATCATTAACACTTATTCATAGATATTACCCCGATTATAAACTATTGCGAAATACATGCATAATACATAACCTCCTCTACGTTGATCATCAATTTAGCAGCATAAAAAACAATGAAACATCAATCGAATGTAGACATTAACACAGTATGTAACCCGGGGAAAGCTTAAGCTGAAAACCCCACACTATCTGTATATTAATGATTGAGAACATGTAACAATACATAGTACAATACTCCTCACAAGTACTCAGTACTATCTCCACCTGTTACACACAAAACTAGCTCAGATCCAAACAAGTCACAAGTTCAAATCTCCTCCACTGCTTTGCCTGCCTCCACTGCACAAAACTACAAGAGAATCACTCACTCTGGAAATCACGTGAGCACAGGCTATAATCCTTGGTATTGGCCACATTTGTGTAGTACTCATTGGCATAACTCAATCCCATTGATTGTGAAAGATCTCATGCACAACTATAGTCACAACTTATAGCAATCTCAACCTCTAACACCTCTCTCCACTGAACTGTACATGCACTGACATGCAACTGAGTTAACTGATGTATTCTTTAGTTGCTTTATGAGTTAATGATTAATTCACACAACTCATCACTAGTCTATTTGCAGTCAAACTAATTACAACTAGTTTAACAAAGTCAAACTGAACACAACTCCATCAACTCCACATCCAACTCCACCAAACTCAACTGCTTGAGTTCTAACTGAAGTCCTGCATGCAATAGCTCAACTGACCCACAAAGAAAGTGTATTTCCTTCTGACAGCTGCATGTGCCACATCTGTAGCTCAAACTGAAGTGCTCCAAGAGGATAAGATAAAGTTTATATTCTAAATATTATTATGAGACAATAATATTTGACTTTTCTATTTTTAGCCTGGCAGTCTAAAAATAGACTTTGATCACACTACTGTGAACCAGAAATAGAAGTCCATCTATTTTTCCCAACATGATTAATCATCCATAAATAGCATCCTGCAACTCATAGACGATGATCCATATGTCTAAAAATAGACTTTGCGCCATAATTTGCCTGCGGGCCCACTTAGTGAAGGCGACTCCTTTCCACTAAGCTCCATCATCTTGTTGCATTCTCAACAACAACCCTATATATATATGTATGTATGTATGTATGTATGTATGTATTTACCAATGAAATCACCCATTTTGAGAATGCTCCGCTATTTTGATGAACTATTTTGCCTAGCCTTGAGCCAGCGGATGTATATATATTTTTTGTACTCATATACATATTTTTTGATATATATATATATATATATATATATATATATATATATATATATATATATATATATATATACATACATGATATATGATATTTTGTGACTATGATGATGTGTCTTGATGATATGCTTATATACATGTGATGTATTTCTGCATTTACGTGATGGATATTCTATTGATGCTTCATGTTTCTTGATGGTGATATATATGTGATACATGATAATATAGGATTTGATTAGATATATAGCCAGCTATATGATTTTGATTTATTGGTATATGTGAATATGTGATATGATCAAAACTTTGGGATAACCTTTGTTCATGTAGATATTTCCGAAAGAGGCATGGATCGTGAACCTTGAAGGTTTTATTCAATTGTAATACAGAAATATGGGAATCAAGGAATACATGCAGGTGGCTAATACCTAGATGGGAGGCATCAGCCAAGAGGCCTATGATGACGTCATACTTAGCTTAATTGTTGGTTGTTGGCCCTATACATAGTCCATTGGTGAGACATGGTGTGTGGTCAGGAGAGTGTATGGCCCAAGCGGCTACAACGAGGTTTTGCGACCATTGAGAAGCACCATCAGTGAACCCATGGTGATAGGCTAGCGGATCATCCATATGTGACACATGATAAAAGAAAGGTCTCAAAGTGCATCCATGATGAATTGGTTATCATAAAAATAAGTCATGGTACATAAATTTTCATTCTAGGTCCACTTGCAATGTTATTGATGAAACTTTTTAAGATAGAGCCCATTGACGGGATTTTTGAGGCAAGTCCCATTGGGCTCTGCTAAGATGTATGCCCCTTTGAGAAGGAAACATTTGACAATGTAAGGGCCCTTCCATAATGTCTCAAATTTCCTTGGTCATAATGCTTTTTTGGCAACATCGTAACGAAGGACTAACTCCCCCTCAATAAAGGACCGGGGGGTGACATTATGGTCAAAAGTGGCTTTCGTCCACTTTTTATGTGCTTTGTTATGCTAGAGAGATTCTCGTCGACTTTCTTCAATGTGTTCCAACAGGACAAACCATTGTTCTAAAGGTGAAGTTTCAGTGAGAAGTTCGATGGCTGAGTGCAAGGTAGGGATCTCGCACTCAATGGGGAGGAATGTGTCAACCCCATAGACTAATTGGAATGGCGTGAAACCTATAGATGCTTTGACCGTCATGCGGTATGCCCATAGGGCTAAAAAAACCATATGGCGCTAGTTTGTTTTGTGTTTGTTCACTATACGCTACAACATCGTTTTGAGGACTTTGTTGACAACTTCTACCCAACCATTGGATTGAGGGTAGTATGGGCAAGCAAACTCGTGAGAGAAAATAAGGTGTTGGGATAACTCCTAAAATATTTTGTTTTCGAAATGTTTGTCGTGTTCGGATACCAACTCCTTAGGAACACCAAACCGTGCTATGACATGGTTAAGGAAAAATCATGCAGCAGTTTCTGCGGCATTATTGTATGTGGGCATGGCCTCTCCCATTTGGTGAAATAATCGATGACAACCACAATGTACTTATGATTGCCCGATGATGGGGGGTTGAGGTCATGAAGTTTATGCCCCATTTGCAAAAGGGGTTGACGACGATGACTGGGTGTAGGGGAGATGGTGGGGCTCACGCCTTATCAGCATATCGTTGGCACCGCTCACATCTCTTGACTGCTTGAATACAATCATGGAAAAGGGTGGACTAGAAATAATCGGCTTTGAGGACTTTCTGAGCAGTGTCCATTCCTAAGAGACGATCACCACAAGCCCCACTGTGGCAATAATTTAAGGCCTGCTCAGCTTGTTCGTGAGTAAGTCATCGGGGAAGTATGGTGTCAACACCTCGTCGATAGAGGACATCCCCCACGAGGAGGTGACGGTGGGCCTCATGGCGTATGCACCTCCGGTCATCATGAGTAAGCTAAGGTTTGAACTTATGAGTTCGTAAAAAGAGGAGGATGTCATCCTACCAAGGGTCATATGTTGATACTAAGAACAGATGTTCATCGGGGAATGCATCATTAACGGGGGATCAGTGATGAAATCGGTGAGGATAAGGGTCTTCTTGCTCTTGGTGATCCAGGTGGATGTTGGTTTCCACCCACCAACCCATTTGGACCCCCACCATTGTCTTTCTCAGCATTTTCAGCTTCCTTAATTGTAGCACAACTTACTATTTTTAGCAGTTTTTCGGGTCCTGAACTTCCGGAGCCGTTTTGAGGCCCTAAACGACGTTTTTTTGGAATTCTGGGGCGACCGAGCCCTGTGTTGCCTCCCAAAGTGGTAGTACTCGGATAGATCTTTCTAACGAGCTATCGTACGCGTCAAACGGAGATCGTATGCCAAAGTTACGACCCCGGGAAATTGATGTACCAATTTACCCAAACGGGGCCCACAATTTGGCGTTTCATCTTCTAGGGTTAGGTTTCGGGATGTGAAGGGTTTTCCATTGTTTCTCAACAATAAATAGGCCTTCGAGCCTCATTGTAATACAGTTCAGAACAGTTCAGAGGCATGTAGCCGCACATCTCTTCTCAGAGATAAGCTACCATCGCCCTAGCTGGTTTATTTCCATTTCTGGTTGTAAGCATATTTCAGTATTTTCCATTAATGAAATGAAGCATTATTTCCGCTGCATCTATGTGTTTATGGTTATTGCATCTCTATATTTATGGTTATCTCTGTAATCTATTGCGTTCCTGTCTAAATCTGGATCAGTGGTATCAGAGCGGTCTGCTTTTTCTCTGTTTTTCTTTGCATGTCCCCAACGAGGTCGGGATATAAGGAGTTAGGGCTTGAACTGGTCGAACCTTTGCAAGACCAGCCTCGAAAATCCCGACGGCCTCCCATGGCGGATGAGAAGAAAGACGAGGGGGCAGGAGATCCTATCAAAATCTTGCTCGAAGAAGCGCTCGAGCGGCAAAGGAACGCGATGATGGATAGCTTTGCGCAGATCCTTCAGCGGCTACCTAGAGGCGACGCATCGGCTTCAAACAGCGACTCTAGAAATGCCACACCCTTCAAGGTACAAGTTAATTTTGAAATCCCCATCTTCGAGGGACAAATAGACGCAGATGCCGTAGATAAATGGTTAAATTTGCTAGAGGGTTATTTTTCTGTTCACGAATTTTCGAGTCGGGAAAAGATTGTTTTTGCTCCTCAAAGCAGCCCCCCACGTCAAGGATTGGTGGGAAACTTACTGCGAGCAGAAGGATGAAAGTACAGGCTCACTATTTTCAGCTGCACCCACTTGGAATGACTTCCGGGATGCCATCAAGGAGCAGTACTACCCTGTCGGAACCTATGAGGACAAATACATCAAATGGACCACACTGCGGCAGGGACGAGACCAAGATGTGCCAGAGTTCACAAACATTTTTCATACCCTTCGCACACAGTTGGGTATCAAAGATTCTGAGCTGCATCTAGTACTCAAATACCGCGGCTGCCTACACAGATACATCCAGGAAGAGATGGTGTTCTTGAACATCCCCTCACTCGGCACAGCATACCAATACGCTGTCAAAATCGAGCAAAAGTTCAAACAGAAGAAGCGAGACTTTGGATCTGCAAATCCGAAGCCCAAAGGACAAAGCCAAGGCGGGGTGACCCAAGACAACCCGTCAAAGCCGCAAGAAAAGAACAACACCATGAAACCGAAGAAGGACACAGGGAAGTGGTGTGAGTTCCACAAGAGTCCCACTCATAACACAAGTGAGTGTCGGACCAAGCAGTCGCTGGTGGCCGAGTTGAAGGCTTCCGAATCAGATGCATGTTCTGATCCTGAGCCAGAACCCGACAAGGGGAATGGCAAAGGGAAGCAGATCATTGATGCGGATCCCAGTGCCACTGTTGCCACGGCCAAGATCAAGAAGAATGAGCTCGAAGATCCAGAGGAGGGGGAGCGTCTTTTCCACTCACAGATGTGGGTGAAGGGTTCACCGCTGCGATTCATTGTCGATAGTGGTAGCCAAAAGAACCTGGTTTCAGCAGAGGTCGTGAAGCGGTTGGGCCTACCGACTACACCGCATCCGCAGCCGTACAGTATCGGGTGGCTTCGCGAAGGACGAGATCTGAAAGTTCGCCAGCAGTGCCGCCTTCCCTACAGCATCAAGCCCTTCACAGACGAGGTATTGTGTGATGTTACACCTCTGGATGTTTGTGATGTATTATTAGGCCAGCCATACTTGTGGAGGCGACATGCTGTGTATGAGTCCAGGCCTCGTGCTGTCATTATTTCTTTGAATAATTCATTATACAGGATACCGGAGGTAGCCCCACCTACCGCCACATCTTTGATTACTACCAAGAAAGGCAGCAAGCTCATATCACAGACCAGGAAATTCATCTGTCTGGTCCACTCCCAAAGTAAGGGGAAGATTGTTACTACATCCATGACCCCTGCAAAGGGTTCCTCTACGCAGCAGCAGCAACAAAGGAATACGGTCATGACAGAACACAGGAACAACTTCTCACGTATATGGGTACCACACAAGTTTCAGGTGGGCAACAAAGTCTGGTTGCATAGACAGAAAGAACGCCTTACCAGAACCCATCAGAAGCTCAGACCACACCGACATGGTCCTTACAGCAGTACCAAGGCTATGGG
Source organism: Pinus tabuliformis (assembly GCA_031772625.1). NCBI lineage: Eukaryota > Viridiplantae > Streptophyta > Pinopsida > Pinales > Pinaceae > Pinus > Pinus tabuliformis. Next base: position 783,600,430 of record CM062812.1, on the reverse strand, counting down.
GAACAATGCTTTGGAGCACAACATTCCTCCATTCCTTCGCCTGCACCAAATGTTCAATGTGGACCATCGTCGACCATGCTTCCCACCATCACTGGACACATCAGAGATTGCAGGACAAGTTCAGTAGATGGAGGAACTCAACGCAATGGGGACCATTGCTTCCTAAGGGGGGAGGAATGATCCAGGTGGATGTTGGTTGCCACCCACCAACCCATTTGGACCCCCACCATTGTCTTTCTCAGCATTTTCAGTTTCCTTAATTGTAGCACAACTTACTATTTTTAGCAGTTTTTCGGGTCCTGAACTTCCGGAGCCGTTTTGAGGCCCTAAACGACGTTTTTTTGGAATTCTGGGGCGACCGAGCCCTATATTGCCTCCTAAAGTGGTAGTACTCGGATAGATCTTTCTAACGAGCTATCGTACGCGTCAAACGGAGATCGTATGCCAAAGTTACGACCCCGGGAAATTGATGTACCAATTTACCCAAACGAGGCCCACAATTTGGCGTTTCATCTTCTAGGGTTAGGTTTCGGGATGTGAAGGGTTTTCCATTGTTTCTCAACAATAAATAGGCCTTCGAGCCTCATTGTAATACAGTTCAGAACAGTTCAGAGGCATGTAGCCGCACATCTCTTCTCAGAGATAAGCTACCATCGCCCTAGCTGGTTTATTTCCATTTCTGGTTGTAAGCATATTTCAGTATTTTCCATTAATGAAATGAAGCATTATTTCCGCTGCATCTATGTGTTTATGGTTATTGCATCTCTGTATTTATGGTTATCTCTGTAATCTATTGCGTTCCTGTCTAAATCTGGATCACTTGGGGTAGGCAAACTGAAGATCAAATTATTGCAAAATAATGACCCATCGAGCGTATTTGTGGTTCATCATACGTCAAGTGAGCAAGTATCGATTAGGGTTGATATTTGCTATTATGGTGGTGGTCCATAATATTATGTAATGTTGAAGCTTTTGTACCGAGTGGATGAGGGCTAAGGCTATTTTCTCAGTTGGCTCATACTTAAATGAAGACCTAAAGAGGTTCTTGTTGACGTAGTAGATTACGTGCTCTCTATTATCAGGTCCTTCTTGGCCTATCACCCCAGTGATGGCTACTTTAGATGCTGAGAGGTAAAGGGTATAGTCTTTGTTATGGTTATGAGTGTTAATCAAAGGTGTTGGAGATAATGTGTGTTTTAGGGCTTCAAATGAGTCTCATGCCTCTTGGTCCCAGTGGAAATGAATATCTTGATGAAGCAGGCGCAAGAACACGTGTGCACAGGAGGCGTAGTCGGGAACAAAGCAATGTAAGAAATTGGCCTTACCCTACAAGATTTAGAGTTGCTTTAAAGTTTTTAGAGGTGAAATTTCCTTGATGGCTTGGACTTTCAGAGGGTAAACTCTGATACCTTGTTGGGAAAAAAATTAATCCTAGTAGTTATCATATGTTAATGCATAAGACACACTTGAGAGGGTTCAAGAATAGGTTATATTGTCGACATCGTTGAAATACCAGGCACAGGTCCTCAAAATGGTCATCGTGCTTTTTGGATCATACCCTAAGGTCATCCAAATAGGTGAGAATGAGATGAGCTAGATCATGGAAGATATAATTCATGGCTCACTGGAAGGTGGCCCCGACAATTTTAAGGCCAAAGGGAATGTAACACCCTCATCACACATCTACCCAAGTAACTGGCCAACCGGGGTAAATATGCAACGAGAGTCCACTATAATGGGATTCAACCTCCTAAGTCACCTTAGGGAAGTGTAATTGATGGAAACACACCACACAGACCTTCCACATCAGCTAAAGAACTCCTAGTAGCCAATCCCTGGGTCCTACTGATTTTTTAAGCCATTAAACCACTGGACGCTCCCTTGATATGGATAAGGGTGCGTCTAGGAGGCTTGAGACGCTCTCACATCATGGGTATGCATGCATCTAGGGAATTTTGTCCTCAGACCTGTGCCTGTGACTCCGAGATGTGTGCCTCTTTTTCAGGCCCAGAGCCCAGGTCACTGCCTAGAACTTATTGACAGGTTTAGAAATGAAATTTCACAGTGAAACAAATATACATTTGCAAAAACATTCACAAGGACTCGACTGGACCCCTACTAGCCATGACCGACATTTCGTCAAACATGTCACAAATATGTAATCTATAGGTTTAAACAACAGATCTAAGAATAGGGGTCTCATACTTATCCGAGAATCGCCAAGAAGCATTATTCACTTATATCATTAATTGCATTACCATCTATTAGGTCATAGATACATTATTCATTCATTTACAAACCAAAATGCGAGGAGAGCCATACATCATCACTATCATAATACATGCTTATAACTAGCATAATAACAATAAAAATATCGAGGATACATCAACCATAGAATCCACATATAAACTAGTACATCTATACATAAGATACCAAGGAAAGAACCTCTTATTAGTGAATGCAAAAGCCAACCCGGTATGGGACTACCACGTTCCACTCGATCATAGATTAGTTGAGCCAAGTCTCTCTTCATCCAATCACCCCCGTCCCATATTCCAAGCATGCATGTGGGGTTAAAACCAAAAGAACCAACCAGAGCATCCTAAGGCTAAACCACCTCACCCTCATCAATAAAAACCAGGCTTTACTGCAATCCACACCTGATCACTATGCCAAAATAATAAACATGTAATAACAGGTTTTACCATGATCTCCACCAGATCACTAGGCCAAACAAGCATGGATGCCACCGGATTTCTCCACTTACACCGTGAGGAATTTCCTTGTCTCCTAGTCTCTAGGCTTTACCGCAATCCACAGTTTGATCCAGGGATCACTAGGCCATAACTGAGACACTAGTCACTGGGCTTTATTGCAATCCACACCACATAAATAGACCCTAACTGAGGCTCCACCCTCTAGGTTTTACCATATATCCTGCCATTAAATGACAAAGATTCCTCGGCATAATCAAGGGAAACCACCTCTAGGATTTACTGTATATCCCGCCATTAACCGGTCGAGGATTCCTAGGCACACAATACCTAGATTTACCGCAACCCATAGTCTGGTTCAAGGGTCACTAATCCAATGGCTTTACCGTAATCCATAGTCTGGTTTAGGGGTCACTAGGCCATGTGTTCTTTCTTTAGAAGATCCACCTCACTTAGATTCGAATCCATTCGGCAATCCAGCTCAACCCAAACATGAGAACCCCATCACACCATAGCTATCCTAAAATTTCAAGGCTAGGCTAAAAACATTGTCACACCTGGTAAAACCCATGCCATGACATCAAAGAACCACATGCAATACCATGCATGCCAAATCTAGTAAGAAAATCACACATGCAAATTGATACCTACAAAGAATCTTGTTGTAATTGCTTGATCATGCTCTTCCTTGCTTGTTCCTTCCTTTCTCTTGCCTTCTTTTCCTTTCTTGATCTAATGCCAAAGTGCTCCAAGAGAACTCTAAGTGTCCAAGAGTGAGAGAGAGAGAGAGAATAATGAGAGAGCTCCAAAACTGAACTGACAAAAGGTTACATTGACCAAGCCTGAGAAAAATCTTGCCAATTGATCCTCATAAATGTTTTTATCAATGAGCCCTCTATTTTCTTCAATTTCCATTATTTTCCCTCATTTTCCTCTTCACATGCAACTTGTGACCTTTCACCTTCCTTTTCTCTTATTTTCCATTATTTTCATAAATAAATGTGCCAAAACTTCCATTCTTCCTTTCCAAAGCCTTTCCCATTTTCTTTGCCAAATTCCTTAGCCATTAATAAACCGAAATGAACACCCACTAGGATGTTTTTCCCAACATTCAGCTTAGAATACGTGTCCCTTGACCTTGGTGTTATTTTTTCCCTTATTAACTTTTACATGGAATTTTGACCAGGGTTGTTACAGGGCATGACTCAATATGCAAATGTGCCCCATGGGGTTGTGAAGGTCGTTTTATGCTGATCAATATGGCAAATCTAAATCTGATTATACCCAGAGAACTTGTCCATGAAGGATAGGGCCTCATGTCCTGCACAAGCATCGATAACTTGATCGATGAAAGGCATAGGGTAATTTTCCTTAGGACAGGCTTTGTTGAGATCTCAAAAATCAATACAAACTCGTATGGTGCCCTATTTTTTCATGACGGGTACAGGGTTAAAAACCCAAGACGTGTAAGTGATAGGATAGATGAAACCAACTTTGTGGAGTTTCTCAATTTCTTTTTTGATCACTTCTACCTTAAAGGGGTGTAATTGATGTTGTTTCTGCCTAATAGGATGGGCGTTAGGTCAGGTATCAATATGATGTTCCACAATGGTGGGATTGATGCATGGAATTTTAGAGTAATCACATGCAAAGATATCCCTATATTATTGGAAAATGGCAGTGTATTAGGCAACCTCGTTTTGGGAGCAAGTTGCCCCCAGTGAGATCTCTTCAGCTACACCAGGTTTTTTTGAAATATTGACCTTAATGGTAGGTGAAATATTTGCCATGTTCCCTTCCTCAAATGAATCTAGTGTTGGGATGGGATTCTTAAACCAATCTACCTGTCATGGAGGCAGGAAATATTTTGATTCTACGGTGCAAATATCAAGGGTGTGTTAGTAGGTACATATTATTTTTCAGGTAGAAAGTATGAGTGATGGTGCATGGCATCCCATTGGCATTCAAGTTCTGTCATGGCTTCTAGAATATCTCCATATGAATGAAAAATATTATCTAACATTGAATTAGGTTTTGCACCGCCTTGAGGTTGGAGTTCAGGCCTAGCTATGTTGGTCGACAAGCAAGAATAAGATTTGATGGTTGATGTCGTAGAACCTAGCTAAGTTGACACTATGCATATAGGATGGAGTTGCACTATCGGTGAAGGTACCACCGGTTTGGTGGGTTTAGCAGTATTGACACCAAAAAATGATGAGTAAACAACACGAATCATGGTTCATACGAATGAGCAAATGAATTGTATGTGATGTTGCATGTCGTCAACATTAGGTGGTGGTAGAATTTCCATAACGGTGGGTTGATAATGAGTGGGAGGAATTTCTTGCAACCTGGGTGGTGTTTGAGGGGAAAAAATTTATTCCTCGTGATGAGTTTGACGTCGAATCCTAAGTTGTTGAAATGTTTGTAACATATGACATGTCTCGGCACTACGAGGGGTACTGGTGCAAATACTACACGCAGGACTAGTACTAACACTAAAAATGGTGTGAACATAAATATCATCCATAGTGTGACATGACGACTTTTGATTGGTGTCATGAGGTGGGGAAATCTTGGGTGCCAGAAACCTCTGGATCATAGTATTAACATGAGGTGACTTCCTAGTGTGGGTTTGTCTCAATGTTTCTCTCGTTGCTCTAAAAATGTGGAAGGTACTAACAATTCCTCACGCGATGTGCTTGAGAGCAGATGTGACAATGACAACGTATGAGTCTCTCTGGGTTTAAGAAATGGATTTGTGGGATGTTCACTAACAAGCGAAAGATGTCTCTTATCTTGCCCAATTCTCGACATTGATTTACCAAGTGGTTGGATCTATCGAATAGGTCACATGTGAGGGGTTATCTTTTTTCCAAGAACCCTGAGATCATTTAGTCTTTTTTCCCGATCTAGACCGACGATGGTGAGAGGAGACTTGTTGATGGGGGCCTGATTGAACTATCAACGGTTTTTTTTCCTCAAACACACATAAGATGGACCTAGATGCTTCATTCCCTTGTAGTGTGGTGCGATCCGATGATTCAGTATCTGATTTGACTAAATTAGAATTCTCAAAGATGAATCACCACATGAATCCAAACATAAAGCAGAATCGTAGAAGATGGGGGCAATGTCACATGTGATGGTTTCCTACACAAATATGGAAAGTATGACGTTTGTGCTTGCTTCCATTGCTTTGGACAATGCAGGTAACCAAATAAATTGGATGAATGCCCGTAATTTGGGACATTGGTTTATCGAATGGTCTGGTTGGTCGCATAAAGCGCACGTGAAGGTATGTTGGGCTATCGTTGATTCTAGTTGCCTCCGAGCATGGAAGGAGGTTGAGGGAGAAGAAGATAGATAGGAGAAAGAAGCTTCTTCCCTCGTGACATAAAAAATGGTTTTAGACCCATCATCTGTTGGTAGTGATGGGGTATTGGCTTGGGTGAGTGAACCTAACACATCTTGATATCGAGGGATTTCGGGGTAATGATGAGTGTAATGTCCATATTATGTGCATATGCCGCATGCATGGTTGGTGCGCAATGCCTTATGATGCACGGGTGTGCTCTTTTCTCCAACAGGGGGAGGAGAGTTCACTGGCACTTTTGGGGCATGGAGAAGAGCTTTGAGCTCGTCTAACTCATGACACGTATTGGTGTAGTGCCCAACTACTTCACACAAAGCATAGGGTGGAGGTACCCTAGAGGAGGGAGCGTTGAAGCTTCCACCTTCTTGCATTTTTCTTTATCCCATTTTCTGGCACCAGATGGTGTCGATGCAAGCATTTATTGTTTTGGGGTGCTTTCCTAAGGAGGTATAGGAATGATGCCTTTTGAGGTGATACCTAAGCTTGTTGACATGGCTAGAGGGGATAAATAATAGACCGGTATCTCTAGAGCCATATTGGGAAATGAGAGCATTGCAATGCCTTGGTGCAAGACAAAACCAAGTAGGGGAATTAAGAAGGGTATATGGGTGATAACATATGGTAAGAAAGAAGGATGAAGAATAACATTGTTGTTGGTATTTTAAACTGGTTCTTGATCTTGAGGGGTGTTTGATGAACTCATCATGCACACCAGGGATCCTGTGGATGGAGGAATATCCTCTATCATAGGTGTGTCTCTTGGGAATGTCTCGAGGAGTGTTCGTAACACCCTCATCCCACAACTACCCAAGTAATTGGCCAATTGGCGTAAATATGCGACGAGAGGCAACTATAATGGGATTCAAACTCCTAGGTGATATTAAGGAAGTGGAATCGACATAAACACACCATACAGACCTTCCACATCAACAACAAAACTCCTAAGGGCCATCCCAAACACTCAAGTAACCAACCCCTGAGACCAACTGAAGTTTTAGACCATTAAACCCCTGGACCCTCCCTTGATATGGGCATGCATGCTTCTCAAAGGCTCTCGACTCTCTCACAACATGGTATGCCAGCGTCTAGGGACTTTTCTAGCCAGTGTTGTGCCTGCATACCCAAGATTTGAGCCACTTTTTCAAGCCCAGAACTAAATGACACCTTCAGAACAGAAAGATAATAGTGGAATGATGATAAAAGTGAAATTACTTGAACAAGGGCTTGAGTAGACCGCTACAAATCATGACATACATTTCATCAAACATATCACAAATATGTAATCTACAGAAGTAAACAACATATCTAAGCTTATGGGTCTCATACTTATATGAGAATCGCTAAGAAGCATTGATCCCTTATATCATTAGTTTCATTATCATCTATTAGGTCATAGATACATTATTCATTCGTTTACAAATCAAAACATGAGGAGAGTCATTGTAATAGCCCTGGTGAAAAATTCCATGTAATAAAAGTTAAAAAACAATAACCACGGTTGATGGGACACTTATTCCAAGCTAAATTTGGGCAGGATATCTTAGGGGGTGTTCACTTGGTTATTTATGGATAAGGAAATTAGCAAAGCCAAAGGCTAAGTCTTTGGAAAGACTTAATGGTATTTTTGGCACATTTATTTATGAAAATAATGGAAATTAAGAGAAAAGGGAGGTGAAAGGTCACCGGTTGCATGTGAGGAGGAAAATGAAGGAAAATAATGGAAAATGAACAAACTAGAAGACTCATTCATAAAAAGGCTTCTGAGGATCAATTGGTAACCTTTTTTCAGTTGAGTTTTCGATCTCTCTCAGTATTCTCTCTCTCTCTCTCATACTCTTGGAAACTTAGAGTTTTCTTGGAGAATTTTTGCATTAGAGCAAGAAAGGCAAAGAAGGCAAGAGAAAGCAAAGATCAAGCAGGGAAAGGTAGGATCAAGCAGCCACAATAGGCTTCATTGTAGGTATTGACTTGCATGTGTATTTTCCTTACTATATTTGGCATTCATGGCATTGCATGTGGTTCTTTTCTATCATGGCATGGGTTTTTCCAGGTCTAACAGTGTTTTCAACCTAGCCTTTCCATTTTCGGATAGCCATGGTGTGATGGGGTTCTCATTATTTGGTTGAGATAAATTGCAATATGGATTCGAAGATGAGTGGGTTGAATCTCCAAATTATAGAGCACATGGCCTAGTGGTCCCTGAACCAGAGTGTGGATCACGGTAAAGCCACTGGCCTAGTGACCCTTGAGCCAGACTGTGGGTTGCGGTAAATCTAGGATTGTGTTGTCTTGGTGGGCTTAGGAATCATGTCTGGTGAATAGCAAGATATACAGTAAAGCCAAGAGGTGGTTTACTCTTCGTTGGGCCTAGTATTCGCACATTTAGGATATGCAATACAGCCTAGAGAGTGGATCTCGGTATAGGGCCTAGTGATCCGGGTTTGGATTGCGGTAAAGCCTGGGAGACTAGGAGACAAGAAAATTCCTCACGGTGTAGGTGGAGAAATCCAGTGGCATCCATGCTTGTTTGGCCTAGTGATCGAGTGGAGATTATAGTAAAGCCTATTATGATGTGTTCATTGTGTTGGCCTAGTGATCCAAGATGGATTACGGTAAAGCGTGGTTTCCGTTGATGAGGGTGAGGTGGTTTAGCCTCGATATGCCCTGGTTGGTTCTTTTGGTTTGAGTCCCACATTCATGTTTGGAATATGGCACAAGGGTGAATGGCTGAAGAGAGATTTGGCTCATCCATTCTATGGTTAGGTGGAACGTGGTAGTCCCATCTCTGGTTCGTTTATTGCATTCATTAATGAGAAATTCATTCCCTTGATTTTCATGTGTCAATGTATTGATGTATATGTTTATTTTGATGGTTGATATGTTTATGGTAATTTTGTTCCTATTATGTTGGTTATGCGTATATTTTATGACAACGGCTATGTATGGCTCTCAGCATGTTTTTAATTATAAATGAATGGATAGTGCATCTATGGCCTAATAGATGATAATGAGCAAATGACATGAGGGAACAATGGTTCATAATGATTCTCAGATAAGCACGAGATCCCTACACTTAATTATGTTGTTTACACCTATAGGTTACATGTTGATGATATGTTTGTCGAAATGCACGACATCGCTAGTAGGGGTCTGGTTATGGTCTTGTTCAACTTATTGCTTTTGCATCATTTTTTCCTTGTATTTTTAATGATTTCAAGATATCACTCCATTCTGGGCAGTGGCCTGGGCTCTGGGCCTGAAAAATGGCTTAAATCCTGGGGTCACTGGCACAGAACTGGAAATTTTGGTCCATTGTCGTGAGCAGGCAAGCATGTGAGAGCAACTTTAGGTTGTTGGTCGCTCCCTTGCCCATAACATGAGAGCGATTATGGCCTAAGAGGTCCAAAACAGTAGTGGGACCCAGGGACAGGCTGTCTGAGTGGCTGACTTGTCTCCTGAGGGTTTTGTTGATGATGTTGGATGACTGTGTGTGATGTTTCCATGATTCCACTTCCTTAAAGTCACATAGGAGGTCGAATATGATCATAGTAGCCTCTTGTCTCATGTTTACCTAGTTGGCATGGTTACTTGGGTGGATGTGGGAGGAGGGTGTTACAAAGTGGTATCAGAGCATGGTTCAACTCTCGGACTAGATGGGCAGTGTGTGTTGGTCATGCATGCATGTCAGTTGCATGTGTGTCTCTTACACTTGCATTTCATGTGCTTGTTGCATTGGTTTGATGATTGATTACGGTTGTAGTATGGTTGATATGGAGAATTTGATATTGATTTCGTGAAATGTATTTGTCATGAGTATGTGACTGGTTACATATGGATTATATGTTGCTTACATGTTGATTTTATGTCACCTACTTACATCCTTGTATGTTAGGTTACATTCTTGAATATTTTGATTACATGTATTAGTCTTGTAGGTTGATTACACTAATTGATCGCTATTGTTCAACTACATGCATTTATGCATATGTGTAGTTGATTGGGCATTGATTATGCATGTTGTTGGTTGCATGTGGCAATGTGTACAATAGAGTAATGGTTGTTTTCATGCATGAGGTCATAGCATGCAATGTTGATATGGTCTTGCATTGATGATCGGACCCTAGCTAGAATGATGCTTATGCGTTGATACACTTACTTGTTGTATGTCTATATGTTATTATGTCTATGTTATACATGTATCACGATGATTTGGTGATCTTGTAGACAAGGTATCCTCCCCAAGCTATACTAAGGTACGTCAATTTATTGTGATTTGGTTTATCTGACATATTATGCATTGCAGGAAGAAAAATCAAATTGCTAAAAAGATGGTTGACTACAAAGACTCTCCCTACGAGTCTGAAGAGAATCATGGTGTTGGGAACTCTTTCGATTTGGCAGTTACATTGAGAATTTTGAAGGAAGAGATAAGGATTTGTAAGGCGAATAATGACCAGATCATACAGGCACAAGAAAAGCAAGCAGAGGTTAATGATATACTTCTTCAGAGTTTGTCAGACATGCAGCGACAAGGGTCGCTTCAAATCAGCGATGGATATGAGGATAGAACTAATTGGGCATATGGAAATAGGTCTCCTGGTATACACAGGTTGGATAGATCTGATAAAATGAAAGATGGCAGGTTGTTGGACACTCTAGATAGGAGGGACGATGAGTACAGGTACTATTCTAGTTATGGTTTTGATAAACATCATGATCATCATCACTATCATCCTTACAAAAGGAATGATAGGGGATACTTACCAGATGAATTCAAGAAAGAAAAACCACCCGCTTTTGATGGGGATGTGAAGAAGCTGGAAGATGCAGAGGCTTGGATTCTTGGGATGAAAAAATTCTTTGAGTTGCATGAGTACACAAATAACATGAAGGCTAGAGTAGCGATCTTCAACTTGAAAGGTAAAGCAGACATCTGGTGGGAAGATGTTAAGCAGGTCAGAGATATCAGGATGGATGACTTGAGTTGGTAGGAGTTCAAGAGGATTTTTAAGAAGAAGTACTTGTCATAAAGGTACTACGATAGTAATGCTAAAGAGTTCTATGAGCTAAAGATGGGATCAATGACAAACAAAGAGTACATGAACAAGTTTCTGGAGTTATTAAGGTATGTATCGTATCTTACTGATGAGAAGGCTAAAGTTTAGAGATTTGTTAGTGGTTTTCCATTAGCATTTAGTGATCGGATTGAGTATGATGAGCCTCGGTCACTTGAGGAAGTCATTGGGAAACTGAAGCACTGCTATAAACGATCAAAGCATAAGAATGAATCTCATAATGGATGGAAAGGAAGGGACAAAGGTAAAGGTAAATGGCAACCTAAGAGGACAAGGTCTTCGCATGCAAATGAGAAAGAGAATGTGGCATCGCAAAAGAGATTTAATGCAGCTAGACATGGACATGGGTCACATCCACAACAAAAACATAGAGGTGAAGGCACTAGTCGATTGGATCTTTGGACATGTTGTAAGGAGCACCTTAAGAGAGATTGTCCACAAAATTAGGGTGGTAGGCCTCATATATACAATGCATAGGAGGCGCAAAAAATTGGGGATGTTGGTCAGAGCATTCCATGTATCTATGCAGCAGTGGATAATAGGCAGGAAGACCACCAGGCATCTATCATTGAGATGGAAATTAAGCTTTGTGGTCAAGTTATTTCTATTGTGATTGACCCTGGATCTAATTATAGTTATGTTAGTCCTGACTTGGTGGATAAATGTGGTTTGACTAAGGAATTGCATGCAAAGTCTTGGTTAGTACAGTTGGCTATAGGTACGAAGAAACTAGTTCATCATTGGGTAAGATCTTATGCATTTGACTTGAATGGTATGTCTATCGTAGCACATTTGAATGTATTACCGTTGGGTTCATACAGTATGTTGTTAGGCATGGACTAGTTGTATCTTCATAGAACGAAGGTAGACTGTTATGACAAATATATTGAGTGTGTTGATGATAATGGAGAACCAAGAGTCTTACAAGGTAAGAATAAAGCCACATAATTTTGGATGGTGACAACTATGCAAGTAAAGTATAGGCACGGGAAAGTGTGTGTGTTATTGGCATTGCACATTTCTAGTGATAAGGGTAAGGAGGCTGAGGATGCAGATGTATTGAGCAAGTACCCTGTTTTGAAGCAGTTTCAGGATGTATTTCCTGAAGACATTACAGAGTTGCCACCTCATAGGGAGGTATAATTTTCTATTGATTTAGTGTCAGTGGTAGCTCCAACATCAAAATCACCTTACAGGATGAGCACACTTAAGTTGATTGAGTTAAAGGAAATGTTGGACAAAGGATACATTAGGCCAATTTTATCACCTTGGAGCACACTGGTATTGTTCGTGAAGAAGAAAAATGATACTCTCAGATTAGGCATTAGCTACAGTAAGTTGAACAAAGTGGCTATCAAGAATAGGTACCCTTTATCGCGGATCGATGGCTTATTCGATCAGCTGAAGGGAGAAGCAGTGTTCTCAAAGATCGATCTGAGATCCAGATATAATCAGGTACGCATCAAAGAGGAGGGCATCTATAAGACTGTGTTCAGGACCAGGTATGGGCATTATGAGTTTGGTGTTGTTCCATTTGTCTTAACTAATGCTCCAGCTACATTCATGTGCTTGATGAATAATGTGTTGCGTCCATAGCATCACTTGTATGCTAATCTCAACAAATGTAGTTTCTTTCAGTCTGAGGTACACTACTTGCAACATGTTGTCTCCAAGGAAGGAATTGCAGTACTTCAAAAAGAGTCAAGGGATCTCTACTTGAATGGTTCATGAGGCACAATACTTGCTAAGGTTTTGCAAATGGGGTAGCAAGCTAAGTGGCTTGATTGTGGGAAAAACTCCACAGTTAAGCGCGCTTGAGCCAGAGGAGTTTTGGGATGGTGACCTCCTGGGAAGTCCTGGTTACCTGCAAGCCCCGGAAGTGATGATTGATGCTATGTGATTCGTTCTCCACATTTCACTAGTTTCAATCCCACTTCTTCACCCCTGTGAGCATCACCCGATGCAATGAGTGCTAAGTGAACTATTCAAAAATCATGAGAAATTAGTAAGTTACGACTACCTCTCATGGAAATGGTCATACGTTTGAATGACTTACTTAACACAGTTGAATCCCAAAAATGATATCTAATATAATGCACTGCGTAAATCCCCCATACTTAACTTCTAGAGAACATAAGGGCCATCATGGAGTGGGTAGCTCCTAAGAGTGTGGATGAGGTGAGATCTTTCATGGGTCTGGCATGATATTACAGGAGGTTCATCAAGAACTTCTCACAGATTGCTTATCCCATCACATCACTGCAAAGGAAAGGTAAGAAGTTCGAATGGAGAGAGGAGTGCTAGGCTAGCTTTGAGAAACTTAAGCAGTTTTTGACACATGCACCATTGTTACAGATTACATATCCAGAAAAAGAGTTTGTGGTATGTACATACACTTGCAAGAGATGGCTTGGAGGAGTCCTTATGCAGGATGGACAGGTGTTATGTTATGAGTCCTGGAAATTAAACGAGAACCCGACACATTATCTTGAGTTAGCAACAATCATACATGCATTGAAGATGTGGAGACACTATCTTCTTGGCAGGAGGTTTGTACTTATGAGTGATCATATTGGGTTGAGGTATTTGTTTGACTAGTCGAATATGAACGCCAGGCAGGCTAGATGGTTGGCCACAATCAATGAGTTTGATTTTGAGATTAGGTACATCAAAGGTAAAGAGAACATGGTGGCAAATACTCTCAGTAGATGGGTACAAGTACATCACTTGGCAGCTATGAGATCCTATGGGACAAACCTATAGGATAGAATCTTGCAGGCAGGTCAGGAGAATGTTAGGTATATGGATATTATGCACAGGTTGCAGCAAGGTACAGGTGCAAGTGCACAGGGTATGGATTATTGTCTTACAATAGATGGATTGATAAACTTCAGAGACAAGATATATGTGTTGGATAGCAGTGAGCTCAAGAAGGTGACCTTGAGGGAGTTTCATGTGAAACCTTATTCAGGTCACCTAGGTTATCAAAAGACACTGACAACAGTGAAGAGATATTATTATTCGTCAAATTTGAAGAGGGAGATAACAGATTTTGTGGCGAGGTGTTTCAATTGTCAGCGAGTGAAAATAGAGTGTAAACATCCAGGTGGACTGCTACAACCGATTGTGATTCCCGAATGGAAATGGGAGGTTATTTCCATGGATTTCATCATAGGGTTGTCAAACATAGTAAAGCAGGATGATTACATCATGGTCATTGTGGATAGATTAACAAAGGTTGCACACTTCATCCAATGAAGTCTACATTCTCAGCTAGCGATGTAGCACATGTATTCATCAGAGATTGAGAGGATTGGGCTAGTAGCCTATTGACTTGCACTGCCTATGATTGCGAAAGCCCATGATGTTTTCCATGTATATTTGCTTAAGAAGTATGTTAAGGATGTTGATCATGTGATTAAATGATCTGTATTACAAGTGAAACTAGATGGAGAATTCCAGCTGGAGCCTCAATGTATATTGCAGAAAAAGGTGCTCATGCTCCAGAACTGAGCAATCGAGCAAGTTAAAGTGCAGTGGAAGCACTTTGGGCCCGACGAAGCTACATGGGAGATGGCGGATCAGGTGTGAGATATGTATCCTTCCTTGTTTGTTGGTTGAGGCAAAGCAACCTCGATATGGTGGTTTGGTATATATGCTTTATAGGTGTTTGGTATATGTTCTATGGTGTTTGGTATATGCTTTATGGTGGTTGATATATATTTTATGATGGTTTGGTATATGTTATATGATGTTTTGATATATGCTTTGGTATATGCTTTGGTATATGTTTTTGGTATATATTTTGATGATGTTGCTATATGTATATACGTGTATGGATGTAAATATCGCCATGAGCTATGTTATAAAGCTCCACTATGCGGTATGTGTGTTATGTCATTATGATTATGTTTTCATGTTACCATGTTATCATGTGGTTATGTTATCATGATGTTATGATGTCATGTGGGTTGGTACTCAGTAGGATGATCATTTTAAATATTGTAATAAGCATGGTGAATTTTAGGGGCGAATTTTGGCCCAAGGGCAAAATTTAAGGGGTTTTTCATTTTAGAGGGGGTGAAATTTTTATAAAACACCCATTTCATATATTTAGCCCAACTTTTATTTAAAAAATAATTATTTTTTTCATTTTAGCCAAAAAAAAAGAGGGGCGGATAAACTATGAAAATACTCATTTGACCAGATTCGCTTGTTTGGGAGGTTATATTGTAAGTTTGGGAGGTTATATTCCATTACAATCGCCCGATTTTCTGCATTGCAATGTTAAATTTGTTTGTAATGGCCCATTTTCTAGTTTGGGAGGTTGTATTCGGTCTCAATCACCCTGATTTCTTTTGTGAATGACTCTCTGTTTTCAAACCTCCATGTTTTCAAATCTGGTTTTCATCGATGACAAGGGTGTAAATAAATAAAAATATAAATAAAGTGGAGGTATGGTAAATAAATAAAACCTCTTTTTATACTTACTCCAAAGGTATGGTAAATAAATAAAAATATAAATAAACTAGAGGTATGGTAAATAAATAAAACCTCTTTTTATATTTAGTCCATAACCCTCTTTCTATTTAAGAAGACTCAAAAAAGAGGTTTTATTTAAGTGAATCCTATGGGCCAAATACCATATTTATAAAAGAGGTATGGTAAATTAATAAAAATATAAATAAACGAGAGGTATGGTAAATAAATAATTTTTTTTTTTTTTATATTTACTCCATAAGTCACCTTATATTTAAGGACACGCAAGGGTGTAAATAAATAAAAATATAAATAAAGTGGAGGTATGGTAAATAAATAAAACCTTTTTTATACTTACTCCAAAGGTATGGTAAATAAATAAAAATATAAATAAACTAGAGGTATGGTAAATAAATAAAACCTCTTTTTATATTTAGTCTGTAATCCTTAAGAGTTTTTATTTAAGTGAATCCTATGGGCCAAATACCATATTTATAAAAGAGGTATGGTAAATTGATAAAAATATAAATAAACGAGAGGTATGGTAAATAAATAAAACATTTTTTTATATTTACTCCATAAGTAACCTTATATTTAGGAACACTCAAAAAATGCCTTATATTGAGGTGAAGCCTATGGGCCAAATTATTATTAATACCACACAAAAAAAAACATTGTTGACCATGGTATTCATGTGGAATGTAGTCTATTTAAAGTGGTGAATTAAACCAACATAGATCAATCTTTACTCTGGATCTACTAAGCCTCGAGAGGGATCAAATATCATGATATGCAAATTAGCATAGAGTGAAAAAAATATTTGATCCCTCTCGGGGCTTGGTAGATCAAGAGGAAAAATGGATCTTGTAATTTAATGTCACTTAAACATTTTAACTTGGTTAAAATAAAATACATAAAAATAAAAAAATAAAAAATAAAAATTAATTATTAATTTTATTAATTTTTATAAATTACTAATAGTGGTTTTTAAGCTCCAGGTTTATGATAACCCATGGTATTGACCCATGGTAATACCATGGTATTCATGTGAGAATAGACTATTTAAAAGGGAAATTCTATCAACTTAGACCCATCTTAATTTCGAGTCTACCAAGTGCTGAAAGGGATAAATAGATTTCATCCCTCTAAGAGTGGTAGATGTGGAGTTAAGTTGGATATAGGCTGGTTTTATGATAATGAAGATATTAAATAGACTTAGGAAATTATATTGTAAAAAACATCTTAAGGTGAATGGTTAAAGCTACATTTAGTCACTTCACAAAATTTAGTACAAATACCAATATCTCCATTAATATTGGTTTTTCTGATTTAACAAAAAAAATTCAAAACAATGAAATCTTATCACTCTTTCCACATCACCCTGGTAGAAGAGAGATAGTCATTGCCGAGATTTCCCACCATTTTTCAAAGGTTCTCAATATGACATCTTCATGAAAAAGTTAAGGTACTGATGTTGGATTACTTGTTTGAAAAATATGTTGGTTTGTATAACCTTTCATTCTTCGTATGATGTAAACAATTTAGATTTGGGACTGAGACGTGAATTATAATATTTAATTTTTAAATTATTTAATTGAAGATTTCCAATTAAAATAATAATAAATCTACATTTATATATTGATTGGAAGGCTTCTGACAACGGTCACTTCTTTCCATTAGATCCCCTTCAGGCCTTTGGGATACCTACTACTTTCTTATATTATATAGTTGGGGCTTGCTACTTGTTGGCGTGTTGGGGTAAACAAACTTGATGTGTTTTTTTTTTTTATTTCGCAATTGGAGTCTATGGAATAAGAAAGAAATTTGATTTGCATTTTCTCATCCTGATAGGTAAATGTTTGTAGATGAAGATTCCATCTTAGCAACTCTGTCACAAGGAAATTTTGTATATTTTGTTGTTGCTCAATACAAAATCAAGCAATTTTTTTTTTTTAAACTCAACATTGGTTGCATTTAGGAGCAAAGAGTTGTCTCCATGTATTCTTCACACAAGAAATTTGTATGGTCCAATGATCCTGCCATATGACTGTTGACAACTAGCTTGCAGTACAAGGTTATCTTTGATGATGAAGCAGTAGTAGTAGCTTGGTGGTGGGGAAGATTTGGAAATTTAAATCTTCAACGAAATCCATGATTTTTATGTGGTTGGGCCTAACGAATAATGTTTTGATGTGAGAGGTTCTACAAAATAGGGCAAGGTAGGGTCCTGGAATTTGTACTTTATGCAAATGTGAAGGGGAAACAATAGACCACGTGCTAGTGTTCATTTGTATTTTTGCTCAGGAGGTATGGGGTGTTATTCTCCCCTTATTTGAGGATAGGGTACTTGGCAGGAGGCTTCCTTTTTGGACTGTTTGATGATAGAGCACTCAAATAACATAGATCATTGCCCCTGATTGCCTATAGAGCCATTTGGACAGGAAAGAAGGAATAACAATTTTGTAGACAAGGAGATCCCTCCTTTTTAGGTACATCATCAAATAAAATACCTATATGAAGGCATAAAATGACTCCAAAGGTTAAAGTTCTAAGGTGGGTTGCAATCTAGAGGTTGATAAAACTTATCCATGGGGTTTCTTTGTTGGTGCTTTCCAAGATAATATTCTTGTTATATATATTATCTGTGAATATGTGTGATATTCTTGTTCTATATATTATCTGTGATTCGAACCCAAGTCAACTGCTCCTGCATGTGTGATATTCTTGTTGTGTATATTATCTGCAATTCAAAGACAAGTCAGCAACATGCAGGAGAACTAGTGTTGCTTTTGGTGTCTTTCATGTCTACCTCTGCCAGAGAATTATCCACAATACATCAAGTTCTGGATTCACGTCTCCCAATATTTGATTATTTTTCACATTTTGAAGTGGGCCCGGAGGATAGCTCTTGTTTTAGGTGCAAACATATTCATTGCACCTATATTTGTTTCTTGTCACCTATGTTTACCTTAAAGTTTTTCGTTTCCTTCTTGTTATGCACAGAATCAACCTCTATTATTCTACAATATTTGTTTGTTTAATTTTATTTATTTATTGTCATGCAAGAGGAAATAATGTTTCTCTTGTGAGGGTAAGAATGCAAGTCACAAGGGTTGATCATCTACAAAACTCTTCCTCAAATGAGGATTTAAATCGGTAGGTTTTGAAGAGCATAATGATATTAAAGACGAAGATCATATGATGTAGATGTTGAAGGTGGTGCTTCTGCATGAATTATAGTGCAAGGTGCAAGTTTAACCAAGAATATTAGTGTTAACATAGGCTGGACTTCAATGGATGCTTAATAAGAGTTGTAGTGAGAAAATATGGAACTCACCAGCATAAATACATTATTGGCTAAATACCTCATGCAAGGAAGAAGAATAAAGGGGTTATTACAGTGTTAATTGAACAAAAGGAGGAAATAGTTGATTGGTGTAAGGAGATACTTGAAATTGGCCATGACCTAGAGTTGATACAACTTAAGGCTAACATTGCTCCACTTTGAGTCCATTCAAAGATGGATTTTGGGGAAATCAGGGTGTGCAGGAGTTAAGAAAATATATCAAGAGCTGGCATTATGAACAATTGAAATCCTAAATAGAGACAAAGCTATGGATTTACACCCTACAATTCTGACCAAGTTCTATTACACTCTATCCAAGGCATACAAAGATCATTCATACAGTTTACAAAATATATATGCAATTGTGACGAGTTTCCTTTCCAAGTTGGAAGGAATTGTGGCATGTGGATAAATGCCAAGAGAATGAGTGAAAATGTGCCAAAGTGTTTCCTAACAACAACGTGGATAACTATATTTTGTTGTGCAATTACAATTGGTTTATCAATGTCTAGGCTATATTTGTTTTAGGGAAATAAAAATATGAAGAACCATGTCAAGAATTGTGAGCAAGGAATATCCATGGTTGCACATCCTAATGCATGGATGACTAAATAATTGTTTATGATTTGGCTATACCATTTTGTCACTTTTTACCTGGAGGCGTCTATCTTACAAACATATACTTGTTAATTTTTTATGGCCATCACAACAACATAGTTTTACAAACCACAGAGGCAAACATGATAGGCATACATAGTGTTGGCACTGCTTAGACATTACTCATAAGTTGCAACCCCTAGAAGTGTGTTTGGGCCTTTTAAGAATTATTTAAGGTTTGAGAGAATAAATTGGATGGCAAAGAACCCATGGAGAGAGGTAAAAAGGTTTGAAACAATTGAAATTGCTAGCATATCTATTGAAAGGACCTTGACACCCTCTAATATTAATGTGGAATGTAGGTGCAATGGAATTTGGCTAGTCAATTATGATGCTCTTACCAATAATGAGGCTTGTAGCCAAGTTTTTGAAATACTTGGTGATAAAGATGCAAAAGCTTTTATAAACATGTTGAGTCTACCTCAAGAATGTTATCATCTATTAGGTGATGATGATGAACATGGCAATGCTACTTAAGAATATGATGGAGAAATTCAAGAAAAAATAGTAGTTGTTAATGACAAAAACCACATACAAATTTTACAAATGCTAATCAAAATGAAATTGTTGAAATGAATATGATTGAAGGTGGTCGAGTGATGGGAAGCCAAGCCAAGTGACCCTACATGAGTGGTTAGTAGAAGCCATGATGAATATGAATTGAAATGATCTTTACGAAGACTAATGAAGAAATCCTTAACATGCCTTCATTCGTGCTGGGCCATAAGGTGTTCAGGTGGTGGGGACCAGAGTTACATAAATATTTTATTGTTGGTCTATTAAACTCCATAATTCAAGGTAGGAACCATTTTTTGGTTGGGTAAGATACAACTATTCAAGTAAGAGAAAGGAAGGTCGGTAAGTAAGGGGGCCCTGTTTCATTTTCCTACTTGCATAAAGCATGCTTGAAGGGGAGGGACTTTAACACAATGACTCAAAGCAAAATATTGCATCGTAAGACCACAAGTAAGGTTCATGGGTATGGGATTCCCTCGATTCAACACTTCATGACATGGTAGAATGACTTTCATAACTTATATATTTCTTGAAGAACAAAGTGTAATGACCAAATATCATATGGAAGGATGAACTACCTAAAGGTTGATGGCTTAAAAACTACCCGGAGAGCGAATGAAAGTGTGTATAAATTGCCCTTGCAAATATAACAACTTCTCTTTAAAATGAGGCTGCAAATTTGTAGAAGCAAGAAAGTCCTTTGTCACAGTTAGGCTGGAATTTGAGAAATTGGTTTGATATGGAATCAACAAGGTAGTTGTTGAAAATAGCAATAAGAAATGATAAAGATAGAATCCAGAAATTCCAATTTTAATTTGTCCTTGAATTAAAATTGAATTTAGTCTCACCAGCTGCTTGGAATTAATTAGTTGGAGAAACTCAAGTTAGAAGCCTTTCTGAAGTCATGCAAGAGTTATCCCTTAAATTGAGGAGATTATCCCTTAATTAAGGAGATAAGATTGAGTTATATTTGAGTTGTAATTAGTTAGCTCAGTTTACTGAGTTAAGTCCAATTAAATTAGTTCCAAACTGCTTGAGGAACTAATTGTGATTTATCAGTCAGTTGATGCATGCATGCACTCAACCAGTGTACTCCAGATAACTGAAGATTCCCTCATCAAAACTCATGCATGTCTATTATGAGAAAGACCCAGTTGAGATTAAAGACAAGGACAATGTACTATTAGTTGCATGTTTTCTCCTATAAAGGAAACTCATCCATGCAGTCAAGGTAAGGTTCCTTGAGGATTGTGTAGTTCTGAGAGTGTGTTAGAGCAGTGTGTGAGAGCAATGTTACACTAGGTGAAGGAGATCATCCCAGAGGTAACTGCGCAAGGAAATAGGATCTTGGAGGGTAGAGGAGAAGGCTTGTGAGAAGCCATGTTTGCCTGTGAGCATCCAAGAGGATTGTACTGAGGGCTGGCTAGCTGTGAGAGTTAAGGATTTGTATAATTCTGATGTATTTCCACCTTGTATGATAATACAGATAGTGGGGTTTTTAGTTGAGGCTTTCCCCTGAGTATTTTCTGTGTTTCATGTGTATTGATTCTTCTTCTTATGGTTATATGTGTTCAACTCTAATTCAACTCGATCTTTAAGCTTTCGTAAGTTTGATAGTAGAAGTAGATTATAGTATTTTGCTTTGGTATATTGCATTATCGAGTTAATCTACAGTCAAATTTTCAACATAGATCTCAGAGGTAGATTTGTAGAGAATTTGCAGGAAATTATACATGGTATTGGAGCCTAGTTTATCAGAGCAACGAACAGTATACGAAGAAGAGAATTCGAAGTTTGTAGTTCAGGGTTGCAGGTACAAATTGAATTCATATCATACTTCAAGGTTGGCCAATGGCGTTCTATGGCTTGAGACTCAAGTATGCCTTGGAAGGCAGCTCAAATTACATAGCATGGAAAGATCGCATGGAGGTTGTATTAGAAGACAACGGCTGAAGGATTTAATTGGTCAAGAAATCCCAAAGCCAAGTTCAACTAATGCACAAGAGTTGGCTGAATGGAAGAAGTGTGTGGCGAGGGTGAGACGGATCATCCTTGAGGGAGTTCAAGACCATATTGTCTCAAGTCTCCATGGGAAGGATACTCCATATTCAATGTGGAAGACATTGAAGGACCTCTACCAGAACAATAGCGACCAGAGGAAATTGGCACTCAAGGATAAGCTTCGAAGAATCAAGATGGAGAACGGCGATACTATTTCCACATATCTGAACAAGCTCACCACTTGCAAAGATGAGCTTGGAAGTGTGGGAATAACTACTGCCAATGATGATATGGTGAGCCTCACTCTCCTTGGCCTTCCAAAGAGCTGGAATAGCTACTAGGACTCTGTGAATGGAAGGGAGAAACTGCCGGATTGGGAACGACTGTGGTCGGATCTCATGCAGGAGGAGATCATGAGGAGCACATGAGATCGTTCTTCATCCAAGGATGATGATGAATAAAATCTGGCCTTAGTAAGTAAGGCAAGGAAAGGGAATGGGAAGGCATCCCATTCCGAATCGAATTCTTCTCATGGAGGGAAGAAGGTTGACAAGTCTAAAGTGAGATGTTTTAATTGTCACGAGATGGGTCATTATGCAACTAATTGCCCATCGAAGAAGTCCAAGAAGGGATTCTCGGAAGGATCGGAAGGTGAGGCATTAGCTTCTTAGTTCGAAATGGACTTCACCCTCATTGCATGCATGGTGTCATCGATGATGGGTTGTGGTTGGTTTCTTGACAATGGAGCCTCATTCCACATGACCGGCGATAAAAGTTTATTCAGTACCTTAGAGGAGAAATACCTCAAGATGCGCATAGATATGGGTGACGACGAAAGGTTTAGTGTTTCAGGAGTGGGCACGGTTGCTTTTCAGAGGGAGCATGGAGCTCCTATCACCTTGATAGATGTGAAATATGTGCCTGGACTGAAGAAGAACTTGGTATCGGTCGCGATGTTGGAGGACAAAGGCTACGATGTTGTCTTCAGTAAGGGAAAGGTTTTCCTTAGACACATCACCACGAGACAGGTGAAACAAATCGGTTCACGAGTTACGAACATGTATGCTCTTGAGCTTCAAGATGCATGCAAAGCCTTGAGGAGCAAGGAAAATGTTAGAGACTTGGTGGTTGAGAGGGAGAGTAAATTACCTCTCAACATGTAGCCCCAGAAGAAGTCTCAGACAATTATGGAGGACCCACAATTGGAGAAGCAGAGAGGAGACCGAGTGAAGAGATCCACTCGTGTAGATACCTCCATTAGGGGGGAATTTCGATCCAAGTGGTTAGAGGGATCACATGCAGCCATACCTCTAGGTGTGAGGTGGGGCGATGTGAAGTGATAGTCCCATGAAGGCTGAAATTGGGCAAGGTCCATTGAGAGGTTTTATCTCATGGATCGTACCTTGCTACGGAAGCCCAAAGTACATAGTAGCGGGAGGAATCAGTGGCATTGATGCAGTCAGAGATCAAAGTGAAAAAGGCTAGAGCAGCCAGATACTGAAGAGTGCAGAGAAGGATTTACAGCAATGCAGAAAGGCAGAGTCAGCCGAAGCGCAAAGTTTTCAGTTGACAGAGGCAATAGCAGTCAAAGACTTTGATGATAGATGCATCATATTGATTCAGGTTGGATGTTTTTTTTTGTTTTGTTTCTGGAGTTGCTGGAGCAACAAAACTAGAGAGAAGTGTTGCATGCATAACATTCCAAAGGTTCACGATCGGGATAAAGTTGAATTCCTTTCTTGTTGAGAGGGAGTGTTGAAAATAACAACACAAAATGATAAAAATAGAATCCAAAAATTCCAATTTTAATTTGTCCTTGAATTAAAATTGTGAATTAAAATAGAATTTAGTCTCACCAGCTGCTTAGAATTAATTAATTAATTCATTATGGATTAATTAGTTGGAGAAATTCAAGTTAGAAGTCTTCTTGAAGTCATGCAAGAGTTATCTCTTAAATTAAGGAGATAAGATTGAGTTATATTTGAGTTGTAATTAGTTAGATCGGTTTATTGAGTTAAGTCCAGTTAAATTAGTTCCAAACTATTTGAGGAATTAATTGTGAGTTATCAGTCAGTTGATGCATGCATGCACTCAACCAGTGTACTCCAGATAACTAAAGATTCCCTCATCAGAAACTCATGCATGTATATTCTGAGAAAGACCCAGTTGAGATTAAAGACAAGGACAACATACTATCAGTTGCATGTTTTCTCCTATAAAGGAAACTCATCCATGCAGTCAAGGTAAGGTTCCTTGAGGATTACGCAGTTCTGATAGTGTGTTAGAGCAGTGTGTGAGAGCAATGTTACACTGGGTGAAGGAGATCATCCCAGAGGTAACTGCACAAGGAAATAGGAGCTTGGAGGGAAGAGGAGAAGGCTTGTGAGAATCCGGGTTTGCTTGTGAGTATCCAGGAGTATTGTACTGAGAGCTGGCTAGCTGTGAGAGTTGAGGCTTTGTATAATTCTGATGTATTTCCACCTTGTATGATAATACAAATAGTGGGGTTTTTAGCTGAGGCTTTCCCCTGAGTATTTTTTGTGTTTCATGCATATTGATTCTTCTTCTTATGGTTATATGTGTTAAGATCTGATTCAGCTCGATCTTTAAGCTTCCGCGAGTTTGATAGTAGAAGTAGATTATAGTATTTTGCTTTGGTATATTGCATTATCGAGTTAATCTATGCTCAGATTTTTTACATAGATCTCATAGGTAGATTTGTAGAGAATTTGCAGGAAATTCTACAGTAGTGATGGAAACACTCAAGGAAACAAAAGTTGGGAGAAAAGTAAAACAAAATTTGTACAAACATTAATCTCTCATAGCTTGACAAAAGTGGTAGAGAAAACATTAATCTCTCCTACCTTGACAGAACTGGTGGTCAAGATCAACACCTACAAGAACTTGTTTGTGGAATATTATCAAAACTAATAGAAGGATAAAGAGTGTACAATAAGAACCTTGACAAACATGGCCACTGAAACTTGCAACATTGTTTGTAGGAAGAGAAAATTATGTTTCTTTTTTCCAGACATGTATGTTAGTATATTACAGTTTAATGAATATGTTTTCCTATTATCATATATGGTTTCATACTTTAACAAAACATTCGCCAAGACTTCACAATGTTTTATTATTCAGTGAAAGATTCGCCATGACTTTACAAGATAATATAATCTGGTGAGAGATTCGCCAAAAAAAATTATATATACATATTATATTATTGATAAAATTGCCTCCCATTTTTCCTATGTATCATGGGAAATTGCCCATTTATTATACATATAAATTTAGGGTGGTTCTTAAAATTTTCCCTGGTAATGAGCTGTGTTATAAATCTCCACTATGCAATATGTTGTCATGTTGTCATGATGTTTTGTCTTGAGCAAGTCTTTCATTGTAAATATTGCAACGAGTTGTGTTATAAAGCTCCATGAGCAGTGATGAGCCCTAGTATTGCAGCAAGGATGTTGCAACTCCTAGGGCGACCAAATTTACTTTATCAACTCCGGTTCGTACAAACTTGGAGGTGACAGTGCTATATGCACAGCAGATGCAACAATATACTATTGTCACTTCTCAACTGGGGCGATAGACCACTAGGGTTTTTCAAACCAGTCTTCTATTACCTAGAAGGAGGCTGACTACTGACAATGAATGTAAATTTATATTTAATGCAGAATGTAAATGCTTGCTTATGTTAAGGAAATGAAAGTGCTATGAAATGACATGAAATTACCTAGCTAAGAATTAACACACATTACTTGCAGAAGAGACCTAATTTAACCTTGCATTCTATCATCTAGTTATTTGTAGTAAGTAAACATGGAACTTATCCTAACATTGCTATGACTGATGTATGCATGCACTAGCTAAATATTGCAGAAAAGAGTCTTTTGGTTTTCAATTTAGAAATGTAAATGCTAAGCTAAACAAGTTGATCTTTTGCAGGGGAGGAAGGTATGGGAAAACTGGTCCAAAATGGCATAAGGGTTATAGAGGTCAAGTTGAAGGCCCACCCTAGGCTCTGATAATCATTTATGCCCAAAATAGTCTAAAACAGGCTACTACAGGGTTTCTTGTAGTTGCTACAAGATTTCCTGTAGTTACTACAGGATGTACTGATTTACTACAAGAAACTTACCTAAAAGTTGTAGGAAGGTGTGGAACGCAAAAGAAAGTGATGGGAACATGTATGATGGTGGACTAAGGTATGGGGGAGGTGCACACTACCCAAGGATCGACCCAACTCTTCAGGATGGTTGGATTTTATCAAGGTGGCTACCAAACAAAAATCTAAATTAGTCGTTGGTAGGGTTGGGCGAGAGGTGGAGAAGACTTAGATGAGGTTGGCGGAATGAGTTCCTTCTGCAAAATCAACAGCTCCTGCAACAACACATATTATTTTCTTCATTCATGCATAACTTTATGTAAATGTGGAAAAGATGAGTTGAATTTGAGAAATTGATTTATTGTTGGCTAATGGCTTAAATCTATGGAATGGAATACTTTCTAATCTACAGCAAACTCAAGAAACCAAAATGGAAATTGTAGGTGCTTCTAATAAATCATCAACAATGATCTACTCAACAAGAAATCCTAAGCTATGTAATAACCAAAAGATAAATCTATTGTTGGGGTTGTGAGAGTGGGGCCCTCAAACCATGATCCCATGAGGGAGATGAGGATGAGGCCATTGTCACAAGATTTTTTGAAGTCTTTTCTTTCACTATTGTAACATTGATCTGCTTCTCCAACTAATGGAATCAAAACTAACCAATCATTCATAGACTTGTAAATTAAACAAAACAGAG
This sequence comes from Pinus tabuliformis, assembly GCA_031772625.1. Taxonomy (NCBI): domain Eukaryota; kingdom Viridiplantae; phylum Streptophyta; class Pinopsida; order Pinales; family Pinaceae; genus Pinus; species Pinus tabuliformis. The sequence goes on along the minus strand of CM062812.1, from coordinate 783,573,452 downwards.
ATAACTTCAGTAGTTAATCTATGATTCTAATCTAAGGATACATGTACAAGTAGAGGAACCTCTGCTGCTAGGGTTGGGCCCTAACCTAAGGGCTTCAGCCCTCTAAGTCAACTCAGTGTTGGATCAAAGAAACTCTTTTCATTATCACCAAAATGTCAAAAATAACATAAGAATAACAATCACAATATCTTAGCTCGAAATTTCCTCTTGCCTACAATAAAAAGTCGAATCCTATTGAGGCCCTAAGCCTTCTTATTTATACAAATGAAGCTACCAACAACTTCCTTAAAATTAGGGAGGCTTGGCTCCCAAACTCAAGATTGACTTGTCTTCAACTATCATTGGCTTGGCTACCAATGAACTCGATGGGCTTGGCTGCTTGTAACTCCGAGATGATGAGATCTGATGGAGGAATCTTCGAGTGATTGAGGAGTTAAGGAGGGAGACCCAATCTCCTAAAATCCCTCTTGCTTGTCTACTTCGATTTCTTGCACTTAAATTAGCCCAAAAATGCACCAAATCCCGCAATTAATGCACATTAGGCCACATGACATAACATCTCATCTTTACCCTTATCACTAAGCAAAATATAATAAAGTATGTAAATAAATGTGACAAAAGTTGATTTTAATAAGCTGGAGAGTGGCATTAAAGCCCATGTAATTTACTTGTTGATGAGCTTCATCATCACCCCCCTATTGAAAGCGTTGCTCATCCTTTGAGCGGCTTAGTCTATGTCCATATCTTTCATAGCTCTTGTGGCCTCTCTGACATCCCAGGACTTTGTTGATGGAGTTTCCTCTTGCGGATAAAACCCTACATGTTTCTCTATTTCCTCCCATTGTGTTCTTTCCTATTCCTCTTTTCTACCTTCTAGCATACCCAATAGTAAGGGTGGATTGAGTTTCAAACCAATCCAATTGATTTTGAGTCTCTGCAGTGCATTATTATACAGTGGTGTCCTTTTTAGTGCATCTCTCATCCTCTTAGGGGAATGATACTCCCTAATCCTTAGGTTGTATGGTAGGGTGTTCCATCTCCTTTGGCATGCTTGTTGGCTTTAATTCCCTATAAATCTCAAGTTGCTCTCAAAATGTGTGATTTCTTACTCTCGTGTAGCTAGGTATATTGGTGCAATATGGGGATCATTGGCGATGATGTTGTGGGTGTTAATGACAACCATTGAATTTATTTGTTCAGCTCTAATGCAAAGGGGTTGCCTTTCTTCTCTTTCCAACACACACTTCACCTTCTTAGCCCTAGCCTCCTCATGACTCATCCATGATGCAAGGACCATTAGTTGCAAGTCCCCCAACTTTGCATTGGGGTCCCACACCTTCAAGTTTGTTAAGGCCAATTTGTGCAAGTAAAATTCAGACATCTTGGCCTTATCCTCTAGGGTGCTCTTGTCACATAGTTCAATGAACTGCCTATATTCTTGGAAAGGCATAGTCCCCTGTTTTAATAGTTTCTTGATCTGAAATTGCAGCCATTGATCTTTAAGGTACAAGGCAAATGAATTTGGTGGCATCCTGCACTAGAGTGCCTCCATGGAGAGGCTTGCCATGGTGGCCAATTAGCTCTCTTTTTCCTGTAACTGCCTCCTTAGCCATGTGTTTTCTGCCTCTAGTTGAGATCTCATAATTTGTTCCATGTCTCTTATCTTACTCAACTCTCTACCCATCTCTAGTAGTTTCTCTTCCATATGGCCCACATCCTCTACCTTCTTTGATTTGGCAATTTTCATCCAGCGATGTGTCCTCCCTCTCTCTTTCTCAAGCTCAAAGAAGAGAGGGATGGAAAATTTATATGGTATTACTCTGCCTCCCTCAATGAATCTGTAATAAGAGCTTAGATTGGGTTGTGGGCTAGGCTCCTGTAGCTCTTGGAACTCTCCCTCAGATGTCTTTGGAGAAGTTTCCCCCTCCTGCACTTGTGTTGCTACTTCCTTGCCTTCTCTCTATCCCTGTTGTCCTCCCTGTAGCTTTTTATGTGTTTCCTGTAGTGCTGACAGAGTTTCCTGTAGGACTGTCTGAGGATCCTGTAGAAGCCTTTTTCTTTCTGAACTTGGGTCGAATGTGCCTTATCTTGCTTTGTTGATTATGGCATGGTGATAGGCCTCCTAACATAGGTGATGGGAGACTTTGGGGAAGCTTATTTTAATGTGCCCTCTTCACCTTTTATTTCCACGGAAACTAGCTTTTCTTGCTTTTTTGGTGAGACCTCAATTATGATTAGAGTCCTGGTGGGTATTTATGGTTTCCCTTATTCGATCCTGGTGCTCCTCCTTATTTTGAAATAGAGGGGAGTATGCCTCTATCTTTTCCCTTTTGATTTGACAGGTGTGCTTAGAGCAGTCAAGGCAGTAGTTGCCTCCTTCTCAATGGGTTTAGGAGACAATCTTGGAGATTCCTCCCTTTCCTTGGTATGTTGCTCAGGTCTTACTTCTTCATTTTTTTCTTCCTCTTCACTTTTCTCCTCTTCTCCTTCTTCTTTTCCATCTTCTTCCTCTGTTTTCTCTTTTTCTCCCCCCTCTTCCTCCTCTGGTTCTTCTTCTTCCTCTTCATGTTCTTCTTCATCTTCTTCTACCTCCTCTTCACCACTAGAGGTATTGTCCCTATCATATTCAAGGGCTTGTATTTCAATCACAGCCTCTCTGTCCATGTCTCTAAATGTGGACCATTGAATAGGGATTCTTAGTTGGCTCAAGGCATCCTCTAGTATTAGCTTAATAAGTCCATGGTGTGCCAATTGTTGATGTTTTCCCTCTTGGACCTTTAGGCTCATGTCTATTATTGATTGCAGCAAGAAGTAGGGTACACTCAATCTTTTGCCAATGGGTATCTCCACTCCAAATCTCAACTCATGGAGGAGCCTAAATTGATAGCCATAGATTACATTGAGCCTCCTTTCACGATATATATATATATATATATATATTTGAGAATATGATAGCTCACTTCATTCCAAGGATAGGGGAGGCTTTCCATTCTTATCCCATTTTTGTCCTCAATTGGATTTTCATCCCTTAAGAAGAAGCTTTTCTTTACAAAAGTTCTTGCAGCCTTATCCTCCTTTCTCCATGGCATCCCTTGAGGAAGTGTAGTGATTATTCTAATTACCTCAGGAATAATTGTAATTGACTTTCCCCTTACCGCAATAATAGCATTGATTCTAGCCTGAGGGTTCAGTGCCATGGAAAATTCTTGAGCTACATCATCATCATACCCTCTTAGCAGTTCAAAGAATCCTAACCAGTTACGCCTTCTAAATATTTCTACCACAAGGGGATGGAGGTGTATCCTGGATGTCTCTGTGGGTTCCCTTCTGTTAAACACTCTTATCGTGTCTCTTCTCTGGTTGGATGATTGTAGGTAGTTTGGTAGGTTAGCCTTCGTTTTTAGGGTGACTGAGAGTTTATAATATTGGTGGATGGCTGCAATTTCTTTCTATCTCCACACAACTTTTAAACTTCACACAATTATTTTAAAACCCCCAGGCCCACTGTAATCACTTAGAAAACTCAGATTTTTCTTTTCCTAGCTATCAATTCAAAGCATAGGAGATATGGGCCACCTAACTTTCACTGTGATGCTTTAGATGAGGAGAATTTCTGAGCAGAGGGACCCTAGGCACCCCCTTTCAGTGTTCTTTGTGAATTTCCAATGTTTCCTATAGCTCCCTGCGTTTCCTATAGTTGTTCCTGTAGTTCTTCTTCCTGTAGGGTGGCTGAAATAGTTTTGCCTCCTCAATGGCTCTCCAAGATGGTCTCGGTCTTCTCTGATCTTGAAATGAACAAATGGTGCAGGAGAGTTTGGAATGTTTGCTATTTATGGTTGATTCCTTGGAGTGTTGTATTGGTTGGCAGTGTACGGGATTTCCTCTTTGGGACCGTTGGCCCACTGTTAGTTATCATGCAGCCTCCCCTCGTAATCATCACCCACTCTCACACAACTTAACTCGACCACATTTTCAACTCATTCTCCTTGATGTGACATTGGCATGTGTCATGCTGACTAGGAGTTCACTTTTTGTTTTCAAGCTGAGGGTGGCCAAGTTCACTGGCCACCTCCAACTTATAAAATAGAACTTTTTAATATTCATACACTTTTATGATATCTTACTTAGGGAATAATTTGGATGAGGTTCCATACATGTGCCTTCCTTCGCTTGGTTGATGCATGCTGGAGGGTGACTTTGTCGCGCTTCTTTTTGTTCAGGGAAGTGCTTTTCCTTGGTCACTTTTCTATATATTTATTTTTGTTGACGTGGTTGTCTTTTTTGTTGTTGTTTTGTGCAGGTGCTTGGTCTCTGTTGCTGCTGCTACGCTCTAGATAGGAGGCATAGTGTATGCAGGGTAGTTGAAGCTCTTTACTTGCATGGATGTTGAAGGAGAATGCATGGAGAGATTGTCGTTGTGAGAACACAGGCTGCTATAGGGTTTTCTATAGTTACTATAGGAAATCTTATAGCTACCTTTTTCATTGTTTTTTTTTGTACTTGGAGGAGGAATGGTTGGTGATGTAGGATTGGACGGGTGGAAATGGAGGAAATGGAGTGGTAGGTGAGTGAGGCCAATGATGCCATGACCCTTGGACTCTCTATTTCTATTTATTTTTTTCTATTTTTCTGAGTGGTTTTTGATGGACACAAAGGTTGGTATGGTGACGAGTTGGTGTTGGGTGAGAGGTGGTGAAGTCTATGGTCCCTTCTTTCAACCTAAAACATGCATGCATCATAATTTTCCAATCATAATTTCGTTCTTGTAGTGTTTCAGGACATCCTATAGTACTACAGGAAACCTATAGAAGTCATAAAACTGCATAAAATTTGGTTTTTGATGCTTGGAAGTGAGGATGGATGATGGAGACATAGTAGGCATGGGAGATATGAAGTGAATGGAGGGAGAATGGGGTGATGCTTGGCTTTTTGTCCCCTAAACTCTGAGTCCTTTGTTTTCTTTTAAAACTTGCAAAAATCACAAAATTTTATTAGTGGGCAGGTTTGAGGTCCCTACCATGGCATTTTGCTTTTTCTTTTCTCTCTCTTTTTTTTAAAGACACACAGGTCGCCTTAAAGGACGTTTTCAACCTATTTTCTTGCCCTATGTGCCTCAATGGAGGTTTTCACCCAGGGATCTTTTTATTTTTCTTTTTTTCACTCTTCAGCTGCCTCAAGGAGGTTTTCAACCCAAAATTTGGCCTCATGTGCCTCATAAAGTTTTTCACCTATGTCCCTTATTATCTTTTATATTTATTTTTTTCCAAAAATAAAAACAATCTTCAAGAATCAAGAATTTGGTGAGCTGGAAGCTGAGACACTTCCAAGCACATTCACTTCCTTATTGATGGTACTGATGAACTCTTCCCTTGACAGAGGTCTTTTATAGGCTTTCAATCTGTATCCATTGACAAGCAAGGGGATACCTTCTTCATCAATGGTCCTTATTTGCACAACCCCATTTTCATGACACTTTTCTATCAGATATGGGCCCAACCACCTAGTCATCAATTTTCCTTTGAAGTCCTTGAACCTGGAGTCATATAGAAGAACCCAATCACCTTCTTGAAAAACTTTGTCTTTGATGTTTTTGTCATGCCAAACCTTCCTTTGTACTTGAATAACTTCTGTGTGTAGGAGGGTCTACATCCTGAATTCATCTAAACCATTGAGCTAGAGCAACCTCTCTTGTTGTGCCTTTGTAACATCCAAATCCAATTGTGTTACATTCTCAAAGTGTTGTACTCAAACTCAATGGAGATCAAAGCCTTCTTTCCATAGAGCAAGTCATAAGGGGTGAAGCCAATGATCTTCTAGGTTGTATTATGGGCCCAATTGGCCTCCACTAGTCTGTCAGCCCAATATTTTATGTTGCTGCTCACAACCTTGGTGAGAATTCCTTCCAATGCTCTGTTAGTAACCTCTACTTTTCCATTGGCTTGAAGATGATAAGTAGTTGACTTCCGGTGTTTGATCTTATGCTTCCTCAACAGATTTTCAATCAAGTGTGAGGTGAATTGAGCTCCCTGGTCAGTGACTAGCTCTCTAAGGTACCCAAACTTGTAAAATACATTCTCCCTTAAGAACTCAACCACTTTCTCTTATGTTGCTACCTTGATAGCCTTGGTTTTTTCCCATTTTGTCAAATAATCAGTGCATACAATTATGTAATTTTTTGTCCTTGATGGTGGATCAATAGGCCCAATGAAATCCATGACCCACTTGTCAAATGGCTCAAGAGTCACTTGAGGTTGTAAAGGAATTTAATCCCTAGGAGTAGGTTTCCCCATTCTTTGACACTGGTCACATCGACTGGTGTATCTTCTTGCATCTTGGTGGAGAGTGGGCCAGTAAAAGCCAGCTTGCAATACCTTGAAGGTTGTCCTCTTAGATGCAAAGTGAACTCCATAAGGTCCATCATGATAGGCCAAGAGGGTGTCAAATACTTCCTCCTCCCTGACACATCTCCTCAAAATTTGATTGGGGCCTAGCTTGAAGAGATTACCCCCAATCCAAGTGAATGGGGCACTCTTTCTTATAATTTTTTTTTTTCCTTGGAGGACAAATTTGAAGCAAACTATGCAGCCACTAAGTAGTTGGCTATGTTAGAAAACCATGTAGAGATAATTGAAATAGAAAATAAATGCTCATTTGGCAGCTGATCATCAACCATTCCTTCCTCACTTGTAGGCAAAGCAAATCTAGACAAAAAAATCTGCAACCACATTTTCTCTACCATAATTATCAATGATAGTTAGATCAAACTATTGTAATAAAATAAACCATCTAATAATTATAGCATTCACATCAGGCTTGTTCATCAAATATTTAATAGCAGCATGGTCAGTATGTACAAAGGTCTGGTAACCAGTAATGCAGTGTCTAAATTTATTCAAGGAATGGACAACAGCTAGCAGCTCTTTTTCAGTCACAGTATAGTTCAATTCAGCCTTTGACTGATTATTGCTAATGAAATAAATGGCATAAGGCAAATTTTCATCTACCTGGCCTAGAGATGCTCCTATAGCTTTATCAGAGGCATCAACATGGATGTGGAAAGGAAGATCCTAATTTGGGCCTCAGAGTATGGGCGCAGTTGTCAATTTGTCCATTAAGGTTTCTAGGGCCTCTTGGCATCTTTCTGACCGACGAAATCCAGAGTCCTTGGCCAGTAGTCCAAACAATGGTGAGTCTATTTTGTTGAATTCCTTTATGAGTCTCCTATAGTATCCAGCTAAGCCCAAGAAACTTATGACATCCCTCTGCTTCTAAGGAGTAGGGACCCTCTTTATGATAGCAATTTTATTTGGGTCCACTTGCAGTCCTTCCTAGGATATTGAGTGACCTAGAACAATCCTTGCATTCATCAAGAACTCACACTTCTCAAGACTAAGGGATAGGTCCATTTCAATGCACTTATTTAATACTTTCCTCGAGTTAGAGAGAGCCTCTAGGAAATCACACCCATAGGAAGTGAAATCATCCATATAGATTTCTACAAAGTCATGGACTAGCTCTGCAAAGATGCTCAGAATTGTCCTCTGAAAAGTGGCAGAGACATTACATAATCTAAAAGGAAGGACCCTATAAGCAAAGGTACCCCAAGGAAAAGTGAAAGTGGTTTTATCTTAGTCCTATGGGCTGATATGGATTTTATTGTAACCACTGAATCCATCTAGGAAAGCAAAGAACTTCTTTCCTGCAAGACCATCCAAGACTTGATCAATGAAATGTCGAGGGAAATGGTGTTTTTTGGTGGCTTTGTTTAAAACTCTGTAGTCCACACAGATCCTCTATTTTCCATTCTTCTTTGGGACCAGAACTATAGTAGACACCCACTCACTATCCAAGATGGGGTAAATGAACCCTGCATCCAACAACTTCTGCAATTCTTCTTTAACTATGTCTTTGAGGGTTGGGTTAATTCTCCTCTGAGGTTGGCGCACTGGCTTGTAGTCTTCCTTGAAGTAAATGTGGTGAGTACACAATGAAGGGTGCACTCCCTTCATTTCTTTATAACAACAGGCAAAGGCATCTAGGTGCTCTCTTAGCATGTCACATAACTCCTTTTCCTGATGTGTAGAGAGAGGGGTTGATTTTCAATGTTTTAGCTGGACCAAATTCTATCATCTTGACATGAGTAGGACTTGAGTTAGCTAGGCACAAATCAGTCCAAGGGTTATCTTCATCTTTCTTTACTAACTCATCAAGAGACATGGTGTTGGGGGGTTGATTCTGGAGGATTTGATCAATCAAGTCATCTTCATCAGGTTTCCCCCCTCCTATAGTAGCATCTAGGGTACATATTGGGTAAGATGTGGCAGAGTAGACTTCATCTTCCTCCTCCTCTTCCAACCATAAAGGTAATTCATGCTCTAGAGATGGTTGAGTAGGAGGGTACAAGACCAATTGTTTGGAAAAATGCCCATTTTTAATGGTCATATTCCCAACCTTGCAACTTATGTAAGCATCAGCAGTGGCTAGCCATGGCCTTCCAAGGATGAGAGGATAACCATTGAACTTGGTCTTAGGTTGGAGAAATAAGAAGTCAACAGGGTATTCCCAAGAATCAATGGAGACCATCACATCCTCAACAACTCCCTCAAGAGCTACTATGGATCTGTCTGCAAGCTACAAGATTGTTGTGGTCTTCCTTAATGATCCTTGGAGATTCAGTTTAAGCATAGTCTCCTTAGTCATCACATTGATGGCAGCCCCAAGATCAATCAAGGTATGGGGGACAATGATACCATCAATGTGCACATCTACCACAAGACTTCTAGGGTCTAGATACTTCAGGCAAATCACTCTCCCCAACATTAAGTCAGATAGTTGTCCAATGACATTAATGGTAGGGGTGTCTTTCTTTCTCCTCCCAGGATGTTTGAAGCATTTCTCCTTGATTAACTTGTTGTATATGGGGACATCCTTGATAGCTTGGAGGAGTAGTATTTTAACACACAAGTTTTTCAATTCACCCAGAAGTTCAGTCTCTTCTGGGGTGTGTTGGCTAGGATGGATTAATCTCTCAGGAAAAGGAGGTAGATTGACTTGAGTAACATTCTCTTTCTTTTCCTCTTCAAGCTCCTCAGGTGGAGATGGAGGTTGATTATCTGGAAGCAATCTTCTAGACTTGAGGTTGATTTCTTGAATTTCCATAGCATAGGTAGGGTAAGATGTCTCTCCATTACAGACCTGTTGAGCTTGCTTGTTGTTCGGGTTCGGATTTGGTTGAGCATGCATCTGAGGTTGCTTAGGTGGAGCAAGGTGAAGGAGTTGTAGTTGAGATGGAGGTGGAGGCAGTAAAGCTGGAGATTGGGTGTATGGGGGCCTCCACCCCTGTGATGGTGTATTCCACTGAGGTTATGGTGGAGCATATGGTTGAAATGATTGATTGGCAGGTTGCGAATGGTATTAAGGTGCAAAATACTAGGGAGAAGGTGTGGACCATGAAGGATGAGAAGGAGGACACCAAGGGGGAATTGATGCATTCTGCTCAGGGTTATAATATGAATAGGATTCCCCTTACATGCCCTGCTGGCATGGTTGAGGTCGTTGAGGCCTCCTTTGGTTGATATAGTAGAGTTGTTTAGTCACACCTTCAGTTCCTTAATATGCAGCTTCCAATCCAGGCAAAGAAGGGAACTTGTATGTGGAGTGGTTTTCCTCATAGACTGAGAAGATCTCTGTGAGATTCAATGGACATCAATTTCTAGGGTGCCTCTTGGTGCATCTATGGCAAAAGACATTTAAGGCTCTTTCTGCTTCCTCTTGCTTCCTCTCAATATGCATGGTGTCCATTTCCAGAGCAATGGTATGCAACATTTCACTCTTAAATTCTTCCAATATGTTCCTAATTTCACTTTTTATGGATGTGTTGGAGGAGTATGAAGGGGCCAAAGCTTTACTAGTCCTACCCTTCTTTCTGGTTGCCCTAGAATGATTTTTGAAAATTGTCCTAATATGATCATAAGATAACTGGTAGATGTCCCCTCCCGAAAACATGTTTAGGGTTTCTAGGAGATCTTCCCTGATCCCTCTAAGAAGCACTAACTTGAGTGATTCAGGATCGAGGGTACATATTGCCCTTTTGTAGTTGAGTTGGAACCTTTCCTCATAATATTCCAAAGATTCATCAAGTCCCAAGGTCATTCTAAAAATTTCCTCTTTTGTGTCTTTGGACCTACAATAATCCTTGTACTTGTTGTTGAACGCTTGTTGCATTTGAGCCCAGGTAGTGATGTTGTCCCCAGGTAAACCCATGGACCAATGCTAGGCTTCATCCTTAAGGGTGGATGGGAACAAATTTAACTTCTGGTTGTCAGAGGTACAATCATAAGTTCTGCAGATGATAGCGAACTCAAACAAAAAGGTATCAAGGTCCTCTAAGGTTAAGTCATGGAAGTGAGGAAGGGTAGAGGGGCTTATTTTTTTCATCCTAGCACCTCCATTAGTTTCTATAATGGGGAAAGCACCCTCAGTTCTATTTTCAGCTCCATTCCTATTTTCAATCCCATTCCTATTTCCAACCATGGTGTAGGTTGGTTGAATGGTTTCTTCTTCTTCTTCCCCAAAAAGCTCTTCAAAGATATCTGGTTGTTTGCCTAATGGGTCCTCTAGTTCACAGTCATCAAGGAAGAGGGAAGGTTGGTTGTTTGATGGTATGGGGGTATTTTGCAAAAAAAAACCTAAGTTGTCTCTACTCCTATGAGGGATGAAAGAAATTTGCTTTTTCTTTTTTTTCTTTTAAGTTTTTTCAGAACTACTTGCAGAATGGAAAGAAAGTAGAAATTGCATTATTTGTTGAATGGAACTACTTTCACAATGGAAAGAAAACAAAAATTGCAACTATATATTGAATGCAAAACAAAAAGGAAAGCAGGAATTGCATCTATTTATTGAATCTCAAATAGAAAGGAAAGCAAAAATTACATCTACCTAGACACCTCACCAGCAACAGCGCCAAAAAGTGATGAGCCCCAGTATTGCAGTAAGGGTTGTAACTCTTAGGGCGACCAACTTTACTTTATCAACCTGAGGTTATGACAAACTTGGAGGTCGCAGTTCTATACGCACAGCAAATGCAACAATTTACTCTTGTCACTTCTCAACTGGGGTGATAAACCACTAGGGTTTTTCAAACCAATCTTCTATTGACTAGAAGGAGGTTGACTACTGATAGTGAATGTAAAGATATATTTAATGAAAAAATTAAATGCTTGCCTATTTTAAGGAAGTGAAAGTGTTGAATAGAAAGTGTTATGAAATGACATGAATTACCTAGCTAAGAATTAACACACATTACTTGTAGAAGAGACCTAATTTAACCTTGCATTCTATCATCTAGTTATCTAGAGTAATTAGGCATGGAAATTATCCTAACATTGCTATGATTGATGTATGCATGCACTAGCTAAATATTGCAGAAAAGAGTTTTTGTTTTTCAATTTAGAAATGTAAATGCTAAGCTAAACAAATTAATCTTTTGCAGGGGAGGAAGGTATGGGAAAACTGGTCCAAAATGGAATTGAGGGTTATGGAGGTCAAGTTGAAGGCCCACCCTAGACTCTGATCATCATTTCTGCCCAAAACAGTCTAAAATAGGCTGCTACAAGGTTTCCTGTAGTTGCTACTGGATTTCCTGTAGTTGCTACATCCTGATTTACTGCGGGAAACTTAGCAAAAAGTTGTAGGAAAGTAGGGAAGGTGAAAGAAAGTGCCCGGAATATGTATGATGGTGGACTAAGGTATGGGGAAGGTGCACACTACCCAAGGATCAACCCAACTCTTCAGGATGGTTGGATTTTCTCAAGGTGGTTGTCCATGGTGGCTACAAAATAAAAATCTGAATTAGTGGCTAGTAGGGTTGGACAAGAAGTGGAGAAGACTTAGATAAGGTTGGTGGGATGAGTTCCTTCCTGTAGATTAGCAACTCCTGCAGCAACACATATTATTTTCTTCATTCATGCACAACTTTATGTAAATGTGGAAAAGATGAGTTGAATTTGAGAAATTGATTTATTGATGGTTAATGGCTTAAATCTATGGAATGGAATGCTTTCTAATCTACAACAAACTCAAGAAACCAAAATGACAATTGTAAGTGCTTCTAAGAAATCATCAACAATGATCTACTCAACAAGAAATCCTATGCTATGTAATAACCAAAAGATAAATATGTTTTTTGGGGTTTTTAGAGTGGGGCCCTCAAACCATGATCCCATGAGGGAGATGAGGATGAGGCCACTATCACAAGATTTTCTGAAGTCTTTTCTTTCACTACTGTAACACTGATCTACTTCTCCAACTAATAGAAGCAAAACTAACCAATCATTCCAAGACTTGTAAATTAAACAAAACATAGATAACTTCAGATGTTAATCTATGATTCTAATATAAGGATACATGTACAAAAAGAGGAACCTCTACTGCTAGGGTTGGGCCCTAACCCAAGAGCTTCATCCCTCTGAGTCAACTCAGTGCTAGATAAAATAAACTCTTTTCATTATCACCAAAATGTCAAAAATAACATGAGAATAACAGTCACAATATCTTAGCTCGAAATTGCCTCTTGGCTACAATAAAAAGTTGAATCCTAATGAGGCCCTATGCCTTCTTATTTATACAACTGAAGCTAACAACAACTTCCTTAAAATTAGGGAGGCTTGGCTCCGAAACTCGAGATTGACTTGTCTTCAACTATCACTGACTTGGCTGCCAATGACCTCGGTGGGCTTGACTGCTTGTAACTCTGAGCTGATGATATCTAGTGGAGGACTCTTCGAGTGATTGAGGATTTAAGGAGGGAGAACCAATCTCCTAAAATCCCTCTTACTTGTCTACTTCGAGTTCCCACACTTAAATTAGCCCAAAAATGCTCCAAATCCTGCAATTAATGCACATTAGGCCACATGACATAACATCTCACCTTTACCATTCTCACTAAGCAAAATATAATAAAATATGTAAAGAAATGTGAGAAAATTTTATTTTGATCAGCTTGAGAGTGGCATTAAGGCCCATATAATTTACCTATTGACGAGCCTCGTCAAGAAATATGTCTTCTTTCAGTATGTTGTTGAGGTATATGTGTGATTGAACACTGAGGATGGTGTCCCCCAAGGGGGAGGGTTTTGTAATAGCCTTGGTGAAAAATTCCATGTAATTAAAGTTCAAAAACAATAACCACATTTCATGGTACACTTATTCCAAGCTGAATGTTGGGCGGGACATCCTAGGGGGTGTTCATTTGGTTGTTTATGGCTAAGGAAATTGACAAAGGCTAAGGCTAAGGCTTTGGAAAGACAAAATGGAATTTTTGGCACATTTATTTATGAAAATAATGGAAATTAGGAGAAAAGGGAGGTGAAAGGTCATAGGTTGCATGTGAGGAGGAAAATGAAGGAAAATAATGGAAAATGGAGAAAATAGAGGCCTCATTCATAAAAAGGATTATGAGGATCAGTTGGTAATCTTTTGTTAGTTGAGTTTTGGAGCTCTCTCATTACTCTCTCTCTCTCTCATACTCTTGGACACTTTGAGTTTTCTTGGAGCATTTTGGCATTGGAGAAAGAAAGGAAAATGAGGAAAGAGGAAGGAAATATCAAGTAGGGAAAGGCAGGATCAAGTAGCTACAATAGGCTTCATTGTAGTATCGACTTGCATGTATATTTTACTTGCTAGATTTGGAATGCATGGCATTGCATGTGGTTTGTTTCTATCATGGCATGGGTTTTTCCAGGTGTAACAGTGTTTTCAGGCTAGACTTACCATTTTCGGATAACCATGGTGTGATGGGGTTCTCATTTTTTGGTTGAGCTGGATTGCTAGATCGATTCAAAGTTGAGTGGGGTGGATATTTGAATGATAGAGCACATGGCCTAGTGGTTGTTAAACCGGACTGTGGATCACGGTAAAGCCACTGGCCTAGTGACCCCTGAGCCAAATTGTGGGTTGTGGTAAATCCAGGATTGTGTTGCCTCGGTGGGCATAGGAATCCTTGATGGTGAATGGCAGGATATACGGTAAAGCCAAGAGGTGGTTTGCTCTCCATTAGGCCTAGTAATCCTGGGTTTTGGATATGCAGCAAAGACTGGAGAGTGGGTCTCAATTTAGGGCCTAGTGATCCGTGTTTGGATTGCGGTAAAGCTTGAGAGACTAGGGGAAAATAAAATTCCTCACGGTGTAGGTGGAGAAATCCGATGGAATCCATGCTTGTTTTGCCTAGTGATCGGGTGGAGATCACGGTAAATCCTGTTATGATGTGTTCATTATGTTGGCGTAGTGATCTAGGATGGATTATGGTAAATCCTAGTTTTTGTTGTTGAGGGTGAGATGGTTTAGCCTTGGTATGCCCTGGTTGGCTCTTTTGGTTTGAGTCCCACATTCATGCTTAAAATATGGCATGAGGGTAAATGGCTGAAGATATATTTGGCTCATTCATTCTATGGTCGGGTGGAACATGGTAGTACCATCTCCGGTTGGTTTTATTGTATTCATTAATGAGAAATTCATTCCCTTGATTTTCATGTGTAAATGTATTGATATATATGTGGATTTTGATGGCTGATATGTTTATGGTAATTCTATTCCTATTATGTTGGTTATATGTATAATTTATGACAGCAGTTATTTATGACTCTCAACGTGTTTTTACTTGTAAATGAATGGGTAGTGCATCTATGGCCTAATAGATGATAATGCAACAAATGACATGAGGGAACAATGGTTCATAGCGATTCTCAGATAAGTAGGAGACCCTACACTTAATTATGTTGTTTACACATGTAGGTTACATGTCGACGATATGTTTGACGAAATGCTTGGCATGGCTAGTAGGGGTCTAGTTATGGTCTTGTTCAGCTTATTGCTTTTGCATAATTGTTTCATTGTATTTTTAATGATTTCAAAATATCACTCCATTATGGGTAGTGGCCTGGGCTCTGGGCCTGAAAAAGTGGCTTAAATCGCGGGGTCGCTGGAACAAAACTTATAATTTTGGTCCCTGGTCGCTAGCATGCAAGCCTGTGAGAACGAATTTAGGTTGTTGGTCCCTCCCTCGCCCATAACATGAGAGCGATTATGGCCTAAGAGATCCAGAACATAAGTGGGATCCAAGGACAGGCTATCTGAGTGGTTGACTTGTCTCCTGAGGGTTTTGTTGATGATGTTGGGTGATTAAGTGTGATGTTTCTGTTGATTCCACTTCCTTAAAGTCACATAGGAGGTTGAATCTAGTCATAGTAGCCTCTCGTCTCATGTTTACCTACTTGGCATGGTTACTTGGGTGGATGTGGGAGGAGGGTGTTACAACCATACATCATCACTGTCATAATACATGCTTATAACCAGCATAATAAAAATAAAAATATCAAGATTACATCAACCATAGAATCCGCATATAAACCAGTACATTTACACATAAGATGTGAAGGAGAGAACCTCTTATTAATCAATGCAAAAGCCAACACAAGATGGGACTACCACATTCCACCTGACCATAGAATGATTGAACCAAGTCTCTCTTCATCCATTCACCCCCATGCCATATTCCAAGCATGAATTTGGGACTCAAACCAAAAGAACCAACCAAGGCATCCCAAGGCTAAACCACCTCACCCTCATCAATAGAAACCAGACTTTACTGTAGTCCATCCCGGATCACTAGGTCAACACAATAAACATGTAATAACAGGCTTTACCATGATCTCCACCAAATCACTTGGCCAAAACAAGCATGGATGCCACCAGATTTCTCCATCTATGTCGTGAGGTATTTTCCTATCTCCTAGTCTCTTAGGCTTTACCAAAATCCACACCAGATCACTAGGCCCTAAAGCGAGACCCACTCTCCAGGATTTACCACATATCCTATCTCGAGATTACTAGGGTTGAAGGAGAGCACCCACCTCTAGGCTTTACCGTATATCCCACGATTCACCAATCAAGGATTCCTGGGCCCATTAAGGCAACACAAAATTCGACTTTATCGCAACCGAAAGTCTGGTTCAGGAGTTACTAGGCCATGCGTTCTTTTATTCATATATCCACCTCACTCATCTTTGAATCCATCTGACAATCCAGCTCAACCAAAACATGAGAACCCCATTAGACCATGGTTATCCAAAAATGGCAAGGATGGTTGAAAACACTATCACACCTAACAAAACCCATGCCATAATAGCAAATGAACCACATGCAATACCATGCATGCCAAATATAGCAAGGAAAACACACATGCAATTAGATACCTGCAAAGAATCATGTTGTAGTTGCTTGATCCTAATCTTCCTTGCTTGCTCCTTCCTTCCTCTTGCCTTCTTTGCCTTTCTTAATACAATGCCAAAGTACTCCAAGAAAACTCTAAGTGTCCAAGAGAGAGAGAGAGAGAATAATAATAGAGCTCCAAAACTGAACTGAAAAAAGGTACCCACTGATCCTCAGAGGCCTTTTTATCAATTATGCCTCTATTTTCTTCATTTTCCTCCTCACATGCAACCTGTGACCTTTCACCTTCCTTTTCTCCTAATTTCCATTATTCTCATAAATAAATGTGCCAAAAATGCCATTTTCCTTTTCCAAAGCATTAGCCATTTCCTTTGCTAATTTCCTTAGCCATAATAAACCAATGAACACCCACACTAGGATGTTTTTCCCAACAATCAGCTTGGAATAAGTGTCCCATCAATCCATGGTTATTATTTTTCCTTTATTAACTTTTATTACATGGAATTTTCACTAGGGCTATTACAGAACCCTCCCCCTTGGGGGAACATCATCCTCAGTGTTCAACAACACCTACAACCAACAAGGATGTTGTAAGCAAATCATATTGCCCATGGAGCTTTATAACTTAGCTCGATGCAGTATTTACAATGATCACCCTGTTGAGAAGCAAACCAACATGACAACATAAAAACATGAAAACTATAATGACATGACACCCATACCACTTATTGGAGATTTATAACATAGCTCATGGCAGTATTTACATCCATATACATATGTACATATACAAAACATCACACCAAAATATATACCAAATATCATACCAAATTGCTTTGCCTCAACCGGCAAAAATGAAAGATACATAACCCACATATGATCAACCATCTCCCATGTAGCTTCATTGGTCCAAAGTGCTTCCATTGCACCTTAACCTACTTGATTGCTCGGTTCTGGAGAATGAGCACCTTTCTCTACAATATACACTGAGGCTCCAGCTAGAATTTTACATCTGGATCCACCTGCAATACAGACCAATCAATCACATGATCAACATCTTTAACATACTTCTTAAGTAATGGCACAAAAAAAATCTTGGACTTTCATTTTCGAAGGAAGTGCAAGTCGATAGGCTATTGGTCTGATCCTGTCAAGAATCCTGAAAGGTCCACAACACTGGGGTGCCAGCTTTGCACGTGATCCAATCCGCAAGGAGCTCTTCTTCGGTTTCATGTGAAAGTACACATGTTCCCCAACATGGAACTCCTTAAACAACCTATTCTGATTTGCATAGCTCTTGTGCCTATCCTGTGCTGCTTTCAAATTCTTCTTCATTACCTTCATTACCTGTTCCATTTTTGCCAACATGTCTGGTACAATCGACACCCTGTTAACTGGATCACTCCAATTGATGGGAGTATTGTAACTCTGCCCATACAATGCCTCAAACAGACTCATCTTCAAAGATTCCTGATACCCATTGTTGTAAGCGAACTCCACCAGTGGAAGATACTCTTCCCACTTTCGCTGCTGATGTGTCATGTACATCCTTAGCATGTTCTCCAATATCCTGTTGACCCTCTCAATCTATCATATGTTTGCGGATGATAAGTTTTACTGAAGGCCAATTATATGTCCAAACCTGCAAACAATTCCTTCCAAAACTTTGAAGTCAACTTTGCATCCTCTCTAACACAATCTTCTTTTGAACTCCATGCATTCTGACCACATCTCTAATGAATATCTTTGCTACATCGCTAGATGAGAAGTGTGCAACCTTTTTCAACTTGTCCACCTCAACCATGATGGAGTCATGTTGCCTCACTATCCTTGAAAATCCTGTGATAAAGTCCATGGAAATGACCTCACATTTCCACTCTGGAATCGCAATCAGTTGTAGTAGTCCACTTGGATGTTTACACTCTGCCTTCACCTACTGACAATCAAAACACCTAGCCACAAACTCTGCTACATCCTTCTTTATATTCGGCCAATAATAGAATGTCTTCACTGCGATCAATGTCCTCTGATAGCCTGGGTGACCTGAATATGGTTTCACATGAAACTCCCTTAAGATCACCTTCTTGAGGTCACCGCTATTTGGTACATATTTCATGTCTCTAAACCTAACCAATCCGTCCACTATAAGACAATAGTCCACATCCTGTGCAGCTGCACTTGTACCACTACATGTACTAGTACTACTACCTATACATGTACTTGTACTTGTACCATTACCTGTACTACTACATGTACTTGAACCTGTACCACTACATGTACATGTACATGTACTCTGCTGCAACCTATGCATAATCTCCATATACCTGACATCCTATCACCTGACTACAAGATCATATCTTGTAGATCTATCCCATAGGAACACATAGCTGCTATATGATTTACCTGTATCCACCTGCTAAGAGAATCCATGACCCTATTCTCCTTTCCTTTGATGCATTTTATCTTGAAGTCAAACTCATTAATCATGGCCAACCATCTAGCTTGCCTGGCATTCAAATTCATCTGGTCAAATGGTATCTCAACCCACTGTGGTCACTCATCAGTACAAACCTCCTACCAAAAAGATAGTGCCTCCACATCTTCAATGCATGTATGATCGCTACTAGCTCAAGATCATGCGTCAGATAGTTTTGCTTGTGCTCATTCCATTTCCGTGACTCATAGCACACTTCCTATCCTTCCTGCATAAGGACTCCACCAAGTCCTCTCTTGCAAGCATATGTACATACTACAAATTCTTTGTACAGATTTGCGATCTTTAACACTGGAGCATGTGTCAACAACTACTTGAGCTACTCAAAATTGGCCTCACACTCTTTTGTCCATTCAAACTTCTTACCTTTCCTTCACAATGATGTAATATTACAAGTAATTTGTGAGAAGTTCCTAATAAACCTCCTGTAATAACCTACCAACCCCATGAAAGATCTCACCTCATTCACATTCATGGGAGTTGTCCACTCCATGATGGCCCTTGTCTTTTCTGGATCTACTGTTATGCCCTCCTTGGAAACAACATGTCCCAAGTAATGTACCTTAGTCTAAAAGAAATTTCACTTGTTGAGCTTAGCATACAACTGATGCTCTCTCAACAACATCAACATTGCTTACAAATGTTCAGTGTGCTCTTCCTTACTTTTAGAATATACCAATATGTCATCAATGAACACACTAACAAAATTGTCCAGATACGGACACAACACACTATTCATCAAGCACAAAAAGGTAGTTGGAGCATTATTCAAACCAAATGGAGCTACAAGAAACTCATAATGCCCATACTTGGTCCATAAATTTGTCTTGTAAATGTCCTCATATTTAATGCGTACTTGATGATATCCAGATCTCAGATCAATCTTCGAGAACACTGCTACTCCCTTCAACTGATCAAATAATTCATCAACCTTCGGCAACAGATACCTGTTCTTGATGGTCACTTTGTTCAACTGCATGTAGCCAATGCATAATCTCAAAGTACCATCCTTCTTCTTCACAAACAATACTGGTGTGCCCCATGGTGATACACTTAGCCTAATGTATCCCTTGTTAACAATCTCTTTTAGCTGCAACTTTAACTCTACCAACTTAGGTGTACTCATCCTGTAAAGTGCTTTTGATGTTGGAGCTTCCCCTGGCACCAACTCAATAGAAAAGTCTACTTCCCTGTGAGGTGGAAACTCTAAAATCTCCACGGAAAACACATCCTGAAACTGCTATAGAACTGGGTACCTGCTAAAAACATCTACATCCTCAACTTCCTTACCTTTGTGAGCAAAGATATGCACTACAAATAACGCACACCCTTTTATGCGACTGGATTTTTCCTGCATAGTTGTCACCATCCTAACTGATGTGGCTTTCTTCTCTCCCTATAAGACTCTTGGTTCCCCATTGCCATCCAAGCACTCAATGGATTTGTCATAACAATCCACCTTGGTCTTGTGAAGGTATAGCTACTCCATACCTAATATCATATTGTATGATCCCAATGGTAATACATTCAAATGTGTTGCGATAGGCATACCATTCAAATGAAATGCACAAGCTCTTACCCAATGATGAACTTGGCTATTTGTACCTGTATCCAGCTACACTAACCAAGATTTTGCATGCACTTCTTTATTCAAACCACACTTATCCACCAAGTCAGGACTAACATAACTATAATTAGATCTAGGGTCAATCAGAAAAGAAACAAATCGATCACAAAGCTTACTGTCCATTTCAATGATGGATGCATGATGGTCTTCCTGTCTATTGTCCAGTGCTGCATAGATATGAGGAATGCTCTGACCAACATCCCCAACAGTCTGTGCCTCCTGTGCACTATATATTTGAGGTCTACCACCCTAATTCTGTGGGAAATCTCTCTTAAGGTGTTCCTTACCACATGTCCAACACTCCAACCATCCAGTACCATCACCTCTATGTTGATGTTGTGACCCATGTCCCAGTGTAGTTGCATTGAACTTCTTTTGTGGTGACACATTTTCTTTCTCTTCTGTGTTCTGAGGCCTTTTTCTTTTTGGCCTCCATTTAAATTTAACTTTATCTTTCCCTTTCCATCCTTTTCTGAGATTCATTCTTACGCTTTGACTACTCATAGCAATGCTTCAATTTCCCAATAACTTCCTCAAGTGACCGAGGCTCATCATACTCAATCCGATCTCTAAATGCTAATGGAAAACCACTAACAAATTGCTAGACTTTAGCCTTCTCATATTAAAGATACGATACATACCTAAAGAGCTCTAGGAACTTGCTCATATACTCTTCATCTGTCATTAATCCCATCTTTAGCTCATAGAATTCTTTGGCCTTACTATCGTAGTACCTTTCTGAAAAGCCTCTTGAACTCATGCCAACTCAGATCTTCTATCCTGATGTATCTGACCTACTTCACATCTTCCCACCAAATATTTTCTTTACCTCTCAAGCTAAAGATAACTACTCTGGCCTTCATATTATCTGTGTAATTATGCAACTCAAATAACTTCTTCATTCCAAGTATCCAAGCTTCTACATCATCCGACATCTTCACATCTCCATCAAAATTAGGTGGCTTTGCTTTCTTAAATTCATTCGACAAGTATCCCCTATCACTCATCTTATAGGGATGATAACGATGACCATCATAATGCCTATCAGAACCATAACTAGAGTACTACCTGTGTCCATCACCTCTCCCATCCGCAGTATCCAACAACCTACCATATCAAACCGTGTCATCTCTATCTGACTTGTAACCACCATGAGACCTACTGTCATATGCCCCATTAGTTTTGTCCTCCTGTCCATGGCTAATCCAAAGTGGCCCTTGTTGCTGCAATTTTGACAAACTCTAAAGGATTATTGCATTAACCTTTGCTTGTTTCTCTTGTGCCTACATGATTTTGTCATTGTCCACCTTACAACTCCTTATTTCTTCCTTCAACCTTCTCAATGTGTCTGCTAAATCAGAAAAGTGCCCAACACCACGCTGCTTATCTGATTCATAAGGAGAATCTTTGTAGTTTATTTTGATCTCTTTCTAGTAAGGCATACTATGTTAGCTAAACCAAATCACAATAAACCAATGTGCCTTAGCAAAATTCAGCGAGGATATCTCATTTGCAAGATCATCCAAATCAGCGTAATACATATATAACATAATCATGACAACATATATACATCTAATACATAAGCACATAACCATATAACTATCATTCTAGCTAGAGCCCAGTCATCAATGCATGACCACATCAACTACACACACCATGACTCATGCATGACAACGACAACCATACCAATGAACATTGACAATACGCAAGCATAAACAACATGTAACCAATCATAAACTCATGATGACACACTTCACAACAACAACATCTTTTTTCACATGGTGACATCACTACAACCATGACCCATACCATACAAATGCAACGAACACATGGTCTTACAACACAAGAAACACACATGCAACCGACGTGAATGCATGGCCAACACACATCCCATCCAGTCTGAGGGGTGAACCATGCTCTGATACCACTTTGTAAAACCCCTCATCCCACATCTACCCAAGTGTTGTGGCCACAACTACCACCCTATTGAAACATGCTCTTACAACAAATTTTCAATGGGTCCCCTAGAAGTTTGATTTTTCATCTTTCGGAATGATCTGTTTTATCACATGGATGTTAACTCCTTGCCGAGTCAAATTTTCAAGGCCTAATGGCTAAGCCATTAAATAAACCTCTACTGCATGGGTCATTCATGACACAACTTGTCCCTTTATTCTCTCCCTTCATCGAGATCTTTCAATCTTCACAAACATGCATGGTACATTGGCGCCCGCACAAACCATCACCCCTACCCTTATTATAATCATTTGTTGGTTTAACTCGCAAAACCCCCATCGCATCATTATTCCCATTACAATGCCTTATAGCGAAAATCCTTCACAAAACATGCATAAATCCTTTTTGGGCCTATTGCAATTAACACAAATTATTCATGGTTTCTGGACTCGACAGGTTTTGTTAACCCAAATGCATATATTTTCAGGTCTGGAGTTGTATCATGCATCGCTATTGGCCTTGTCCCAAAGCTTCTACATATAGCGTGCCTCTGTCTGCCAGGCCCGATGTTTTTATCAACCACGATATATATATATATATATATATATATATATATATATATATATAGTGTCCGAAAGCCCCATCACATATCGCATACCGGCGGAGCCCGGGGGTCATGCATTCAGCGAAGAGGTGAAAGCTGGACCCGAAGATATTTATAGACTCCAACATATAACATTTGAGGTCCGTCTTGAGCGATCGAAGCGAGATTTTCTGTGTTTTCATGCATTTTCCATTTTTCCAAAATTACAAAGGATCAGGTTTTCAATGTAAAAAGTGGGCCTGTGGAGTCCTAATAGTGTAATTGCGCATCGGGTCAGTGGAAGGCATGGGTCCTGTGACCTGAGAAGGGGCCGATACCCGATTGCAATGAAAGGAAGCCCTCAAAAACTGTGCCAAGCCTATGGGTTGAGCGGGAAATTGTATGTTGACTATGTATCAGGCATAAATCCTTTTCACACTTGTTCCGTAGTTTTATAAAATGAATGAAGGTAGCATTTACGTTTGATTGAACATTTTTGTTTTATTGTTCACAATCATCAAGCTAATGATAGCTATCCTTGCAGGTGAGAAGCAAAGGACGCAGGAGGGGATTCGAAGGGCCATGTATGCAAAAGCACTGCGTTTAAGGGTCTGGCCACAAGCGTTCTAGGTCAGAACCCCATGCGTTGCCTATACATTCTGTAAGCAGAGCTGTCCCGGTCTTCATTATGGGAAGGCAACATATAGTCACCCTTTTCACCAACATCTGTTCTCTTCCTCAGGGAAGGAATCGATCCGACCGTTATGCTTTCTACGTGTCAGTGGTCACGCTGACAATCCTACCTCTGTGTACTCGATTTGCATATTTGAAACACTGGGAAGATGAAGAGGCAGGGTAGACCTAGAGTCATGAGGTGTTTGCATAAGTATTACCTCCGAAGAGGAGAAAGGGCTTTTGATTTTCTAGAAGAACAGTTTTGTTTTATTGTGAATAAGGAGGATTGTTTTAGGGAAGAAGGAGCCTTTAGTTTCAGACTTATTTACTTGTTTTTTTTATATGTTTTGGATCGAAGTGTTGTTGTTGGCATGAATGTAAATGTGATTTGTATTCATGCATATTGATGACTTATAGTTCACTATTAGTCTTGTTAAATTGAATGTGATTCAGTTTCATGGTTAACTTGTGAATGGTCTCTAATTTGAAACTAAGTTAAACATCAGTTGCAAGTTTAATTTCATAAAAGAATGTGAATTCCTATATGAGTGATTGGATTGCAATTTAGCTTTAATATGGTCTTGTCCAACTGTTAACTCAGTGATTGATTCATTTGGACTTGAATCTATACATGATGTTTAATCTTCTTTATCATGCTCCTGCCGAACATATATATATGATGTTTGAACCTCTGTATTATGCTTCTGCAGGATAGATTAGGATAGCTAGGACTAGATTAGACTAGTTAGAAGTAGTATAGATAGGATTTAATACATAGAGGTTAGATGTTTTATTTTTGTTGATTTAATTGAAGTCTTCCTCCCGGAAGCAATCTTTCGACATGTTCAAACCGTTTATGGGGTCCCTTAAAACACGTTGAAGCTAGCCATTCCAAACAAAAGCGGGTCTAATTGGGGCTTGCAATCGGGTTAGTTCCCCTTGTTGGCATTGCGCACATTTTCCATGTCAACAAATTGGCGCTAGAAGGAGGGCCTGAACTGCAGTCCCGGCTTTTCAAGATTTCATCTATAAGTGCCACGCATGGATTCAAAAGGATCAGTGTATGGATTGTAAAGGTCGGAGATACCCTACCACACATTTGAAAGAGCCTCATTTTGAAGAAACAGAGACCCCTCTAAGTCCTGTTTCCGCGTCACCCAAGGAAGAAATACTGTGGGAGTATCCTGTCACTCAGGAACAAGTAGTCAGAAGACTTACTTGGGCTTATGCTCATTCCCTCTCTAAGCTTCCCATCTTTCACTCTTTACCTCCGACAACTAAGAGAAAGCCAAGGATCTTTACCCTGAGCGAAGATACATCTGCAGCCACTTCTCTCGAAGATATTGTGCTAGAATCCTTGCAAAGTATCGACACCCCTTGGGGAGAAATTCTCGAGGATTCCCCTTCTAAAGGTATCTCCTCGCTTGATTTTGAGAATCCTAACGAAGAAGCCTCCAACCAAAACTTCCCTGCCCATAATATGGCCAACGTTCCTCCTCTGAGTGGGAATCAACCTCCACCTCCTCCTCGGGTGGGAATCAACCCCCACCTCCTCCAGGAGCACTCCCTCCCTAGCTTGCACAAGATGTTGTAGCAGTACCTGGGAAACAACATCCCTTACCCAAAAATACAGAAAGAGTGTTACCCAATTTTGACCCTGAGAAGGGAGATACCACTGATAACCATATTCGCTCTTTCTTCCTAGCCTTGCGCAGGTTGGGGGTCGCCGATGAAGATGTGGCGTACCGCCTATTCTCTTTTACTTTGACTGGTGCAGCCTCCACGTGGTATTTCAACTTGAGAATATGGTCAATCACCTCTTGGGATGCTTTTCAACAGGCATTTTTGGACAAGTTTGGTGATGACAAAACACCTGCGGCCTTAGTTTTAGAATTATCCTGTCTAAAACTGGAAAGTAAGGAGAAAGTTAAGGATTTTAACATCGGTTCAACACCTTGTTCAACAAAATCCTAGCCACCGCTAGACCTACTGAAGAGGTGCTAATGGAATTCTATATCTCTGCTCTCCCTGTCCCTACAGTGATGTGGGTTAAAAGGAGTAATGTGCAAACCTTACAAGGTGCTATCAATGAAGCAGTAAAGGTCGAGAATGAAATGCTCAGTCTTACAGCATGCCACCCTACAACTGGAGAAAAGAAAGCCTCTCAGACATCCAAGAAGAATAATGGAAATGATAACAAAGGGGCTGAAACTAAAGAAAAGGACACCACGGATGTGGAAGGGTTGCATCGGATCATTAAGAAACTAACGAACACAGTCATTGATATGAAAAGGAATCATGGAGAGAGTACTAGTGGTAATGGAGGAGACTATAACAACAGAAAGCCCTTCAAGCCTTTCTATCGTAAGAAAATAGAAGGTGGTCATGGCCAACTTGCATTGCCTGCTCCACCTAATGAAGGGGCTTTAAACACAAAAGAGTTGGCTCTTATTGGATCGCTCCTTAATAAAGAAGAACCTATACTGGAGCTCGAACCAAAACAAGGAGACGAGGAGGAATACCAAGTAGAAGAACCCTTGGATGAGGAAACCCAGATTAATGTGTTGTGGGATTTCCATAGTGATGAGAATGACGATGAAGGAGATAACATTGCAGAAATCAACGCTAATGAAATCCACACGTGAAGTAAAGGGCCGCTCCCAGATGCGACAAAGCCCTTAGATCGAACAAAGCAAGATGTTCGCCCTATGAAAGCATCCACTCCCAGAGTTCCTGTCAAGAATAGTAGACCTGGAATTCAATCCAAGAATACCCCTGTTGCAAGTCACCAAGAGAAAGAAAATGCATCTCCCACTGCAACAAAGGCTACTCAAGATGGTAAACTCCCATCTAAGAACGGAAAAACAGGTATGTTTACTCTATCATATCTTGTTTATAACATTGATTACAATATTGTGGATGATCTCAAGAAGTCTAGGGCTAATATCACATATTTTGACTTGTTAAAATTAACGCAGCAAAGAGATTTGCTGCTGAAAGCTATGAATGAGCGAAACTGCAAAACCCCCACCACCTCAAGCACCCAAACCAAGAAGCCAATGTCCAAACCTGTTAGTACAACTAGCGCAGCCCAAATACCATCAACTATGGAGGCCATGTTATCTAAAATGAATCGAAAGCCCTAAGATGTCAGTGCAACCATGATAGGAAGGAATCAAAATCTATGACTCCACCCTTCCTTATCACATTCGAAATCTTCAACATGAATGTGCATAATTGCTTGGTAGACTCTGGCGCCTCATCCATTGTTATGCCTTACGCTGTTGCTAAGAGACTTCAGGCAATACCCGATAAAACTGAAACTCAAATTATGCAGTTGGACAGAACGAATGTGAGAGTTATTGGGGAGCTGAAAGATGTGTTGATTCGAATGGCTGCCAAACCTCAATACACTCAAGTCATTGATATAGTGGTAGTGGATATACCTGAGGCTTATGGGATGCTGCTTAGTAGGGACTGGTCATCAAATCTAAATGGATATTTCTCAACTGATTGGTCCCATATTTTGTTGCCTCAAAGGGGAAAAAGTGATATGCTGAGAGTGGATCAGGAAAGATACATGAAGTACGTGGTAACGGAACCAAACAACCCCAATGAACCTGTAATGTTCTATAACTCTATCCTTGGGAATTATAGTTCCGATGTTTATGCCACGGAAACCTGTTTCGAAGAATGTCGTGCAGAAACAGTCAAGGAAGCTTTGACAAACACATGGTTGGAAGAAAGAATTAAACACCCCCACAATCCAACTGATGAATTACCTTGTATTATAGTAGATGATAGGACTAATTTCATAGGAAGTAGTTCTTTTAGCGTAACATTAGAGTTTATTTTCGGGACACTCCACTTTGATGACTCTAACTGTCTTGAAAGTGCAGGCGCTGGGAGAATTTTCATTGGCCCACTAGGGAACCAACGTCTGATGGCCAGCCGGTTGGAATGCACGTGCACCAGTAACACAGCAGAACATGAAGGCTTGCTGAAAGGCCTGAGAAGAGCCATTGAAAGGAATGTAAAAAATCTCAGAGTTTTTGATGACCCATAGATAATGGTGAACCAGGTAAAGAAAAGGATACACTGCAGTCCACCACACCTAGTGAGGTACCAACATGAGGTATGGAGTTTAATTGGCAATTTCGATTCTTTCAATGTCACATACATACCTCGAAAGTATAACCACGATGTCGATCTGATGGCTGCTATGGCTGTGAAATTTTTGCCTAATATTAGATTAAACAAGAATAAATTTTATGTTGAATTGATTTTCAGATCATCCATAACTGATAACATCTCAAATTGGCAAGTGTTCGAAGGTGATAATCAAATCCTTGAGTTCCTGCATTGCGAAAGAACACTCAGAAACACAACCATTAACAAAAAGGAGCATGAAAAACTTGTAAACAAAAGTGAAGACAAGGTGACATCTTTCATTGAGAAGTTTATTTACTTTTCAACTCTCATGAGTGAGCCAACAGGTAAGCACGCAAAATTACAACACTCATGGCTAAGCCCATTCCAAGTTGTGGAAAAAATTGTTCATGGAATTTACAGATTGAAAACCTTATAGGGAGAAACTGAAAAACTCCATGTTAATGGCTAGCATCTCAAGAGATACTTCCAGTAGCCACCACATGGTGGTTAACTCCTGAGAAGGTTAGAGTTCATTTCATTTTGCTGTTAGTATAATTGTATTCCAATCCTTTCTTTTTGTTTTCTACAAAGTCTATTTTCCTGTTGTTTTGAATTACATTCCTTTTCAGCCAGCTGATGGTGGTCCTCTAGTCTCGTTCTACCTTTCAAATTTTCCCTTATTCACCACTCTCAGCCTTTCCCATCCTCATTAACTTGCTGATGATTCTGCTATTCTTGAATCCATCATTTCCCTGCAAGTTAAACAAACTTTCTATCAGCCCATGAGCACTTGAGAATCAATAGTGGAATGTAAACCGAAAGCCCTCATGGGCATCTGTTGGGAACTATGTGAGATCTGTTGATAACTTGGATATCTGGAGCATGTAAGGGCATATTTATAAAACAAAAAATGTGTAACTACAGTTGGACTGGCATGGAGGAATGTTGCATTTAAATAAATCCCACTTAGACCTAGCCTATACTTGCTTGTAGGGTTTACATTCATTTTCCATTGGTCCCATCCACCACACTAAATGTTCCAATACTTGTTACTCACAAGTAAACCTCCTTTCATGGGTTAAGCTCACTGTCTTATACCCTGTGGCAAATCTAATTGTGCTCTAGTCCTTGTGCTTGAAACTGGAAGGACTTATCTAAAAAGAAATGAAATGTCAAGTCCTTGTACCAATCTGGAAAGACAGGTTGTTTGGGAAGCCGGTTAGAGTAAGGACTGTTGCTAGGCTTAGAGTACCAGTTGACACAACAAGCCCAACCTTGCTTAAGCAGTTTAAAAATATGGCATGATCCATGACTGCGCCCCATTCAATCAATGAAAATATAGCACTGAAATTCTCATATAAAGTGCAAGATAAACATGTCTACATCAAGCTTGATGAGCAATAAAGAGATGAGGTACACACCTAAACAAGTATGAACATACCAGTGACGGCCCCAATGAGATTTTTGAAAGTGGGAAACAGGTAAATGAAGGTCAATAAATCTCGTAATACTGCCATTGGAAAATGACTATCAAAATCATATCAGTAAGTAGAAGCTATTTGTCTCTATCCCTCATGAAGCAGTTAATGTTTAAGTGGAACCCATGCTTGTCCATCTATATAGTTTTCATTTCAAGTTTATCTTAACATCCTGATGTTTTATTGATCTGAAGGTTATTTGGAAACAGAGATAACTGGTTCACCCAGCGGTTCGCCATTTGTTGTGGCCACAACTATCACCCCATTAAAACATGCTCTTACAACAAATTTTCAATGGGTCCCCTAGAAGTTTGATTTTTAATCTTTTGGAATGATCTATTTTATCACATGGATGTTAACTCCTTGCTGAGTAAAATTTTCAAGGCCTGATGGCTAAGCCATTAAATAAACCTTTGTTGCATGGGTCATTCATGACACAGCCTGTCCCTTTATTCTCTCCCTTCATCGGGATCTTTCAATCTTCACAAACATGCATGGTACATTGGCGCCCGCACAAACCATCACCCCTACCCTTATTATAATCATTTGTTGGTTTAACTCGCAAAACCCCCATCGCATCATTATTCCCATTACAATGCCTTATAGCAAAAATCCTTCACAAAGCATGCATAAATCCTTTTTGGGCCTATCGCAATTAACACAACATATTCATGGTTTCCAGACCCGACAAGTTTTATTAACCCAAATGCATATATTTTTGGGTCCGGAGCTATATCGCGCATCGCTATTGGCCTTGTCCCAAAGCTCATGTACATATAGCGCGCTTCCATCTGCCGGACCCAATGGTTTTATCAACCATGATATATATATATATATATATATATATATATATAGAGAGAGAGAGAGAGAGAGAGAGAGAGAGAGAGAGAGGGGCCTAGCCAAATTTAACCTAAACTCGCCGAGCCTAACATAAACTATCCCAAACCAACCTAGCGTAACTTAACCTTGCATAGACAAACCTAGCCTAGACTAGCTTAACTTAACCTCGCATAGACAAACCTAGCCTACCCTAGCCTAACCTACGTTACCCTAATCTATCCTAGTATACCCTAGCCTAACCAAAGCTAGCCTATCTTAGCCTAACCTTGCATAGCTTAACTTACCTAGGCTACCTAAAATAGCCCTTCTTAACCTAAACTATCCCAAACTAACTTAACCTAACTTAACCTTGCCTAACCTAACCTAACCTAGTGTAGCCTAACCTAACCTATGTTACCCTAATCTATCCTAGTTTAGCCTATCCTAACCTAGCCTAGCCTATCTTTGCCTAGCCTTGCATAGCTTAGCCTACGTAGGCTACCTAAACTAACCTATCCTAATGTAACCTAACCTTGTCTACCTAGCTTACCTACCCTACCTAACTTAACCTAACCTACTCGACCTACCTAGTCTAACTAACCTACCTTATCCTAACATAACCTAACCTAACCTAACCTAACCTAGCCCAACCTAGGCTATCTTAGCTTAGCCTAACCTCCCCTAACCTAGCCTAGCCTACCCTAGCATAACCTAATGTAACCCAACCTAATCCAGCCTAACCTAGCCTACCTAAGTTAACCTTACCAAGACTAACCTAGACTAACATAACAACCCCTAACATAGTCTACCTAACTTAACGTAAGCAAGCCCACCCTAGCCTAGCCTAACATAACCTACCATAGCCTAACTAAGCCTAATCTAACAAATTCTAGACTAATCTAACCTAGCATATCCTATCCTATCCTAGCCTAACCTAGATTAAACTAGAGTAGCCTGACCTAGCGTGGCCTAGGGTAGCCTAGCCTTGCCTATTGTATCCAAGGGTAGCCTAGCCTGACCTAACCTACCCTAACCTAAAATAGTGTAGGCTAAGCTAACCTAACTTACCCTAGCCTTACCTAATCTAGGCTAACCTAACCTTGACTTAGCCTCGCCTTACCTAGCCTACCTAGACTAGAGTAGCCTACTAGACCTATCAGACCTAGCCTAACCTAACTTAGCCTAGCCTAGCCTAACCTAGCTTAGCCTCACCTACCCTTACCTAGCCTATCCTAACCTAGTCTTAGCCTAGCCTTACCTAGCCTACCTAGCCTAATGAACCTACCATACCTACACAACCTACCTAAACTAATTTATCCTAGAATACCATAACCCAGCCTAGCCTAGCCTTACCTAGACTGGACTAGCCTAGCCTAACCTAGCCTTTCCTAGCCTACTTTCTAGCCTAGCCTTTCCTAGCCTACTTTCCTAGCCTAACCTTTCCTAGCCTAGCCTAACCTCCTTTAACCTGGTCTAACCTAGCCTAGCCTAGGTTAACCTTGCCTAGCCTACCTTAACCTAGCCTTACCTAGCCTAACCTAACCATGCCTAAATTAACCTAGCTTGGCCTACCTTAGCTTAAGCTGGCCTATCCTAGCCTAACTTAGCCTAACCTAGCCTATCCTAAACTATATTACCCTAGCATACCCTAACCTAACCTAATCTACCCTAGCCTAATCAACCCTAGCCTAATAGAGCCTAACATAACCTAACCTAGCCTACCTAAGCCTAGCCTAAGCTGACCTAGCCTACCTTGGGCTAGCATATCCTAGCCTAGCCTAGCCTTGCCTAAGCTAGTTTAGCCTTGCCTAGCCTAGCCTAACCTTGCCTAACCTAGCCTAACCTAACCTACCATAGCCTAAATTGGCTTGGCGTAGCCTGGCCTAACCTACCCTAACCTAACATAAGCTACCCTAAGCTAGCTTAGCCTAACCTATCCTAACCTAACCTAGCTTAGTCTATCTGACACTAAACTAGCATAGTCCAACGTACTCTACCATAGATTTCCCAAGCTTTCATAGCCTAGAAATACCTAGCCTACCTAGCCTAGCATACCATAACATATCATAGTCTACCCTAGCCTAGCCTAACCTAGGTTAGCCTAAACCGGACTAGCCTAACCTATCCTAGCCTAAACTAACCTATGCTAGTTTAACCTCGCCTAGCCTAACCTAGCCTAGCCAACTGTAGCTTAGCCCAACCTACATTAGCCTAATCTATCCTAGTTTATCCTAGACTAAACTAACCTAGCATAACCTTACTTATCCTAGACTAGCCTAGCCTTGCCTCGCATAACCTACCTAGGCTACTTAACCTAAATTATCCTAACGTAACATAAACTAGTATACCTAGCTTTCCGAGCCTACCTAACCTAACTTAACCAAGCCGAGCTAGCCTATGGGACCTAACTAGCCTAAATAAGCTAACTTATCCTAACACAACTTAAGCTAACCTAGACTAGCCTAGCCTAACTTAGCACAACCTAGACTAGCCTACCCTATCTTACCTTAACCTTCCCTAACCTAGCCTAACTTAGCATAGCCTAGCCTATCCTAACCTCCTCTAACCTAGGCTAACCTAGCATAGCCTAGCCTAACCTAATCTAATGTAGCCTACCTGGCCTACCTGGTTTACCTAACCTACCTAGCCTAGACTACACTAGTCAACTTTACCTAGACTACCCTACCTAACCTACCCTTGCCTAACCTAGCTTAACCTAGCCTAGCCTAATCTAGTGTAACCTAGCCTAGCCTAGTCTAGCCTATGCTAGCCTAGCCTAGTCGAACCTAGTCTATGGTAGCCTAGCCAACCCTAAGTCATCTTAACTTATCTGAACCTAAACTAATCTACCCTTACCGAGCGAAACCTAACATAGCCCAACCTAACCTTGCCAAGAAGAACCTAGCGTAACCTAGCCTAACTTGGCCTAGCATACCCTAACCTAGCCTAGTGTAACCTAACCTAACCTAGCCTAGCCTAGCCTAGCCTAGACTAGCGTAGCCTAGCCTCGCTTAGCTTAGGCTTGCCTAGCCTAGACTAAGGTAGCCTAGCATTGCTTAGCCTAACATAAGGTAGCCTAGTCTCGGGTAGCCTTGCTTAGTGTAGCCTAGCCTAAGCTTAAATAGACTAGCCTAACCTAACCTAACTTACCCAACCTTACCTAACATAGCCTAGCCTAACCTAGCCTAGGCAAACTTAGCCTAACCTAGCCTAACCTAACCTAACTTAGGCTAGTCTAGCTTAACATATGCTAACCTAGCCTAGCGAAACCTAGCATAGCCTAGCCTATCCTACCCTAGCCTAGATGAGCCTACGCAACTTAACCTTACCACGACTACCTAGCCTAGCAAGCCTACCTAGCCTAGTGAACCTATCTAGCCTGCCTATCCTACTAGATCTACCTAGCCTACCTAACCTAACATATCCTAACATAACCTAAATAACCTAGCCTAGCCTAGCCTACCTTACCTAGCCTAGCCTAGCCTACCTTACCTAACAGAGCCTAGCCTAACCTAACCTAACTTAGGCTAGTCTAGCTTAACATATGCTAACCTAGCCTAGCGAAACCTAGCATAGCCTAGCCTATCCTACCCTAGCCTAGATGAGCCTACGCAACTTAACCTTACCACGACTACCTAGCCTAGCAAGCCTACCTAGCCTAGTGAACCTATCTAGCCTGCCTATCCTACTAGATCTACCTAGCCTACCTAACCTAACATATCCTAACATAACCTAAATAACCTAGCCTAGCCTAGCCTAGCCTAGCCTACCTTACCTAACAGAACCTAACCTAACCTAGCCTAACTTGCCCTCCCCTAACCTAGCCTAACCTAGCCTCCCTAAGCTTAAATAGACTAGCCTAACCTAACCTAACTTACCCCAACCTTACCTAACATAGCCTAACCTACCTAACCTAACTTAACCTAGCTTAGGCTAGTCTAGCTTAACCTAAGCTAGCATAGCCTAGCCAAGCCTAGCATACCCAGGCCTCTCCTACCCTAGCCTAGCTGAGCCTACCTAACTTAACCTTACCATGCCTACCTAGCTTAGCGAGCCTACCTAGCCTAGTGAACCTACCTAGTGATCTATGTAGCCTACATAACCTAACTTATCCTAAAATATCCTAACATAACCTGGCCTAGCCTAGCCTACCTTACCTAGCCTAGCGTAGCCTAACCTAGCCTAGCCTAACGTAGCCTAGCCTAACCAAACCTCCCCTAACCTAGCCTAAACTACCCTCGACCTGCTTCGCCTACTCTAGTTTAGCCTAGCCTAATCCAGCCTTGCTTAAGTTATCCTAACCTAACCTAGCCTAAACCAGCCTAGCCTAGCCTAGACTAACCTAGCCTACCTTGGGTTAGCCTGTCCTAACGTGACTTAACATAGGCTAGCCTAGCATAGCTTGGCCTGGCCTAGCTTGACCTAACCTAGCATAGCCTAGCCTAACCTAGCCTACCCTAGTAATAACAATATAAGAAAAAACACATGCACAAAATTGATTTCTAAATCAATAGAAATCTCTAATATTTACAAATTATATATGTAACATCCATTTCCATGACTCAAAATATTCTAATATTTACAAATTATATATGTAACATCCATTTCCATGACTCAAAATATTCTATGGGGCAAAAAAGAAACTAGGGCGGAGGAGTATAGAATAGCACACAGAAAAAGGTAAATAGCTAAACTAATATGAAAACCATATTTCAAACCCTCTAACAAAGTAAGCAGGTTATTCAAATAATGTGGACCTTGGAGACTAAAAAACACAATTAACTAGAGTTGCAGCCAAATTTTCAAAGATGAAAGAGAGCTGGAACGATGATATTTTACTTGTAAGTGCAGAGAAGCCATCGGGGCATGCAGAACCTTTGATAACTCTCCTGTATTCACGTTTCGTTTGAGTGCTATCGCTGTCAGGATCTGAATTTAAAGCAAAATTCGAATAAAGCAGCAAAGCGAACCCAAATCATCCAAGGAAAACAGAGGAAAGTCAACTCCAAACCCTGCAAGGCAAAGACATGGCTGAAATGATAGAATAGTTTGGATTTAAAGCAATATATAAACAGGAAAGCGAACCCAAATTGTGCAAGGCAAACAGAGGAAAGTCGACTCCAAGCCCTGCAAGGCAAAGAAAAATTATAGAATAGTTGAATCATGATCTCTGAAAGAAATGCACAAAGAGAAAGAAAAAGGCACATAAATTAAGGGAAGCTTGCAATACATACCATTATGAGGAACATTCATGTCCATAATTTAAAGTAAAAACCCCAAAATGGAGGAAAGCTAAGCCCCAAGGAGAACAGAAGAAATTCAAATCTAAACCCTTCAGAGAAAATTTAATAAGAAACTCTGAAATTAATTCATACAGAGAGAAAAAGACAGATATCCATTATATGGGAAACCATTATACAGGAACCATTGATATCCATGAAACCATTATATGAAACCATAAAAAAATATAAAGCCTTAAGCAGCCTAACTGCCTCCGTCTGCCCTTCCCTTCATGTTCATTGCTCCCTCGGCGAAGGCAAGGGTCCGAGCGATGGCAGATGGCTCACGCAATGGGATTCAAGTCATGATATATTTTGCTAAATGGAAATTTAATCACAGTATTCTACAACAGATAAGAAAATGGATGAAAGAACTTTCATTAATTATTCACCAAAAGATGGTACAAGCGGCTCCTTCGCTTCTATGAATTATATTTAATATGAATTATATTTGTTGGAATTCAAATCTATAATTCAAACCTTTCATATATATTGGACTCTTCCAGACCAGTAATTAAAAACGAAAGTAAATGGTTGCAAACCAAGCCCATCAATATAATTTTAAGAAAACGCTAGGAGTTCATTGAGAAAGAGATTTCGGCAATAATAATGATATTCTGTCGAGGTTATCTTACTTGTAAGTACAGAGGATACTTCTCTGTTGCTCCCAAATCCAATTCTCCTCCAATCCAGCTTTCTCTGTTGCTCCCAAATCCAATTCTCCTTCAAATCACCATCCTCGTATATCAAATTATAGATAAAAAACAAAAAGAGACAAATACGACCTCAGACCTAGACGCCCAAAACAGAGAGACACACAAATAGGAAGCGTTCCAACGAAACACAACATGAGGAAGCGAGGAAGAAGCGGGGCAATGTTTGATGTTTCATTTTGTGGGAATCCTATAGCAGGTTGGACTTCCTGGAGTTTTTACAACCAATGACTGCTCGTTAAATTTCTATTAAAGTTGCTTTCTCTACTGGAGGATCTGCTTGCCACCGATGCAGTGGAGCGTCCTCCTCTATCACACATAGACACCATTTAAACTCCACATGGCTCGAAAGCAGCGTTCAAAATTGAACACGTCAGAGAAGTAAGGGGAAATTTTTACACGTCAAAAAAAATTTTAAATATGATTTTTGTCATTTAAAAAAAAATTGGAATAATATCTTAAATTTTTTTAAGAAGGGCTGTTAAATTTTCAACCCTTTTTTTAAATTTCATTTTTTCTAAAATTAAAATTTTAAGAATGTTGAATTTGGGAATTTCCTTTCATGTTAAAACTTAAATCCCATTTGAGAAACTCCCATTTCAAAAACAACAGTTTCTTTTTTAGTTGTTTTTCCTAATTGTGCATATGATGCAAGTTTTTATTACTTATTATGCCAAAATTACCTTTTCATACCATTACATTTGGCAGTTTCTAAGTTGTTTCCATTTAAAAAACAACAGTTTCTTTTTGAGTTGTTTTTTCTAATTGTGCATATGATCCAAGTTCTTATTAATTATTATTTAACAATTACCCTTTGATACCATTTCATTTGGTAGTTTCAATTGAGAGCCACTAGGTTTGACAACGATTTAAGCTGGAGAGGAGCGCATTCCACAGGCTTCATAACATACTGGATTTTATTTGTTTGCAGATTCCCAATTCCTGGTATGTTTTCATATTCCCAATTTCTTACTGGATTTTATTTGTTTGCAGATTCCCAATTTCTAAATGAGTTACTTGTATCAGTGTTAGTAAATGTGGTAGTGACTTGGAGGCAAGATACTAGTAATCAGAGAACAGATTTATCTTTGTTCATAATAATTATAGATGCCACCTCAAATCTGGAAAATATGTTGTGGAATGCTTGTAGCTTGCTTACTTTATTTTTCTAGAAAACAACAGGTCATCCACAAACATGAAATGTGAAATACCAGTGGTTCTTATTACCCAGCATCTAGCAATTAGTCCATTTTCTCTAGCTAATTGGATGCCTTTGCTCAGACCATCAATAACTAAAATAAATAGTAATGGAGAAAGGGAACAATCTTGTTTTAGTCCCTTATAGAGTTTGAAGAAATTATTCGGTTTCTGGTTGATGAGTATTGACAGTTTTGTGGAGGAAATGCATGTCATAACATAACAAGATTAGTCTATAGCAGGCAATTCTCTGTCATCTGTAAATAAACATGTACTCATTTTTAATAAATCAATATCATATTATTTCTCCATTAAATTTCAATATCAATATTCAATAGGATGGTCCATTTCATCATCACCCTTTCTGTTGAACTTATTATGATCTTTCAACTGCAATACAAAAACAATGTCCCCAGTTACAGCGTCTGGTGCTTCATCAGCTTCACCCTGAAAGACTATCCTCTGTCCATGCAGCAGTGACGTGGGGATTGGTTTCTTTCAAAAGCATATAATTTTCAGAGAAAATAATGTACATATGCTGTCTCAGTCATTTCCCTGCTTATTCAGTCGCAATCTCATTAAAATTGCCGGGTAAAAATAAGCTTCATCAGCTTCACCCTGAAAGACTATCCTTTGTCCATGCAGCAGCGACGTGGGGATTGGTTTCTTTCAAAAGCATATAATTTTCAGAGAGAATAATGTACATATGCTATCTCAGTCATTTCCCTGCTTATTCAGTCGCAATCTCATTAAAATTGCCGGGTAAAAATAAAGCTGAAGCTTTACAGACTTACCCCACTCTCAAGTAATGGCCTGCTTCAGATTAATTATATGAAATAAGGGTTGGCATCTAAATGTCTTTGTGATGAACATGTGTCAGCCAACATGAAAATGAATCGTCCTTCTCATTTTCACTGTGTCTTCCACTTTCAATTCAATTGATTGATTCAGATGAAACTTATGTATAAAAGCTGTCATCTGAATTCAGAGTTTGTGTGCACTGAATAAGCTATCCTAGTTGCAATTAAGGTTAATTTATTAAGCTTAATTTATTCAGTTTATAATAGGAAAAAAATTGATGTTTCTTTTAACACTTATAAAAGAAAATAAATTTAATGCTTTATGGCATTTTTAGATCCAAAATTAAAATCAATCTAAATTGGTAATATGAATATTTTATCAATATTTTAATTGAAAACCCTTACCCACACATAAATCTATCAAACTATCCCATGCCAAACACGAAACCGCCTCATCAATTATAAAAATTAGAAATACAGCCCACAATTTTCCAAATCCGCCTCGCTTATGGATACAACCCACTGTTTTTAAATCCCTTGTCTTCTATAAAAGACAATTCCTTCTTCGATTCCTCAGAGCTTCTCTTGCATTATTCAGTTTATAATAGAAAAAAAATTGATGTCTCTTTTAACACTTATAAAAGAAAATAAATTTAATACTACATGGCATTTTTAGATCCAAAATTAAAATCAATCTAAATTGGTAATATGAATATTTTATCACTATTTTAATTTAATATTTTGATTGAAAACCCTTACCCACACATAAATCTATCAAACTATCCCATGCCAAACACGAAACCGCCTCATCAATTATAAAAATTAGAAATACAGCTCACAGTTTTCCAAATCCGCCTCGCTTATGAATACAGCCCACTGTTTTTTAATCCCTTGTCTTCTATAAAATACAACACCCTTCTTCGATTCCTCAGAGCTTCTCTTGCGTTATTCAGTTTATAATAGAAAAAAAATGGATGT
The DNA here is from genome assembly GCA_031772625.1 of Pinus tabuliformis. Classification (NCBI taxonomy): domain Eukaryota; kingdom Viridiplantae; phylum Streptophyta; class Pinopsida; order Pinales; family Pinaceae; genus Pinus; species Pinus tabuliformis. The sequence continues at coordinate 783,534,477 of CM062812.1, read as the reverse complement.
CTCTTTTAACACTTATAAAAGAAAATAAATTTAATGTTTTATGGTATTTTTAGATTCAAAATTGAAATCAATCTAAATTGGTAATATGAATATTTTATCAATACTTTAATTTAATATTTTGATTGAAAACCCTTACCCACACATAAATCTATCAAACTATCCCATGCTAAACACGAAACCGCCTCATCAATTATAAAAATTAGAAATACAGCCCACAGTTTTCCAAATCCGCCTCACTTATGAATACAACCCATTGTTTTTTAATCCCTTGTCTTCTATAAAATACAACACTCTTCTTCGATTCCTCAAAGCTTCTCTTGCGTTATTCAGTTTATAATAGAAAAAAATTGATGTCTCTTTAACACTTATAAAAGAAAATAAATTTAATGTTTTATGACATTTTTAGATCCAAAATTAAAATCAATCTAAATTGGTAATATGAATATTTTATCAATACTTTAATTTAATATTTTGATTGAAAACCCTTACCCACACATAAATCTATCAAACTATCCCATGCTAAACACGAAACCGCTTCATCAATTATAAAAATTAGAAATACAGCCCACAGTTTTCCAAATCCGCCTAGCTTATGAATACAACCCACTGTTTTTTAATCCCTTGTCTTCTATAAAATACAACACCCTTCTTCGATTCCTCAGAGCTTCTCTTGCGTTATTCAGTTTATAATAGAAAAAAAATTGATGTCTCTTTTAACACTTATAAAAAAATTAAATTTAATGTTTCATGGCATTTTTAGATCCAAAATTAAAATCAATCTAAATTGGTAATATGAATATTTTATCAATACTTTAATTTAATATTTTGATTGAAAACCCTTACCCACACATATATCTATCAAACTATCCCATGCCAAATACGAAACCGCCTCATCAAATATAAAAATTAGAAATACAGCCCGCAGTTTTCCAAATCCGCCTCGCTTATGAATACAACCCACTGTTTTTTAATCCCTTGTCTTTTATAAAATACAACACCCTTCTTCGATTCTTCAGAGCTTCTCTTGCGTTATTCCGTTTATAATAGGAAAAAAATTGATGTCTCTTTTAACACTTATAAAGGAAAATAAATTTAATGCTTCATGGCATTTTTAGATCCAAAATTAAAATCAATCTGAATTGGTAATATGAATATTTTATCAATACTTTAATTTAATATTTTGATTGAAAACCCTTACCCACACATAAATCTATCAAACTATCCCATGCCAAACACGAAACCGCCTCATCAATTATAAAAATTAGAAATACAGCCCACAGTTTTCCAAATCCGCCTCGCTTATTAATACAACCCACTGTTTTTTAATCCCTTGTCTTCTATAAAATACAACACCCTTCTTCGATTCCTCAGAACTTCTCTTGCGTTCGCGTTTTGTTATCATTTTTATACGTCTGAATAACTATCCTAGTTGCAATTAAGCTTAATTTATTCAGTTTATAAGAATTAATAATAATTTCAAATGAGTGGCCATTAATTTTGCTCATATATTTGTGTTGACTATGAATGTATGCTCTAAAACAGAATATCCTAAAGTCTAATTGGTGAACAAGGACCAAAGCGATACATTGATTGATTTAATAATAGCACAATATAAAAGATTTAAAGGGACCAAACATTGAAAGATTATCAATTTCATTAACATTGTATCCCAAATGAATTATGTATCCCAAACTCTAATTCATGAAGCTAGACCAAAGTGATACATAGATTGATTTAATAATAGCACAATATAAGATATTTAAGGGGAACAAAAATTGAAAGATTATCAATTTCATTGCCAATAAAGTTAAGGGTAAAGTAATTTACAATCAATTGTCTCTCATAATAACTTATTTTGAACATAAAAGTTTAGTTAATGAAATGAACATAGAAGAATAATGAGTAAAAAGAGAATAATAAGATGTAAGTGGAAAAGATTTAACAACAATTTTTTTTGTTTTTTTATTTTTATTTTTCAATATGTCAATCATCTTTTTTACCAAATGTAATATGGATTTGAATTTTATAAATCAAGAAGTAAGAAAATAAATTTTTTATATCTTTTTAAATTAAACAAAGAAATTTAAAATGCTATATTTTAGAGTAGAAACACAAATTTTTGGTCATGATATAGAAAGCAATTTAATTACACTAGAAAAAACTCACACTCATAAGTGAATTGATTATTGTTCATTCACTTTATTTATTTTTACAAAAATATAAACAAGCATTTTGAAGGATAAAAAAATTGGAAGTTATTCAATCAATCAAAGTATTCTTTAAATCCCTATACAATAATGACATTGATCAAAGTATATCTACCTATATTTTAATCCTAGAGACGTCTAATATCACATGTTTGCAATAGTGAAATGAATAATGTTAATTTATTATAGAGAAATCCAACATACAAAAAACAATAGATATAAATCCATATAGGACAATAATAATTAATAAGATAGAATGAGTGATGGCTTTACAATTTCATGTGATAATATGTTTATATGTGTTGGCTAGTCAATATTATGTTCATTATAACAAGTTGACTTGAGATGCAATGGAATGATTTGAAACATATGTACATTGTTCAATGTATTTTTTTTACTGTATAAAAGAAGGATAAATAGATGAAGAAAAATATTCCACTAATAAAGGCATGTAACAACTCAGAGAGAGAGATAGAGGCATTTGTTGTTTTTATTTTCCTAAAGCAAAACACACAATAAGAGTATTTGAAATAATTGAAATGCGCACTCTTTCATGTTTGTAATTTTATTTGAGATGTAATTAGAACCATAACATTGAAATGTACAGTTGTTGAGCATTGAAATTTGGACTTCTAGTTGCCCACCTCCACTCTCAACCATGTGTAGTTGTTAACATACATAACAATCATGGAACCATGCATGTTAATATTCATGGCTATCCTAATCATCTGGTGTTAGCAGTGTTGGGAGATAATCGTGTACGATTTTTATTCATTATTTATTATCCAGCCACACCACCTTGTACAACTAAATTTTCTTGCTAATTTCTACCTTCTAATTCTGGGTGGGTGTAATTCAACTGCTGAGAATCACTTTCTTCATTTGAGACAAAAGGAAACATCTTAATGCTCTTCTCTAGTTGGAAGTGTTTGTGAACTCTTCTCAAGAAGTATCCATGCATGACACATGCTGCATAGACTTTCCCCACTCAAACTGCCAACTGCTGGTGTGCTTTGTGCATCCTCTTTTTTGTGATTGTTGTCCTTGTGAATCATGATGCCTTCTACATTACAATTACTAAAAATCTATTTGAGATATTCCTTGTTATAGAAGAAATTTCATTTTGGTGATAGCAATGTGCATAACCTTCCATGAAGATCAATGTTAATTTTAATTTTCAGTGATCAACAGACCTATGTGTGTGAGATCTATTTGTTGCTTTTCATTAGTTTTCATATGAATTTTGTTGTATATTGTCTTATTTTCAAATAAAAATATGTTTTTTTATATTAATTTATATTTTTATATTTCTTGTTTTGTTGACTATAGGTATAAAATGCCACCTCTTGGTCGCCCCAAAAAGGATCTGAAACAACTTTCACTTTCCGATGCATTTGGTATCTCTCAATGTTCTAATCAACCACATATTTCTGAAAATGAAGTATATGATCATGTGGATGAGGACCATGAATCCGATAGTGCAGAACTTCTTGAAGAGGAACCAACATCCAAGAGGTACAAAAGAACATTCAAGTCCAAATGGAAGTTGAGATTTCCATGGGCTTATGCTGTAAAAGATTTTAATGGTGTTGAAAGGATAAAATGTTCATGGTGTGTAAAATTTAAAAGGGAAACTCCATTTGCTAAAGATGGAAGCACAACCCTTCAAGTTAGTGCTTTAAACATCCATGCAACATCAGAGGCTCATAAATTTGCTTTGCAACTTGTAGAGGGAGAAAGTAAACGGAGTACTCTTCTAATTACAAAACATGTAGAACTAATGGTTGATGCTCAGAAAGAGAGAATTATATCAGTTATTGAGAACATGTATTTTGTTGCAATACATGATTTACCTTTGGAAGTATATAAGCCAATTTGTGACTTGAATAGGTATAAAAACACTCCTCACATGCCTCTAACAGATGAATACTCAGCATATACAAATACAACATCTGGAAAAGACTTTCTAGAAGCTGCTAAGGAGGTATATTGGAAAAAATTAAAAGATGAGATTTTCCAAAGCCCATATTACTCACTTTTAGTTGATGAAAGCACTGATCGGACTATGGTGCAACATTTGATTATTTATATTACATATTTGACCAATGAAGGAAGAGGTCCATGTGCTACAAAATTCATACAATTGCTACAAATTAGGGATGGAACATCACAGTCTATGTATGATGTTGTGACATCTCTTTTAGCAGACATGAATCTATCCATGACAAAGTTAGTTGGATTTGGATCTGATGGAGCATCATCCATGAGGGGTATTCGTGAAGGTTTATCTACTAAGCTTCGTCGACATGCCCCTCATTTAGTAGATATCCACTGTATAGCTCATCGAGAAGCATTAGCAGCTAATGATGCTTCATCTTATTTTGAAGAGTTGCAAGCTATTGATAAGTTTGCAAACAAGATCTATTCATGGTTAGGGAAATCTACTAAAAGACATGGAGAATTGAAAGAGCTAATGGAGTCATTTCAAATCACAAGGCTAGAAGTGTTACAAATTCATCATATTAGATGGCTTTCTAGAGGAAAAGTCATGGAAAGACTCGTTAAGCTCATGCCTGCTTTGTTAAGGGACTGGGAGTTAGTGGAGAAAAAAATGTATGAGATGGCTACAATATTTCAAGTTCAATTTTGCATCCACTTACTTGCAGATGTTCTTATTGAATTAAATAAGCTGAATCAAAAGTTTCAAGAGGATCATGTTGACATTACATCTATTGGAACAACTTTGGATATCACTATTAGCTTGCTTCATAAGCGATTTCTAAAAGGCACATTTGGGGCAAGTGCAATGCATACATCATCCTTCTTAAATAAAACACAACAGGGAACTCTTGAGTTTGTAGATTGCACAGGTATAGTACATGTACATGAATTAAGGTTTGAGAGTTTGCCAAAGTCACAAAGATCAGGGACACTAGATGACTGCATTACGCTGGGAAAGGCTTTTGTAATGAAGGTGATTGACTCTCTAAATGCAAGGTTCACAGATTTACCTATTTATAATGCAGCTAATTTTTTTAGTCCTCGTAATTATTATGAGGATATGGATGACAGAGACTCTCAAACAAGAAGATGGTTGACATGTTTATGTGAAAAATTTAGTGCTGGAGGCTTGCTTTTTGTGGACAACATTAAATGTATGGGTGAAATGGATGAATTTATATGTACTATGTATAAATCTTACCCAAAGAAGCATATGTTTGGAGCATGGGATCTATGTGGAGGTGAAATTGAATGGTTTGAAGGATTTCCATGCTTAATGCAGCTATGGCAAGCAATTCTTGTTATTCCGGCTAGTACAGCAGTTTGTGAAAGAGGTTTTTCAAAATTAAATCGGATAAAAAATGAGGATAGGTCAAGGCTTTCTTTAAAAACATTGGATATGTTAATGTTTATCTCTCTCAGTGCACCTCATGCTCTAAATGAGGTAGATTGGAATGCTATTTATGATGAATGGAAAGAGATGAAAACTCGAAAACCTCTTCCACTATGAAAATAGATTGAAAGAACTAGTAAGTTTCAGTGTTTATTACCATCATTGTCTTACTCTATCGAGCACTTGAATGAACCATTTTGGTAAGTGAATTTTTCTAGTTTTATACCATTTGTCTTTTGTAAATGAAAGCATAACCATATTTTTCAAGTTTGTATGTGAAGTTTTTCTAACACATATTGAATGTAATCATTGCAAGATATTGCACAAGATATGTTAAGCTGGAGGACCACAACTGTCAAAGTTCTATAACTGAAAGAAAAAGCTATCTTAGATCAATTTTCCGGCCAAGTATAGGGATTGTAGTTCCAATAATTTGAGATGTGCAAATATTGGAAGTCTCAGCTTTCCAAAAGAGTTCTAATAGACAATAGAATAGTGATTTGGTCAAATTTGAAGTTTATAAGCTAGAATTACACATAAGCTAGAATTTATTTTTAATTTTATAAATGAGACCTTCCATATACTTTTAATATAAGTATTTTTGTTTCTTCGTATTTTTATTTTTATTTCAATTTCATTAAGATGTAATTATGTATATATGTTTATTTTTTGTACTCATATGCAGTTTCCCAACTATGATTTTGTCCCTATAGTTGGTTCAATTGTGGCTGAGTTCAAGGCCTGTGAAATATGATCTTATGTGGTTACATTTCTCAATCACACGTGTAAGAGTAATTCATTTACTAATGCAGTCTTTGACATAGTAGTATCTTTTTGTTTGTGAAAAAATAAAAAGAAATTTGAAAATAATTTACTATTGTCAATTGAATTGCTTTTTTTTGTTATGCTTTTCATTCTAGAAGTGCGACCTAAATGTGTGCCCTTCTAAATGAAATTAAGACCTACCCTTCAAATTTGATCACTGCTCGAAAGAGTTATATATATATTCTCAACGGTTCATTCTGTATCTGCTTTTAAAAGTAATCTCCATGGTGCTTTTTCTACTTTCCTTTTAAATTTAAAATAAATCCAAGAAGTTTTCTATTTTCATATTAAATTTAAAAATAATTGCAAGAACGGTCCATTAGTGTCTTAATAGGTTAACGGATTTTAGTCACAATCACCAGATGCTTTTGTTTTTTCAATCATTATATCGCTTTTATGTCAGAATCATTAAACGCTTTTCTCCATTGTCCATCGATGCTTCAGTTACTCCAGCGCTTGATATTCTTGTTTTTTCTCAACGGTCAGTTTATAATGCTTTTCGTGAAACTGTCTTACCGTATATCAATACTGAACGGTAAGTTTATAATGCTTTTCGTGAAACTGTCTTACCGTATATCAATATCGATCAGTAGAAAACTCCTATTTCCACCACTATAACAAAGTTAATGCACCCTGACATGCAAGGGGAATAGTGGCTGCCTTGCATTTATATTTCTTTCAAAGTTGACTTTGTCATGTTAGCAGCAAGGCACCCACTATTCCCCTTGCATGTCAGGGTGCATTAACTTTGTTATAGTGGTGGAAATAGGAGTTTCCCCGATCAGTATGCTCTTTTTTCTTTATATTTATCAACGGTTGCTATTTATATTTTAATTTTATATTCCATTATATCATGTAATCTTAATTTTATTATTTTTTTCCATTTTGTTTGGGACACTAACTTTGTGAGGTTTCCATGTTTTTGCTATTTTGTTTTCAAATATTATAATGGTGATTTATTTTATTGAAAGTTAAATGATTTATGATAGTTTTTATTATTTTTATTTTAAATTTGATTAACATTAATGCTTAGTTAGCATCCTCAAAAGCTTTTATTTTGTTTTTAGGTTCCATTAACGTCATTTTTGGCATATATTATCTAAAAAATTCTATTTATCTATTAGTTTTTGGGCACCAATCTTGTGAGGCTTCAATGTTTTTGTTATTTTGATTTGAAAAATTTATTATATTTAGTGTAGGATGAATGGTTGATATTGACCATTGATGTCTAATATATATTCTCTATTGTCTATGATTTTCGGTTACCATCTCTCTCCTACTTTTTTTCTTTATATTTTAAATTTTAAAATAATTGGAAGAATTGTCCATCAATGCTTCAATTAATGGATTTCAGTCACGATCACTAGATGCCTTCATATTTTATCAATGATTAAGTTTATAATGTCTTCCAGTCACAGTCATTAGACTCTTTCAATCATTAAACCCTTTGGTCCACAAATGCTTCAGTTAATGGATTCTTTTGAGTCACAATTACTGGAGTCACCATCATTTTGTGAAGATTTCAAATATCTTGTGTTAAAAATTGTTGAGTTTGTTAATTTTAAATACATATATTTATTTTTTTAATGTTTATTTACAATAATATTTATATTATATATTATTATTTTTTCACAAAATTTTATAATATGTTCATCCACAAATAAACACACCTCACATTTATGGTACAATTTTATCTAACATTGATGATAAACTATTAATGTGATAGTTCATTTTTATTTATAGCTTAGCCTAGAAAACTCACAAATTAGTTGGAAAATAATGGGAATTCTGCCACGATTATGAGGAATTTTTTAAATATTGGTTAGAGCTATCAAACATGAGGATTATGGGTACCCCAAGGGTTTATGATGGTGTTGAATCTATTTCCAGCATAAAAAAGACGAATCAATCAAACACTCCAGCATCCTGATTTTTTGAAAAAAATTACCCGGATTCCGTCAAGATAAATGTCATCCACCCAAATTTGTGACATCTATAGACAACACCATTCTTTATGAATCATTTTTTGTTTTGCTATCTATATATATATATATATATATATATATATATATATATATATATATATATATATATATATATATATATATATATATATATATTACAAAATTTGAAAATTCTAAAGAATTAACGTCTTGAGACTTGCCAATATTATTTTTAACAAGGATAGATTTATTTATTTTAATCCCAATTTAAGATGGTTGAAACCTTTAATTTGAAAATATCTGCTAGATATTGTTGATTTCAAAAGTCAATTCTTCAACATGAATGACTATAAATTTGCTCGCATCCCATTTATCAAATAGAACTAAGTGAAGAAAAAATGGGTGATTTCGATCTAAAATAGAGTCCATCATGGTTAGTGCATGTGTTCACCATAATGGGAGGTCATACAAATAAATATTATATTTAAACCATTTATCAAATAGAACTAAGTGAAGAAAAAATGGGTGATTTCGATCTAAAATAGAGTCCATCATGGTTAGTGCATGTGTTCACCATAATGGGAGGTCATACAAATAAATATTATATTTAAACTAGATCGATTAAACATAATCTATGGCTTTCAAAATAATTACTATAAACACTCAATATCTTCCAATTAAGATCTTCATAGTTTCCATAAAATAGAGTTTCAATCCTAATGCTTCTAGGGTGGCTCAAATAGAGGGCCATTCAACACTTTCTAAATATTAACACAAAACATTTTTATTGAATGAATTTTTTTTGTTTATTTGTCTAAAGATTTGGTATATATTCTAAAACAATTTTTTCCCAAATTTAATTGTATGTTAATCCCAAAGTTAGAGATAATAGGAGGATTAATGTAACTTAAAATTGGTATGTGATAAGGAAATAGAAAACTAGTAACTTGTAGTGATGATAAGAGGTATTTACACGAAGCATTTGAGGATGGTAATATATATTTATATAGAAATTGTGTTTATGTATGTGAATATTTAGATTTCCTATCATTGGTAGTTTAATTTTCAAGAAAATTATACTACATATTTGTAATATAATTTTTATACAGAAATTGCGTTTATTTATGTGAATATTTGGTTTTCCTATCATTGGTAGTTTGATTTTCATGAAAATTAAACTACATAATTTTTCTTTAGTAAACTCTGTAGGAAACTAAATAATGGATTTTTTTTACAAAAGCATATAGAGTTGTAGAGAGTAGAGTGTTCTTATGGGCACGTCCTTTTCAAAAACTATGTTCTTATTTTTATATTTAAATTTTAAATTATGAATGTCATTGTATCATTCCAATTATGAGGCCTTTCATTAGAGAAACATAAATGAGTCTTAGCATTATCAAACAACCATTTTTTGTTTTAAAGGTTGTTGGCCTCAATGTCCTTTAGTGTACCTTATAATTTTTTTCCCAAACAATTAATGCTTGAAAATTTATAACAAAATTAGACAAGGGGTTTGTCTTTATATCTTGATATATTTGGCAAGAAAAATGTATTAAAAAATAATAAGAGAAATTATTTTTATAGAAAATATGATATATATATATATATATATATAATATTCCCAATCGAATCTATATGTGTATGTAGCTTCAAGGAAAATATGTTTTTCGAACTTATAGAAAACCGACGTCTAACATATATATATATATATATATATATATATATATATATATATATATATATATATACTTTTTCACAAAATAGCCCATACAAATGTGTTTTTCAACCTATAAGTCTATATAATGAATCCAAATCATCACGTAGATAATATTCTCACCTGGAGAAATTTAAATCCGAAAATATGTTTCCATGTTTCTGGTACTAAAATGAATGGACATTTTTTGCGCAAAAATGTATGAAGATTCCTACCACTAATATCAAATGCACATTTGTATCTCAAAAAATGTGTGTGCATTTCTACAACTATTTGCTTTACACATTGGAAATTAAATTGCATTATGGTGGGTAGGTAAAAGGGGCCAAGAAAGATAAAGAGGGAAATAAATAGAGACAAGGGTTGGAAGTTAGGGAAGAATGAGTTAGTGTGTGAGGGGAGATATTGAATAAGAGTTGAAAAGTGATAGAGACAAGAAAAATAGGTGTGGAAGTAGGAGGATGAAGATAGTCATTACTCACAAAGTGAAGAAGGGAGAGATTGTAACACCCCTCCCTCCTGTACTACATTATTGTAAACCTAAGCTAAGTTAAGGCTAGGTATGATATCCTCCCTTGTGTGTAAAGGTTGTAGACCTAAGCTGAGGAAAGCTAGGTTTGATACCCTCCTTTGTGGGTTAAACTATTCTACAGCTATGCTGAGGAAAGCTAGGTGATATGTAATGTGAAAAGAAAATGTATTATTAAATAAATTAATAAAATAAATCACTTGGAGGGTGAAGCACCAAGAGAGATGAGACGACTGCCAAATCTCATGAGGGATGGGATAGAGATGAATCTTTCATGATAAGCTTCTAGATGTGATTCTAGATAAGCCTGGATGGATTGGATATCCATCAGATGGATGGGAGATAAAGATCCATCAGATATAAATGCTTTGCACGAGATAAATGCAAGCTTTTATGTGGAAAGCATCTTAGGAGATAGAGACGAGCTTTTCCACATAAGACCTAGGTAAATGGAAAAATCCATAAAGCGGGACGCTGCTAATGTTAACTAAATCATGAAAGAGGGTATTAAATATCCAATGCATTGGTCATTTGAGGACAGTTGATCCATGGCAAGATCTTTGACTCGGGGGGAGTCAGAGGTGATTCATGGCTGGGTGGTGCTGCTCCTCCCTCCAAGTGAGATACAGTTGGTGATAGATGCATGGAATGTGTGTATAATATTTCTTCCCTTTCTGTCTAAATCTCATTTGGCTTATGAAAGAATTTGTATAGATATTCTAGCAATTAGAATGATTGAAGGAATTACATCTGACTGTTATAGATGAGTAGATTTACCTGTGGTCATAGAATTTATGAGATAATGTTATATGGTTGCAAGTGAAAATTTTGGTATAAAAATGAAATTCTAATTTAGGTTGTTAAAGGATCAATGTGTAGAACTTATGTAATATTGGTATATCGAATCCCTTGTTAAGGTAAATAGTCATGCTTGAGACTCTTATTTCCTCCAAAAGAAGAGGCTTAGTAGGTAGTTGTATTACCTGGGCCATGGAGCTATTTTTACTTATGATTAGAATTTACTTGTGACCATTGCACATAAGAAATGTGGCAACATTTGTTTGATTTGATAATGGCAAGACGTTTATATTAATGATCTCATTAATGTCTCCATGAAATTAACTTCATGAAGTGGCCATATATAGATTAAGGTGTGGGATAAGTAATAGTATGAGATGTCGGTGCATGCAAACCAATTAGGGGACAATGCCCTAAATGATATAATCAAACATTCAGTATGTTCTAAGTCGTGCATGTCAAAGAATGGTATCCTATGGGCCTAGTCTAGCTGATTTTGCATGTTACATAAACAGGTATATCACTAAACCATTTGACTATGCATGTGGATTTGGGATCATGATCCCTAGCCATGCGGCCATGCTAGTTAAGTTAAGTTTAATTTATTGTTCATTAATTCTTGTGTGAGGTCGTCAAATTGTGTTTCTAACTGCATGTTGTATGACGAAAGATTGACTGACATAATGTCTTATAGATGAAAACGTCAACATCATAGATCCACCTCATATAATTAATAAAGATTATATATCGACATACTCAATGTACTCTTGGCAAGACATGAATTATAACTGTAAATGAAGAATTTGCTAATTGAATGGAGCCTAAGGGTGAAATTTCCAGGTAGGCAAAAGAGGTTCGTTCCAAATGGTATCAGAGCATAGGTTTGAACACTAAGGCCTATGGACCAATCCACCTCCATCCTAAATCCCATGTCATGTAAATATTACAAGGATTCTCACAACTAAGGGAAAATTATGAGCTAAACAACAATATTTTAATGAAGAGAGAGAGCTCTTAAATTTATTTGTTTAAGCTTCCATGAAACTAATTACATAATGTGGTTGGTTATAATTATAAGGAAAGAAAATAACCCACAACCATAAGTGGAGTAAAGTAAAACATGTGAGTACCACATTGACTTCTTAAAGGAAGTTAGATTTCCTTAAGGATGAATTGAATATTAAAATGTTTTCATATGAACTGTGAAAATGAAGGAGCCTAAGGGAAACTATATCATTCATTTTTCTTCTCAACCTTGTCGATATTCCCATTTCACAAAAATCTAATAACTGAATAATCGAATCAAGCACTGCTATGGTAAAAATTACAGTGGTAAAATTTGGCTCAATGATTTCCCAAAATTAAGTTTTTTTTTTTTTTTTTAATTGTCAAAGGATCACTTAAGAATCTAGAGGAACAAGCTACTATCCCTTTATATGACATTGATAATGCTATGAGATAATTCAAGCTATTGTAAATTCGCGTCTATTTATCTAAATAGAAAATCATTAGAGTACACCAATCCTGCTCTTCTAGATGCTTTTGAAGTTAATTCATAATACACCTCTCTGCATTTCCACAATATCAAATACTCGAGCATTTTTTTCTCTCAGCCTTGTTGAATAACCGAGTAAAAGGAATGGGACACGCTGTGTTGACTTATTCACAGATTAGCCATGACCGCAACCCCATTCATTTCAACACTGCTAATACTCAAAGGGCAGGCTTCAAATATATAGTGGTTTCCAGAATACTCTATGCTGGTATCTTTCCTGGTATAATATCCTTCCACTTTTCTCAGTCGTGCGAAAATGAGGGTTATGGAAATAAGAAACCACCAAGAACTATCAGTAGGGATGCTGCATGAACAACTATTTGGCTTTAATATTTGTTATATTATACTGGAAACTAATTGAGTCGAGGCATAAGCTCTCATAAAGGCTTAACGCAAATACATCTAGATGAAGATGAAGTCGTTTGCATCCAAGTTTCACAGTTAGAAATTCATGGAGTGGTGTGTATCTTGGCTAGCGTGAGAGTTAAGAGTTAAAGATAAATAAAGTAGATGATCGGTATTCCTTCCTTGTGATTGGGCACTGGATTCATTGGCTGTCCTCATCATCGGGATACTTTATTCCCCATGCACTGTTAAAACGTAGTGTTTAGGATAGGTCCGAGCACATCCAAATCATGGGAAACATCGTAGACGGTTCGAACTCATCGAATGATTTGGAGGGATTCGATCCCAAAATCAGACTTGTGTTATGGATATAATAATGTATTTCACTCACACGCTGGTAAAAGAAAAATAGTCTCACCTTCATATTTCGGAAACAACGAGAAAGCTCAACCTTATCCAGTAATCTAGAGTTGAAAGCTGACCTTTTTGGCTTATGAATAGAGTGAGGTTATCCATTAAAACACTACAAAAAGAGGTAACGTGTCATAATGTATTTCTATAATTGAAATAAAGGATAAGGCTGTTGTTTCCTTGTTTTCTTGAAATGTTGTTTTTTGTATATTTATCAAAGGTTAGAGGTGCTAAATTGGCAACAAAGCCAACTGAAACCATTTACATAAAGCAATCAAGGAAAGCAGTAGTAAGGCTGTCTAACCAAGGCATCCACACCATAGTGGGTTATAAAATTATCCTGCAATAAACATAGACGTGGAAGATAAAGCCGCAGCTCAGATGTTTCCGTTTTGATGATGGTTATCCGGGAAGTGTAGAAGGCGGGAATGGCTGGGTTCATGCTATCACCCAGTGCAAATGCATGTCTTTATCAACTCTGCAATTGCAGAATATTGATACTGTAATGGATTTTGTTTGAGAAGCAATACCATCTCCATTACTGTTTTCATTTATTAGTAATTTTAATTCCGTATGTTAGGAACGATGCAATAATTTGAGGTCCAATTAAACTGTATGTACGTTACGGGGTGGAAGATTCAATGGCAACCGCCATGGGTGGAGCTGCAGATGGAGAAAAAGGAATGTTATGGGTCGCATTGCAGTAGTAAATAATAATATAAAGGTTGTGGTTGTTTTGTTATGGTGGCAGAGAGGAAATTTTGGTTTAAAAATATGAGTGGGGAAAGGAGGGCGATGGACGGTCATGTATGATTTGGCTGGTGGCCATGGGTGGATTGTGTGCGTATAATGCTAAGACTTTACCAGGATGGCTGTCAACTACAGGCGCACTTGATAGGTAACAAGTCTAGGTCATAATATTGTACTTTAGGTAGTGAGTGCTACACTAGTATATGATACTTCACCAGTAAGTAGAACGAAATTAAAGAAATTAAAGAGTGAATGATGGATATGCCCTTTGTCCTGATGGGGGATTTTCTGGTTCTTTAATGAACGAGACCAAAAAATGGAAGTGTCACAGAAAGATCACAGAAGCACTTCTTGAACGCCATCATTGTGATCGGCATGGAGAAGCAAAGCCTGTAGTAGTGGAAGCCTCGCAAGGAATTTTGAGGTTGTTGTCAATTTGGCCCATCCGGCAAAGGGGAAAGGAGAAATCTTAATTCAGAGTTGTGGCATGCCTGTGCAGGGCCCCTTATATTGTGTATCTACAAACTATGTGCATGCAACCTTGAGTGCCTTCAATCGTATGTTTGCAGTTTGGGCAACACTTCCACTTGTTGTTCTCTATAAGAAAATTCAACTCTTCATTTACAACACCCAAATGAGGGGCATGTTCTTCACAAGACATGTCTGTGTGCCAAGGAACGTTACACTCAATACAAAACGATCGGTAGCGATTCTGGCATTTTTTTGTTGTTATTGTTAGAGAAGAATGTGATGAGGAAGAAAAGGGAGAGGGAACTTGTGGGAACCTATTTAATTCTCATAAAGCCATAAAAAAAGTGCAATCAGTATATGGGCAATATACTTTCTCTGAATTTGTAAATTTTTTCCTCTTCAGGCTTTTTATTAAAATGTCAAGCCATTTAGATGAAAATAATTTCTCACAATCATCTATTGTGAGTTTGGAATTACACATGCGATGTGGGCATTTAGGCACAACACCGTAATGAGCCATCATGGCCTTAACATATAGAGTCAAACATCGAAAACAATATCTATGATGGAAAAACATATTTACGTGCATCACATTCACATCCACATCATCAAAGCACATATTGCACCCCTCCTCCACCCCTGATTGATGCTCAGCACTGGTATCGAGCTGGTCACTACCCACTGCTCGGAATGTTATATCCATGTCAAAATTTTGCATTGCTTGTTCACAACCTGTTTGAAGAAAATTGTTACATACTCCTAGCAAGAGGACAATGTCCAGAGAAAAGAGAGCTCTTTCGACTAGAAGAACACAAAGTTTGGTATTTGATATTACAAATTGCAGGGGTACAATTTATGATGAGAATGGTTTTGAATGATTTCCAATTCTTTTGAGAACGTTGTATTTTCCAAAAAGAATTGGATCCTTATGTCTACATTTTATTTTTGTATTGTAATTTGTAAATGAACACAATCACACATATCTTATGTCCTAAGATTATGTGACTTTGTGCATATGTGCGCACCATATTAAAGAGATGAATAGTTTATTTTAGTATATAAGTGGTCAGAAATTAAGCTTTGAAAATCTTGCTTACAATTAGTTCAGAAGATGAAACCCACATAAGGAGTGTGACTATTCACAAAATTCTGAGGTAAAGTATGATCATATTAAATATGCTATTTAATATTCTATTGCACGTCCTTAAATTTTTAAACATGCTAACCTCATTGGAAAAAAAATGAAGGACCATGTTTTAGTGTTCATGGTAATAAAGGATAGAATCATTGATTTGTTGGTTTAGAATGTGTGTGCTTGCCCTAAGTTGGAAGGATGAGAATTGAGACAATTACAGAGTCTCACATATAATATTGTTGATATTTCACTGCTATCATATAGAATCTTTAGCAAATAGGTTTCGATTGTAAGTAGTGATCAAATGATGCCCAAAGGGGAGCCTAGCTAGTATATGGTTACGAGAAGTTATTCTGGTATGCATAAAACATTTACCAGAAGTTGTTTTGGTATGTTTACATGCATAAAACATTGCTAAGTAAAGAAGTAAAATGTTATTAAGGTTAATAAGTTACTTTTATTAAGACCCTTTCTAAGATAAGGAGCTTAAAATTTTATCATATATTGTGAAAGTTCAAAACTTAAGCTATAGTTGAGCATTCCTATGAGGACACGATAACTATATGTCATGATTGGAAAGTGATGATTGCATATATGCATAGAGAATAATTAAAAAATTGCAACCATGATAAGCATGGCCATTATATTAATACATACCAAATCTTGTTAACAAATAATACATGTACAAAAATAAATGAGTATTTAAGTACACAAATACATGGATTCCTTATACATAGAACTCATTGTGGAGATGAAATGAGCTGCATGGATATGCTTGCATAAGTGGTGTAATTGAGGTCAAATAGTAAATTATTTTTATCTTCAAAATCATTAAACAAACCTCTAAAATAGATGCCTATGTGTAAAGGAAAAGTGGAGATTTAATCATTACACCTACGTTAATGATATGTTAAACATTTTACTCATATTTGTTTGAAGATGGCATGGATGATATGCAAGGACAAAGGGTAATACAATACAAATTCATTGAGGTAAATTAGTAATATCATCACCTCATTCTAATCATATTCAAAATCAAATGATGAGTTGTATGGTTTCTAGTTAAGAACATAACTTAAGGAAATTAAGTTATGCTTAAAAGATCCCAAGAAGGGATAGAGGATGTGAAAGACAAGTCTTTTATAAGAATAAATACCTTAACATTGTTTTTCAAATTTACTGTCGCTGTGTTGATTAGCTCACATGAAAAGTAATGATGTAAACTACTTTTGGTATGGTTTGTCAATAGATGAATTATTTTAGTAAGAAAATAATCTAATTACACATTGTTTGACGAAACAAAATCTTATCAATTCATTATTCATAAGTAAATAAGCACGCATAGGTTGGAACCTCAGGGATTCTAGTTAAGTAAATTAATATCTTAACCTAGATATGAAAGAGGCATAAAGAACATATCAATTCATGGGATGAGATTGTGAAGTAGGTTCAGAGATGTAATACAATATATTGTATACGACATCATGCATTAATAATGATCAGCATCTTTGTAACCAAGTAAGGTATACTTGGAAATTGAACATGACAGGATTGATGCATGAGAAAAAATGAGGGTGGCCTAATGATTGTTGTATAAACCATGAATTCAAAATTGATCTCTCAGTTTAAGGATGATTTAAGGAACTAACGTGTAAATACCCTTGGGTCACACCTCGCATAAAAATTTAAAGGGTGTGAAGTGATGAATATTGTTATTGAATGAGGTCATACCTACACCGAAGTATGCATGACCAACAAGATCTACACCATGCATATTGTTATTGAATGAGGTCACACCTACACCATGCATATTTTTATTGAATGAGGTCATACCTACACCAAAGTATGCATGACCAACAAGATCTAGAGGTATAAAAAAGGAAAATGGTCAGTCCTATGACATAAATTGTGTAGTTGTGAAATAATTGTTAAGAACTAGACAAATTTGTTTTGGTGATCACGAGAGTTTAAATATCTATGACAGACTAAGTATCATAGTCAATAGTCTGCCTTATGGTACATTTCATTGTTGTTAAAACCTGGTACAGGTGACATATTTAATCCCAAAACTAGAAGTTATGGTTATGATTGAGTTATAGTGTGCATGATGACTGTTATATTATTATATGACATCTGGAATTGATTTACATATGACATGAAACTTTCTTAATTACATAGATGAACCATAATAAATGAATGTTTGTAGGATACTAACATGGCGGAAAAATATGCGGATAAAGTTTATGTCATGCAGGTGATACCATGAGGATGGTATTATAGGTTGTACCTCAGCTGAACAGTGAACAACAATACATATAGGACCATATGACTACATATGTTACAAGTTGGAAAAATGAAATGTGTATTGGTGCATATAACATACCTTGTGTGCAGCTATGCAATAGTCATTAGATGGATGTCTGGCCTGGTAAACAAACCTGGAGATTCCCTGAAGAAGGAAAGTAAGTTTGATATAAGTAACTATGGTTCATCATAGTTTGGCATACATACAATCACAATGAATATATGTATATGAAAACATATTGTGATATGAAATAATCTACTATGACCTTGCAGGCATATTAATGTGGAAAATATGCTAACTTATGTATTGTATGCAGAGATACTGCAAGAAGCAAATGTTTGAGAAGAACACAAAGGCTTGAAAGAATGCAAGAATAGGACATGCATTCTTCAGATAAAATAAATGATAAGCAACAGTTGCTTTAATAGTAACAAATCATGATACTTATTATAGTTAAAATTTGCATCGATAAATTCTCACAAATGATTTGAAAAAAATGTGTGACAGGTAGCTATAGAAGGAGAGATGCTAGTAGCACTCCTCATGGCAAATGTACATCGGAAAATTTGCATTAGATGGCAGAGCCATGAAAGCTATTGATTTAGAAACCAGCTACCTGTGAGCAAGGATATGATGTAGTGATACACCGAGGATGGTGTAAAATTTAGGGGGGAGTACGTAACATACCTCCCTTGTGTACTACATTATTGTAAACCTAAGCTAAGTTAAATATAGTTATGATATCCTCCCTTGTGTGTTGAAGGTTGTAGACCTAAGCTGAGGAAAGCTAGGTTTGATACCCTCCTTTGTGGGTTAAACTCTTCTACACCTAAGATGAGGAAAGCTACATGATATGTAATTTGAAAAGCAAATGTATTATTAAATAAATTAATAAAATAAATCACTTGGAGGGTGGAGCACCAAGAGAGGAGATGATTGTCAAATCTCATGAGGAAAGGTATAGAGATGAATCTTTCATGATAAGCTTCTAGATGTGATTTTAGATAAGATTGGATGGATTGGATATCCATCGGATGGATGGGAGATAAAGATCCATCGGACATAAAAGCTTTGCGTGAGATAAAGTCAAGATTTTATGTGGAAAAGCATCGTGGGAGATAAAGACGAGATTTTCTGAATAAGACCTAGGAAAATCGAAAAATCCATAAAGCGAGACACTGCTAATGGTAACTAAATCATGAAAGAGGGTATTAAATACTCAGTGCATTGGTCAATTGAGGACAGTTGATCCTTGGCAAGATCTTCGGCTCGAGGGGAGTCAGAGGTGATTCATGGTCGGGTGGTGGTGCTCCTCGCTCCAAGTGAGATTCGATTGGTGCTAGATGCATGGAATGTGTGTACAATGTTTCTTCCCTTTCTGTCTTAATCTCATTTAGCTTATGAAAGAATTTGTATAAATTTTCTAGCAATTAGAATGATTGAAGGAATTACATGTGACTGTTATAAATGAGTAGATTTACCTGTGCTCACGAAATTTATGAGATAATGTTATATGGTCGCAAGTGACAATTTTGGCATAACAATGAAATTCTAATTTAGGTTGTTAAAGGATCAATGTGTAGACCTTATGTAGTATTGGTATATCTAATCCCTTGTTAAGTTAAATAGTCATGCTTGAGACTTTTATTACCTCCAAAAGAAGAGGCTTAGTAGGTAGTTGTATTATCTGGGCCCTGGAGCTATTTTTAATTATGATTAGAATTTACTTGTGACCATTGTACATAAGAAATGTGGTAGCATTTGTTTGAATTGATAATGGCAGGATGTTTATATTAATGATCTCATTAATGTTTCTATGAAATTAACTTCATGAGGTGGCCATATATAGATTAAGGTGTGGGATAACTAATAGCATGAGATGTGGGTGCATGCAAACAAATTAGAGGACAATTCCCTAAATTATTTAATCAATGATTCAATATATTCTAAGCCATGCATGTCAAAGAATGGTATCCTATGGGGCTAGTCTAGCTGATTTTTCAAGTTACATAAATAGGTATATCACTAAACCATTTGACTATGCATTTGGATTTAGGATCATGATCCCTAGCAAGGCGGCCATGCTTGTTACCTTAAGTTTAATTTATTGTTCATTAATGCTTGTGTGAGGTCGTCAAAGAATGTTGCTAACTACATGATGTATGACGAAAGATTGCTTGACATAATGTCTTATAGATGAAAAATTCCACATCATAGATCCACCTCATATAAGTAATAAATATTATATATCGACATACTCAATGTACTCTTGGAAAGAGTCAAATTTTAACTGTAAATGAAGAATTTGTTAATTGAATGGAACCTAAGGGCTAAATTTTCAAGTAGTCAAAAGAGGTTTGTTACAGAGACCAAGTTCGAGGGTTGTTTTTTTGAATGGGGGACTACGAGAGAGAGTAATTGAGAGAGATAGAGAGAGGTAGAGAGAGATATCATGTGTGAGTAAGTGAATGTTTGTGTGTTTGTCAGTGTTGCTATCTTCTTGTAGAAATGGTTAGAAAAGATAGTTCAAAAATGGGTTGTTAATAGTCCAACACACAAATTTGAAGGTATATTGTCTAAACCCTAAGATTATCACACTTTCCTATTTTAATGTAGCCTATCATATTGTAACCTCACCTAATCTAGCTTAATCTAAACTAACTATTCTCACCTAACTAACCTAGCCTACCTAATCATAAGTTGACTTAGTCAAAACTAGCCTACACTTGCATAATTTACACTGTTGTAGCCTTACATAACATAGCCTACCCTACAATACAATATCCTACTCTTATAATAATATATGCTACACTATACTACATACGCTTAGCCTATCGTATCCTCAGTAGAGTACTGTAATCTCCCCATTCCTTGCTAAGTTGAACCCAACATAGTTTTTTTTTAAACTAATGTAAGTATTCTAACAAAGGCTAACCTAACACTAAAATACCATAAGATAACTTAGCCTATCTTAATCTACCTAACTTAATCAAGTGCAGCCCACCCTACATAAGCCAAGTCTACATTAACATATCCTACCCTATGCTAACCTAGTCTAACACACATTGATCTAAGATACCCTTAAACATCCTAGCCTAACAAAACCCTATCCTCCCATGCCTTAACCTAACCTTCCATAGCCTAACATTCTCTACCCTAAATAACATAAACTATTCTAACCTAACATAGATATACTAGTTAACCTTATTCTTGGATAACCTTAAGCCTAAGACCCTAAATACTAGTTTATGTCTAAATTGTCAAACCTAAGATTACTTCATTATCTTAATCCTAAATCATTGAAACCAAGCTCAAACCCTAAGTCCCATACCGAAATGTCATATGATATATCCTTACATAAACAAAACCATTCTCTACAAAAAATTACAATCTAACAATATATAGTTTTACTCAATTTATTTTTAGATATAAAATAGAGAATAATACATTCATTATGATATTCGAAGTGAAATATATATAGTTCTCATTAAAATTCAAAACAATAAATGAGGAGTAATAATATGGCATTAATTATGAATTTTAAATGTACATTCCACGTCATTATTAAAAATAAATTCAAAACTCCCGATCTAGATGAGGGAAGGTCTCAGAGGCACCAGGCCTGAGGTCAGTACAACCAAGTTCATTACAACCACACCCCACATGCTCAAGGCAGGGAGCGTGGTGTCCTTTGCCTTGAATGCGTGGGAGGTGGGGTATAGCGCGGGTGTGTTCTTTTCACCAACAGCGGGTGAGAACGACGTCTCTTAATGAGGTAGAAGTAAGCACTGCAAGATAATTATTGGAGGGATATAATGTTGATTATATATTACATACTATCACGTTGATCCCATAGGAACCATGGAAAACATGAAGGCCCTCTTAGTTGGGATGTCTTGTGGTTTATTTTCCTTCATGAATGACTCCACACCCTGGTCGGCACATAGCTCTGCCACTATTACAATACGAGTTATGGAATTTTTAGACCTTCTTCGTGTTATCTGAAAAATTCAGTAGTCCATTCCTATTAGAATTGATGTCCATGGGAAAATACTCCACTTGTTCCTACATGCTGCTATGAAAATTTATCAGATATGATCTTCCTATCCCATGCCCTTGTATTCTGCTTCTTTCCCTAAGTGCATTCAATGCTTAAAATCTCAGTCAGTCGCATCACTTTATTGCAGCTTGTTTTATGTTGTTGTGAGTGGGATGTGCTAGGTCTTTAATAGCACATGGAGGTCCTCATGTGGTCGGATGATAAAATGGCTCAATATAGAGTGAGGATAATGTATGTCAAACGATTGTGGTTAGCAAAATTTGCAGTGAGTTATGTTTCATTCTTAAAGAATATTACAATAATTTTATTAAATTATATTAAATTTAAAGAGGAATTGCTCTACCATTTAGATTTTCATAGCAATATCTGCAAGAAATGTTATTGGAATCTTGGTAATATCTTTGTTAAAGGAAGCATCTTTCATAAAAAAAAATTCCACATTTCTACTTAAGAAGCTAAATTATAAAAAAATTATGACGCTGAAATGGCAGGAGGATTAAATTCTAGGAATTTATGAAGTTTTTTCTATCTATTATTAACAATGTTGTTGAAAATTCCAAAAATTTTGGACACATTAGATTAAGTCTCATTTTTATTTTTAATTATGTGAAGTGTATGGAGCATCAAAAAACAAGAAATTGATAGAATATTTGAAGCCTCTAATGGAATACGACATGTTAGTTGAAATATATGGGAAGCATAAGGCAACAGTAACTGAGTGAAAATCCTTGAGATTTGTTTCATTTTATTTGCGTATTGATTGAGTGAAATTATGTGATAATTGAGGAGTTTTTTTGCCACAATTTCGTAGTTTCACTTGTAATACTTACAGTGGAGCAAGTGTGGCAGATTATGTAATTTGCTAGCATGGTTTGTGTGAGAAAATGGAAGAAGTTTTGGTTAGAGATCAACTGTGGGATTTGAAATCAGATCACAAGCCAATTTATTTATGTTTCCGTTGGACTGGAAGGAAACAATTAAAGTAAAAAATTCAGCATGTCCAACAAAATCTCCCACAGGGCAGAATTCCTTTGACCCCAAGAAATTGTAATACCCTCATAATGATGCTAGATAGGCTCTTCAAGAAGAAGAAAATTACAATTCATAGCCTTCATAGTCATGAATTAACACATTTAATTCAATGCGCACTTGCAAAGTGCAAAAGAACAAAAACTAAGAAATCTGAAATAAATTTCTTTTCGATTAATCCTTGATTTGACAAGGAATGCAAAAAGGAAAGGAGAATGTGGAAAGAGTCAAACAAGGATAACATAAAGCTCAAATATTACAATTAGTTATTAAGCAAGAAAAAGGCCGATTTCATGGTTTCAAGGAGGGAAGAACTAATCTTCCTTGGGAAAAATAATCCCAAATTATTTTGGAAGGAGCTCCAATTGAAAGATATAGAAATTGGAAATAATATTACAGCTTCTAAATGGTTTGACTATTGATGACAACTCTATGAGCATGTTCCCAATGCTGACCCTCCCCCCTTGGTCAGCACTGATACTGAACTCTTCACAGTACAAGAGGTAGATATGGGTTTCAAGAAGTTGGGTGTCAGAAAAGAAAAAGACTTAGCTGAACTCCAAGCACAATATCTCAAGTGGGGCTCAAAGATTCTTTCACCTCACATGACAAAAATCTTCAACAACATCATACAATAAGGGCTCCCCACATATTGGACAACTAGTCTGGCAATACTTATTTTCAACAATGGTGACGTCAATGATCCCTCCAATTATAGGACCATCATGATAAACCCTTTTTTTGCAAAGCTATTTAAAAGCATGCTAGAAAACAAAATTAGCAAGTGGGTAGAAGAAAGAGATAAGCGTGCTAAAGGTCAAGTAGGTTTTAGACCTAAACATTCCTCAATTGATCATTCCATAACTTTAAGGCACATCATTGAAAAATTTTGGGATAAAAAGGAAGAAGTCTTTTGTTGCCTTGTTGATTTTAGAAAAGTCTTTGACTCAGTTCCTAGGGATAAACTTTGCACAGAATGGAGGAACTTGGGGTTCCTAAACATTTGAGAGCAGTTGTGCATAGGATGTATGAAGAGGTAAAAGTCAAAATTAGAACTTCAACAGGCATTTCTGAAAACTTTAGAAGTGATATCGGGGTCAAGAAAGGTTGCCTACTGTCTCCTACCCTTTTATTTTATATATCAACAAGCTTAAGGAGTGGTTAAATTCACAAGGGTGTGATGGTATCTACTTGTGCAAGTTTGTTATAAGGCTTCTTTTGTATGCAGATGACCTTATTTTGATTACTAAATTGGCTCTTGGTTTGCAAGAGCACTTACTATCCCTTGAGAATTTTTATAAAGTGTGGGGATGCAATTCAATATCAGCAAAACAAAAGTAGTGGTCTTCTCTAAGAAAAGAAAACATAACCAACATAATTTCTACTTTGAAGGAAACACTCTGGAAGAAGTTGTAGATTACAAATACCTTGGAATTGACTTCAACAAAAATCTAAGCTGGAATGGTTGTAGAAAGAAAAGAACTTTGAGGTGTTGGAAAGAGTT
This sequence comes from Pinus tabuliformis, assembly GCA_031772625.1. Lineage (NCBI taxonomy): Eukaryota > Viridiplantae > Streptophyta > Pinopsida > Pinales > Pinaceae > Pinus > Pinus tabuliformis. The sequence continues at coordinate 783,509,502 of CM062812.1, read as the reverse complement.
TTATGCTTTTCAAAATAGGTGTAGAGAGGCAAATTTATGGGATTCAAAAACCACTCAAACTCTTTTTGGACTTCTAGTGGTTTCGGTGATTCTCTATGGTTGTGAGCTGTGGGCTAGTAGTACCTCTGACATGCGTTGGAGACAAATTGAGAAAATTCAGAAGCGTTTAATTACGAACAAATTTAAGATTAAAAGTGTAGTTCCTTATGATATCTTGTTATGTGAAACATGGACTTCTCCTATTGAAGCAATTTCTATGCCGTAAGTCCTAAGGTATTTAAAAAAAATTGAGCAAATGGAAGAGGGTAGATGGCCTAAGGTTGTCTTTAATGATAGATTGTGCAAGAGAAAAAAAACTTGGATGCATCAAATAACAAATGGTTTAGTAAATGGGGTATTTTCTTGAATGCGCGTCCCATAAAAACAAAGAGATAAAAGCTTTTGTTATGGAAAAGATCCACAAACATACTTGGGATAAGGAGCTAGGAAGAAAGAAAAATTACTATATTGAAGTGTTTAATCCCACTCATAATTATCAACCAAAAGCATACATAGAGGCCAATATCTCTTGGAGAGCTAAAATTCTTATTGCTTAGCTAGGGAATAATTCTCATCAACTCCGTTGTGAAACAAGGCACTGGAAAAGGCCAAAGGAAGTGTGTGAGGGAAGGGTATGCATTTTTTGTTCTTTTGGAAAAGTGGAAACAGGAAAAAAAATCATTTTATAATGTGAGGCCTTCAAAGACAACATGGAAAGCTATGGAGATATGCTGGAAGCTAGCTCTTGGGATAATCTATTTAGTGAGGGATTTGTTGTGATGCTAGGAGCATCTATTTTCAAGCTTTACAGAAAAGGGCCGAATACATCAAGCAGATGATGAAGAAATCTGTCCCATAGGCTATCTTTAGCCTCTTGGATGTTAAAATAATTTATTTCTTTCTTTCTTTCTTTCACTTTCAAAATCACTATATCAAGATATTTCACTTATGAAGAGTCTTGAATGATAGAAATGAATTAAAGAATATAGAGAATTATAATTTCTAAGAAACTAATCCATTATTATTCTTTTAAGTGTAGATGAAAATTATAACATTCCTTGACCATTTTGACTATGCTTTCACTTTGTAATGGATTGTTTACTAGAAGTGAAAAGTGTGATTCATTTAGTCTCCCTAAATTTTTAGAATAGTTTAATATACATTGTGACATTAAATATGTAATCCTTATTTTTGCGTAAACATATGAAATTTATTTGGGAATCAACTACACAGTGTAAAAGTATGAATATCAGAGGCACAATCATCAAACCAAATTCCACAAGGTGTAAGTGAGAATAATGATTTTTTGAAAAAAATCACACTATAATTGGTATGAACAAACAGAAACCAAGTTTTCAATGGAATAGTTGATCTTCTAGGAAAAGTGTATGTTATGCTCAAAAATTTGAAACCAACGTTGAACCTTCGAGACAGGATAAAAATAGGTGACAAGCATCACTTTGTTCTTTGAAGCAATCACTATTGGTTTTGTGCAGCAAATACTTACTAGCAATAGAAATATATAAAATGGCATTTAGTACAAGAAACAATATCAAATATCATTTTCTAATGAAATAGTGATAAATTGTATCAGTTTAGTGATGATCGATAGATAAGGGTTTTGATAAAAAATCCTTTTTCACACAAAATTGATGTCATCCCTAACTTGGGTATACCATTAATATCAGGTCGTTGCAATTTGCATTGTCCACTCCTTCAAATCCTCATGCTACCATAATCATGGATCTTGTCAATGCCTTAGGTTCTTCATTCCCATTAATTTCTCATCCTTTTACTTATAGCCCTCTCTTGTTTGCTTTTTAGAATCCACCCACTCTGTTCCATTCAGACTAATAAAACAAATATTTACACTTCTCGAAAATGTTTAATGGTTGACTTAATTTGATTCCTACAATAGAATAGTTCCTAAATGATCATTAATTTGGGGGTGTTTTTTATTTAATTTAAAACAAAGAAACATATCTCGACACACACATACATAATATAATTAATTTTTATTGGTATTTTTAGTGTAGTTTGATATTAATTCTTTCACTAACAGGTTCAAATCCCGACAACATAGATTTCTATTGTATTCTTCCACTACTCGTGTTCAAATCCTGACACTGTAGATTGTTGTTATTCATTCTTTTGCTACCCATATTTAAATCCTACCAATGCAAGGGGCAGTGATTGTTTCCTCTTTTGGGTTATTTCTTTCATTATTGAGGAAAATATGAAGTGTCTATTTTAATTGGCTAGTAATTTAAAGAAATAATAGTTTTATGAGTTAAATTAAGTGAGGGAACATTTTTTGTTTTACATATGAAGCTTTGAATTCAATTCATAAGTCAAATATTTTATTATATATTACATTGGAGGTTTTCGTTTTTTTAGGAGAGATATGATAATATAATATTGAATTGACATTAAAAAAAAATGAAAATTTTATTTTGAAATTGAAGATGAAGTTGCTCAACATTTATTGAGATTGGATTTAGTCTTTTTTTTGCCTTAAAAAAGGTAAGTAATTATTTGATTTATTTAATGTTTTTTTTTAAGCTTGGCAGGTACATTCCATTTTGTATTATAAAATAAGAAAGTTTACACCACACATATTAACCAGGTGGCCTGAACTTGCCCTGAAGGGAGACCAAGTTTGTTGGCCACCGGTCGACGTTGTAAGCCATCCAAAAACAATATTGTCTTAATCTTTCCAGCCAAGCTAGATATGACACTATCTCATGCCCATACACTATATAACTATAAAAACTGATATTTGTAACATAGAAATTAAAATATAACCGCATAAGACTTAATTATGCATGTGTAAGAGTCTAGTCCTTCTGATCCTCTGAGGCAGATGCAACGGGTGTTGGATGCTCCTTGGCGGATGCTCCTGTCAAATCATACAACTCCAGTATAAAGGTGATATGTAGTCGATTCTGTCTAGCCTAATATTCTAATTATGCTGCGGGAAGAGATTTTCTCCATGTCCTTCATATAGCTTGGCATTCCCTATAGTGTCACCACCATACCCACAAAGATCTGCTCCATCGCTTGGCCTGATAAACTCTTCATTAACCAATACAAGTACAACGCTTGCTTGAATTGTGTGATTCTTCCACGGGTGTTACCAGGATTCGGAACAAGGGTCCTCCACTTATCCATATCTTCCTTTGTCTCGCTTCCTTGTTTTCCAACATCCATCCCCTCTCGATATGCCTTCGTTGCTTCAATCTTGAGATTTTTTATTGATTTCCGACCCTTGGGTGGTTCCAACGTGCTTCAGCCGTTATCTTTCCTGGGTTTCGAGCCTCTCCTAGAATGCACACATCCCCTCATAGAACGAGGCGTGACCTACTTTCCAGAACAATGATAAAATATATAACAAGTTAGATTAAAACAAAAAAATTTGTTATGCACCACCTCATGAGTGCATTGTTGCTTACAATGGGATACATCATTCCCTGATTCTCCTCTCTGTCAATTATCACGACATTCATGCTGGGGTAGACCGAAGCTCGCAACTCACAATGGGTAGGTACATGACCCATGTCCTTGATCCACCTTGTTTCACTTCCCCATTACCAGTGTTTGTATACAGGTCATTCCTCGCCAGCCCAAGCCAAGCTTGCAGACCCCCCTTGTTTCTAGTTGCATGCCTATGGTAGTTCAGGTTATTTATAACCTCTGCCTAAGGATTAGTGATTTTTCCTCTCAAATCCCCTTGACTGGGTTTCCACCATGAGTTTATGGCCTTTCCATCACTCCAGTAGGGGTTCCATATACCCCAGCACTTACTCTGCAAGTCGTGGCCATGGCTGCACCCCTAGACCCCTACCAGTTGCTTCCCTCTACCCATTTATACAAGCATCTGCCGCTCATGCATTTCCTCGCCACATTCAAGCTCCCCCTTGGCCTTGATTATAGAGCGCGGAGAATCCCAACCCCATAGAAAGCAATTTCAATCCCATCAGTCATGGCTTTTACCTATTTGATATAAGGTATGGGCACAAAACTGGGCAATGGCAAGGAGTTTCCTTCCCCATTCCCACCAGAAATTTTCTATCCCCCAAAATTCTCTTATTGGTTACCCTCCTTTCATCCCAGAAAAATCCCAACCATAACATAATCAAAATGTTGAAGCGGAGCCAAATTACATACACGAAGTCCTCAGGCATACGTCATCAACCTTGGTTCTTCAAGTTCTGGTGACTTCCCATAGCACTATAATCCCACCCTTCTCCATAAGCTTTCTTTCTAACACTGCATGTTGTGTTACCTCTCCTGCCAATATAACCTTCCTTACCCCAAGTCCCGCTACTTTGCCCACTTCCCCAACATGCATTCATGCCATGGGTCACCGCACCCCCTGCCCAGAGCATGTGGGGGATGACGGTATTAAGTGCCCAAGTAGCATTCATAACTACACCTAGGTTGTCCCAACTATCAGCCTGCATCCCGATCAGGATTCTTTAATTTTTATAATTGAAAAGTTTTAGAGAAAAAAATTATCGAATCATCATAAATTTGATAAATTAAAACATTAGGAAAGTAGCTATTGTAGAAAATATTTTGAGTTTTTTATTTAATGTAAGACATTTTAGGAGAAAGTGTTTTTCATATTCAATAATTCCCCATCACAAAGATAAATATATATACATTTTTAACTAATTATTATTTTTTAAATTAAGGTTGATAATCTCCTAATGGTATCTCAATTTTATTTTATCTTCTAATTCTTTATCATGGTATAGCTTCTCCCTAAATTGTTGATGGAATAAGAATTTTTAAAATTATCAATTAACTTCTTTCTTTATTTTCTAATGATTTATCCAAAAAAATTATGCCAACATCATTATGTTTCTTGTAGTTTTGACAATAATTTTAAGAAATCGTAGGATGCCTATTGTTTTCAATGGGAATTTTTTAATTTTGAATATTTTGTAATTTCTAAAAATTACTACCAATAAAACTTTTTTTCATAACTTTTGTTTGCACAAAATTTGTAGATATGTTGCTAGAATAAATGCACCCATTCATTATTTCCGACCCTATAGTCATTGAATTTATTTTAATACTTATATATTTATCATTCCTAGCAAATTTCTTCTTTCGATATTTAGGAATTTTACAAACTCCTTTTTCATGGATGGTATTGCAATCATCCATATGATATTGCAATAGTTCCTAAATGATAATTACCTATGTTTATAAGGATAAATATTTTTATTTTATAGTATCTTTTATTTACGGATAACTTTTTTTATATTTTTAATAGACACTATTATACTCACCTTTGAAATTGCATATTGTAATTTTATGTATATAAATTTATTTTGATTTATATATATCTTTTTAATGTACAAAGGTTTTTATTTTTATCAATCTTTTGAAATTAAAATTCTTTAATTTTTTATTCGCTATAAATATGATTGATTGTGGTAAGTCCATGTGGAAGATATAGTTGATAAAAAAATAAACACATTCAAAGATAATTTACAAAAGAATGTAGTCTTCGAAGTTGTATCCATTATTTTCCTTGTTGTATAAATTACCTTGTTGTTGCTTCTCTTGCGCATTTAATGAAGATCTCAATGAGATAGAAGCTAAATGTTTTATTAGCTTTATATCTAATTGATTGAAGTAGGTCCATGTGGAAGATATAGTTCATATAAATTAAAAATTTTCAAATATAGTTTGTAAAACCATGTAGTCTTACAATTTGTATCCATTTGTCTCTTTGTTGTATACATTATATTGTTGTTTCTCCTCTTCTACATTTAATGAATATCTCAATGAAAGAGAATTTCAAGAGGAAAGTGATAATTCGTGATGTCATTTTAAATTCCACGGATGTTATTGATTTTCGAAATAGAAACATTGTTCATCCAACATTTTTCGGAATTCCATGACATATTGAGCATAGTTTCGAGCGATATATTGGTTGTAAAATTATTATGGCTATTGAGCCATATATATCATTGAGAAAGAATTTCAAAATATAACAACATCTAAAATGATTATGGTTGTTGAGCCATATCTATCATTGAATGGACATTGAACAATATAACAATATACATTGGTTATTTTATATGTATTATTGCAATTGAGCTAGACATATCATTGAGTGAGAATTGCACAATATAGCAACACATAGTGGTTGTTGCATATGCATTTTATTGATCTATGATTTTATTTTTTATTTTTTAAATGCATATTGTTTAAGTGCTTGAATGATATTAATTTGGCTGATGCAGATCTTCTTATTATATTATCTATTCTATTAAATTTGGTAAGAATTATTTGTTATACCATTTTTTTTATAATATTCATCTATTCTGAAACATTTTGTTTACAGCGAAACATACTTACAAATTAACATTAAATATTTATCAAAAAAAGGAAAAAATTACAAATTAATTTCTTGAATACTTGATTAATGTCAAAGCACATATTGTGTGAATTTTAGTTTGACTAAGCATGTGAAATCATGGGCAAGATGTTAGAGATATAATGAAATAACATCAAAACTCGGAAGCTTATGTATATATTATTTGCTATATTGTGAACATTCCTTTCTAGATGTTCATTAAAGCTTCATTTTCTACTATAAATAAGAATGATGTATAGTCCATTTTTCAAGAAACTAAGAAAATTTGTTCACTTCTTAAATTTCTCTCTTAATAGAAATGTTAATTGTGCATTGTAATCATCGGGTTCCTTTTTGTGCGCCTACATGGCATTAAAGAAAATATACATGCCCCTTCTATTCCTTTAGTTCATATTTTAACCTTTAGGGCCAATTGCTAACTTTTATATTTTCAAATTCAGTAAAAGAAAGAGAGTTTCACTCTCTTAGGAAGAAGTACATGTACTACATTACATCTTATGTCTTTTAATGTTTTGTGAGACATTAGTTTTCTGAAACTTAATAACTTGTTCTTGTTTATAACATGTTTTATGTCATTTAATGTTTTGTGAGACATTAGTTTTTTGAAACTTAATAACATGTTTGTTCTTGTTTATAACATGTTGGTGTGCTTCTTCAGGAAAGAAACATTGGTCACTTTCCCTTTTCATAATGCCACAATATATATATATATATATATATATATATATATATATAGATATATATAGATATATAGATATATCTGATATCTTCCCTGACTCCATCGATCCATTTCAAAGAGAGAACCTAAAATTCAAAGCAAAGAATTATTCAATATCTACTTGAAATATCTGAAAAAAATACAAAAAGAAAAAAAGGTAGAAATGTCTACCTCTACATCATGTGTATAGCTAAAAACACAGTGCAAGAACCAAAGCATGTCTACATTTTCCTGAAGAAACTTGTTCGCCGTTGATTTCAAATATTTAAATGTCATATTTCATAGCATCTTAGAAGTGACTCTATAGTCACTTAGGTTGGCAGCAAATTTTCGAGTCTCCATATCACCTAAATCCACTCTTCCTTCATTGCAACTCATACAAGCTTTTTCATTTGGGACATGTCTCATGTGCTGAAGATTTTTTACCTTTTTCTTAAGGATGCCATGGAATATTTGTGGGAGAACTACAAAACCCTCATTCTCCTAAACCAAGTAGTGGCACATGATGATTGTTTCATAGTGCATCATTCACCTACCACAATGGTCATTGCCCTTGCTAAGATTCTCCTTTTCTTAAACTAATGAGTGATCTAGTAAAAAATGGTTATGTAACAATTTGTTTATATCCAATAACTTATTTCATTTCCCTTATGATTTAACTCTCCTTCCAATTTATAATTATTAGCTCCCTCTAAAGCTCGAATGTGGCTGATCATATGGAGTCTTAATAGTTAATTATTGAGTGGAGAGGCTCATTCTACAACCCAGTATGAGGCGATGTGTAAGTTCTTTGTCTGTCAAGTTGACACATGCTTCTTTAAAACTAAAATAAATAAATTATGATCTAAAGAGAAAAGTAATATAGGCTATAAAAAAAATTAATATGATGTAAAGTAATTGGAAGTAGGAAATATTTGTGAGTAAGATGTTTAAACCTTATAGTTTTCAAAAAGATTTCAATAGGATATTTAGATAAACTATTTGAATATCTATGTTATGTTAACTAATTTGTGTCAATATCAACTTTATATATATATATATATATATATATATATATATATATATATATATATATATATATATATATATATATATATATATATATATATATATATATATATATATATATATAGATATAATAATTTGTTAAAATAAAATATTTTAATGTTGTATATACAACATTATTCAATGTAGGATATTTAGATAAATATTTGAATATCTATGTTATGTTAATATATTTGTCAATATCAAATTTATATATATATATATATATATATATATATATATATATATCTGTTAAAATAAAATATTTTAATGTTGAATATAAAACAATATTCAATGTAGGATATAGATAAAATATTTAATACAAATTAATATTGACATATAATTAAAAATACAATAATATTAGAAAAACCATTTCAATTTGTGCTATAAAATGTCTCAATGTACCTGTTATGTAAAAAATTTTAAATGTAAATTATGCATATATTACATATCATTTAAAAAAAAATGTATAGGCCATGAAAAAAAACTTTTATGCTTAAAACATTTATTTGGTCCTATATATACTCTACATAGTATTTAAAAGTACAATTTAAACAATGAAAAATTACACATTGTATTTTTCACTCTAAAGAAATTTTCATGAAGAAATTTGATCCCTCTCTGCTCATGTTAGATCTGTACTAGATAGATCTATTATGGTTTTAATTAGAATTTGTAAATAAGCCGAGAGGCTCATTCTATACACTAGTATCAGGGGGATGTGTAAGATTATCGTGCGTCTATCTTTCAAGTTGACACATGCCCCTTTAAAATACAAATAAATAAATTATGTTTTAAATAAAAAATTAATATAGGCTATAATAAAAAAATGAATATTTTGTAAAGTAATTAGAAGTAAAAAAAAAATGTGAGAAAGATGTTTAAACCTTATACTTTTGAAAAATATTTGAACAAGAGATTTAAATAAACTATTTGAAGATCTATGTTATGTTAACTAATTTATGTAGCTATCAAATTCATATATATATATATATATATATGGAAAATAAATTGTTAAAATAAAATATTTTAATGTTGTATATAAAAAATAATTCAATGTATGTTATCAATAAAATATTTTAATACAAATTAATATTGACATATCATTAAAAATGTGTTAATAATAAAAATAAATATTTTAATTTGTGTTATAAAATGTTTCAATGTACATCTTATGTAAAATATTTTATTGTCAATTATGTATATATTATATATCATTTTAAAAAATTATGTATTGATCATGAAAAAACAAATTTTTATGGTTAAAGAATTTATTTGGTTCTATATATACTCTATGTAGCATTTAAAAATACAATTTAAACAATAAAAAATTACACATTGTATTTTGCACTCTAAAAAAATTTGCACTTGAAGAAATTTGATCCCTCTCAACTCATGTTAGATTTGTACTAGATCGATTTATGCTGGTTTAAATTTCAATGGAATGCCTCTGTTGTATACATACAATACAATAGAGTAAAATAGGTTAAAATATTAGCATTAAATCTATGGTAATAGTGTAAATAAATTCAATTCCGAATATCAAATGGGCTTGCATGAATTTTAATTTTTATATTATGACTTATTATTTGTAGTGGTTGCAGGGATATTGCATATACATTACACTATACTACCTAAGGTTATCCTAGCTTTGTGTGACTAGGGTACTCTAATCTCCCAATGGTTTTCCTAACTGAACCCAACCTAATTATTTCTTCAACTAATCTATCAAAGCCTATCCTTATCTTACATAAATCTACCCTAAAATATCATATCCTATCTCATCCTAGAATACTCTACCTAACATAATCTATCTATTTCAACCCACCCTACATAAGCCTAGTCTAGCTTAACTTATTCTCCCCTATGCTAAACTTTTATATCACACCTTAACTTAGGCTACCATTAAATATCCTACCCTACCAAACCTTATTCTATTTATATCAAACTAACATTCCTTATCCTAACACAATCTACTATAACTAACATAAACTAATCTAACCTAACCTAAGCTAAATAAAATAATTCACCTTACCTTTTCCCAAGTTTAAGCCTAACACCCTCATAGTAATTTTGTGTCTAAAATTGTCAAACCTAATCATGCTTCATTATCCTAATCCTAAATCTTCCAAGCCAAGCTTGAAACACAAGCCCCTTTCCCAAATATCACATCATATTTCCTTACATAAAGAGAACCATTATTTGCATAAAATTATAATCTAATAATATATAGTTTCACCCAATTTATTTTTTTATATGAAATAGAGAATAATAGATCAATTATGATATTTGAGGTAAAAAATATATACTTCTAATGAAAATACAAAGAACACACACAGAGTAATGCAAATCAATAATCAACATATCTTGAAATTTTAAAAATAAAATTTTATATTTCTTGAAAATATGTTTTATATCTTAATTTTGAAATTAAAACCTAACAAAAAAAATTCAAATGAAACAAAAAGAAATATGTTAATATTGTAAATAATAAAAAAAATATAAGTTATAAATATAAATAAACACACTACACATTAAAAAAACATAAAATATTAAATATAAAAATATTAGAAATGAAAGTAAAAAACAATTTGACATAATGAACAAAACTTTTAACCCTCTTTTTTAAAACATTAGCTCTTTTAGTAATGGTAAATGAATATATACAAAAGTTATCATTCTTCCTTCTCATTGTAAAAAAGAATAAGGAATTTTCCATTTCCAATTTTAATAAATAAAAATTCATGAAACAATAAAAACCTACAAGAAAAATAAAAATAAAATGTACTAAATTTATTCTACAGATTTAGCTAGAATCAATTGAATGATAACCTAGCTTACATAGCCTACCTAACTTAGCCTAAGCAAGCCTACCTAGCCTATCAGACCTACCAACCCAACCTAACCTAAGTTATCCTAACACAACCAAACCTAACCTCGCCTAACCTACCCTAACCTAGCCCAACCTAGCCTAGCCTAGCTTAACCTAAACTCCCCTAACCTACCCTAGCCTACCCTAGCCTATCCTAATGTAACCTGGCCTACCTAGCCTACCTCGTCTACCTAGCGTACCTCATCTACCTAGCCTACTTACCCTAGTTTAGCAACTCTAGCTTACCCTAGCCTAGCCTACTTAACCTACTCTAGCTTACCCTAGCCTAACCTAGCCTAACGTAGCATATCGTAGCCTAGCCTACTCAAACCAAGGCTATCCTAGTCTAGCCTAGAATAGCCTACCCTAGCCTACACTAACCTGACCTAAACTAAACTAGCCTAACCTTGCCTAGCCGAACATAGCCTAGCCCAACCTAACCTCACCTAACATACCCTAAACTAGCCTAGCATAACCTACCCTAACCTGGGCTAGCCTAGCCTTGCTTAGCTAAAGTTAGCCTAACCTAGCGTAGGGTAGCCTAGGATAGCATAGCCTTGCCTAGCCTAGGGTAGCCTAGACTAGCCTACCCTACCTTACCCTAAAGGAGCATAGCCTAACCTAACCTAGCTTAGCCTAACCTTACCTAGCCTAGCCTAGCCGAACCTAGTCTAGCCTAAACTAAACTAACATAATATATTCTAGCTTAGCATAACCTAACCTAGCCCAGCCTAAACAAGCATAGCCTAGTGTAGCCTAACCTATCATAGCCTAGCCTAACCTATACTAAGCAACCGTACCTAGCCTACCTGACATAGCAAACCTACCTAACCTACCTAACTTAACTTACCCTAACCTAACCTATGCTGGCCTAGCCTAGTCTAACCTAGCCTAACCTAGCCTAGCTTCCCATAACCTTGCTTAACCTAGCCTAGCCTGGCATAGCCTAATGTAACCTAGCTTAGCCTAGCCTTTCCTAGATTAACCTATCCTCTCCTACCTTAGTTTAAGCTAGCCTAGCCTAGCCTAAACTAGCCTATTCTATCATAACCAAGCCCAACCTAACCTACCCTACCTAGCCTACCTAATTTAAGCTTACCAAGACTTACATAGAAATACATAACCAACCCTAACCTAGTCTACCTGACCTAACATAAGCAAGCCCACCATAACCTAGCCTAACATAACCTACCCTAGCCTAACCTAACCTAACCTACGCTAGTCTAACCTAGCATAGCCTAACCTAGCCTCTCTTAGATTATACTAGCATAGACTAGCCTAGGCTATCGTAGGTTAGCCTATCATTACCTGGCGTATCCAAGGGTAACCCAGCCTAACCTGACCTAGCCTAACCTAAAATAGTGTAGGGTAAGCTAACCTAACTTACCCTAGCCTTACATAATCTAGGCTAACCTAACCTTGCTTTAGCCTAGCCTTACCTAGCCTACTTAGACTAGTGTAGCCTACCGGACATATCCCACCTAGCTTGACTTAACTTAGCCTAACCTAGCCTAACTTAGCCTCTCCTAACCTAACTTAGCCTCACCTACCCTTACCTAGCCTAGCCTAACCTAGTCTTAGCGTAGCCTTACCTAGCCTACCTAGCCTACCAAACCTACCATAACTACATAACCTACCAAAACTAACTTATCCTAGCGTACCCTAGCCTAGCCTAGCCTAGCCCAATATAGCCTTTCCTAGCCTACCATACATAGCCTAACCTAGCCTGTCCTAGCCTAGCCTAGCCCAAAATAGCCTTTCCTAGCCTACCATACATAGCCTAACCTAGCGTATCCTAGCCTAGCCTTACCTAGACTAGACTAGCCTAGCCTAGCTTAGCCTAGGCTAAAATAGCCTTGCCTAGCCTAGCCTTTACTAGCATAGCCTAACCTAACCTCCCTCAACCTAGTCTAACCTAGCCTAGCCTAGCTTAGCCTAGCATAGCCTAGCTTAACCTAGCCTAGCCTTGCCTAGACTAGCCTTACCTAGCCTAACCTAACCATGCCTAAACTAGCCTAGCCTGGCCTACCTTAGCTTAAGATAGCCTAGCCTAGCCTAACCTAGCCTAACCTAGCCTATCCTAAACTAGATTAAGTTAGCATGGCCTAACCTAACCTAATATACCCTAGCCTAATCAACCCTAACCTAATCTAACCTAGCCTAACTTGGGTTAGCCTATCCTAGCCTAGCCTAGCCTTGCCTAACCTAGTCTAGCCTTGCCTAGGCTAGCCTAGCCTTGCCTAACCTAGCCTATCCTAGCCTACCATAGCCTAACTTGGCCTTGCTTAGCCTGGCCTTGCTTACCCTAGCCTAGCCTAGCCTTACCTAACCTAACATAAGCTACCCTAAATTAGCTTAGCCTAACCTATCCTAACCTAACCTAGTTTAGTCTATCCTACACTAACCTAGCGTAGTCCAACCTACTCTAAGATAGTTTGACCAAGCTTACCGTAGCCTAGACAAATCTAACCTACCTAGACTAGCATAGCATAACATAGCGCAGTCTACCCTAGCCTAGCTTAACCTAAACTAGCCTACGATAACATAGCCTAGCCTAAACTAACCTAGGCTAGTTTAACCTCTCCTAGCCTAACATAGATTAGCCTAACCTACATTGGCCTAATCTATCCTATTTTATCCTAGCCTAAACTAACCTAGCCTAACCTAACCTATCCTATCCTAGTCTAGACTTGCTTCACCTAACCTACCTAGGCTACCGCACCTAACTTATCCTAATGTAACCTAACCTAGTATACCTAGCTTTCCTAGCCTACCTAACCTAACCGCACCAAGCCTACCAAGCCTAAATAAGCTCACTTATCCTAACACAACCTAACCTAACCTAACCTAGACTAGCCTAGTCTAAACTAGCATAAGCTAGCCTAGCCTAGCCTGTCTTAGCCTAATCTCCCCTAACCTACCCTAACCTAGAATAGCCTAGCCTACACTAACCTCCCCTAACCTAGCCTAACCTACCATAGCCTAGCCTAACCTAATCTAACCTAGCCTACCTGGCCTACCTAGTTTACCTAGCCTATCGAACCTACCTAGACTAAACTAACCTAGTCTACCCTACATAGACTAACTATTAATTTATGGTATGTTCTATGCTTATAACAGTTTACTTCTTTTTCTTATTATATTCCACCGATTAGCAATCACATGTACATAAAGTAAAGTGTAGATAGAACATTAATCAATCGACAGAAAACAAGCCAAGACAAGAGACACAAGATGTAGCGGCTAGCCAGGGACAAACCCCACAATGTGTGGGGAAACCCTTTGATCAAATCTTCTTTTATCTTCAATAATTCAGCATAGAGAAATAGTACAATAAATCTCATTCATATCAGCAGTAGCAAACCCTAGATCAATAGCATCAGCATTAGCGACTTCATTATCCAACTAGGGCAGACCATATCTCACAAACTGACAGTCGGATTGACTTCATTCCACCACCAAAAGTTTTGGCTTCCAGAGGAGGTTCAAATGAACCTACAGCGTAGTTCAGATGAGGAGATCTTCTAGGCCACGCAAGTCAATCTTTACTTCTGCAGTTGCAGCTTCAGTTTCAGCAGTTTCCGGCTTCAAACTAGGGCAGTCGATATCTTGCAAACCGTTTATCGGATTGACTTCATTCCACCACCAAAAGTTGCGGCTTTTAGAGGAGGTTCAGATGAACCTATAGTGCAGTTCCAAAGAGGAGATCTTCTAGGCCACGCAAGTCAATCTTTGCTTCTGTAGTTGTAGCTTCAGTTTCAGCAGTTTCCGGCTTCAAACTAGGGCAGTCGATATCTTGCAAACCGTTCATCGGATTGACTTCATTCCACCACCAAAAGTTGTGGCTTTCAAAGGAGGTTCAGATGAACCTACAATGCAGTTCCAAAGAGGAGATCTTCTAGGCCATGCAAGTCAATCATTACTTCTGCAGTTGCAGCTTCAAATTCAACAGCTTCCGGCTTCACATGTGTGAGAGAGAGAGACCCATTTCAGCGCAGTAGAGAAGAGACTCATATATGCGCAGTAGAGAGAGAGATGTGATGAGATGAGTGAGTCCAAATGAGGAAAATTTCGCTTATATTTATACACAACGTTGGTGGGTGAATAGATGCGACTGTTGGGCTTCTGAGCCTACATGAGTTGTAGGTCGGCTTGATAATAATTCCATAATCAAAATAAATTCATATCTCCATGAATACTTATCGGAATCGGATGATATTTATATCAATCTTACACCTCTCGACGAGAGGAATCTAATAAAAATATTATCAGCCATGAATAAGATGAACCACATGAATTTTTTCCCTGGTTGCCAATTTTAACACTCCCTCTCAACCATGGAGAACTTCATCTGCAATCTGTCTATCGGTCATTACTATTCATCCATCAAATGCACTGCCCTGTACAGCCTGACCCTTGCCCTGCTCTGTTCTATTTTGCCTGTTTTGCTTTGTCTTGTTCTGCCCTGCACTGATCTGTACTGCTTTGCTCTGTTCTGCTCTACTCTTGCATTGTTCTGTTCTGCTCTGCTTTTGTCCGAATTATGAAGAAGAAGAAATGATCGAGGATGTATCATACTGACTCAAAGTCAGTCTCAGAGTATGTACCACTGGTCCCAGACCAGTCTCAACCAACCCAAAGTCAGCGTCATAGTGAGTACAACTCCAATGGTCCCAGACCAATATCATCCTCCAGTGACTCAAAGTCAGTCTCAGAGTATGTACCACTGGTCCCAGACCAGTCTCAACCGACCCGAAGTCAGCGTCATAGTATGGTACAACTCCTACCACTGGTCCCAAACCAGTATCATTGATCCCAGATCAATGGAGGTCATCTTAGCATAGGGAGTACGGTAGTTACAACGATGTGTCCATCGGTACTACTATGGTCCCTAACTTCATTTCCCTGCTCATTGATCAGATGAGAGGTACTTCCCATGAGTCCCAGACTGCATGCGTAGGATGCCTCGATAGGATAACTAATCAATCCTGTCCTCATAGGAGAACACATCAATCCTGCTACAATTGCCATGGAGAACACATCAATCTAGGCCTCATAGGAGAACACATCAATCTTGCTACAATCGCCGTGGAGAACACATCAATCCAGGCTGCCATGGAGAACACATCAATCCAGGCCTCACAAGAGAACTAATCATCCTGCTACACAGGAGAGTGAATCATCCTGTTCCACAAGAGAGCGAATCATCTTGTCCCACAAGAGAGCGAATCATCTTGTTCCAGTGTGCACCACCAGGGGAGGGTGAGTCACCCTGTGGTCATATGTTGCTTCAGTAGGAACCGCAAGCCCTCAGAGCTCCCAGAGCTCAATGTATGCAACATGCAAGACCCTTGTACAAGGGTTTCTTGACGACTCCAAGTCGTTTGGGAAAATCACAGATTGGATCTTTCCTCGGGGCTTTGACAAGGTGTATCGACCTGTACATCATCTTAATGCGATGGAACCTCCTTGCTCAACGACTTAGCATATCCCAGATGATGTCTATCTGCTGGAGAAATCGACGAATATGGGATTCCTCAATAATCGAATCCCACCTCTGGTTGTTATAGAGAATCAGAGTGGTATCCAATGTAAATCCAAACAACTCACTGAAGAGCTTTCGCAACCAGACTGCCTCACACAAGGTCATGCTAGCAACAATATATCCTGCTTCGATGGTGCTCAAAGCCACTGACTTCTGCTTCCTGCTCATCCAGGATATCGAAGCAGATCCCAAAGTGAAATAGCACCCGGAAGTGCTCTTACGGTCCACCACACTACCTGCCCAATCAACATCAGTATATCCAAGTAGTCTCACATCTCCGGCAGTGTATCTTAACCTATGAGAGATTATGTCCGGAAGACATCTCAGAAGATTCCTGGCATCAATGCAGTGAGGCTCAACCAAATATGAGCTCATAATGCTAACTGCAAAACATATGTTCAGACGGAGGTTCACCAAGAACATCAATGTGAATGAGTTTTTGAAACTCAGAGGCATTTCCCAAGTCTGGTCCGACATCACTACCATATAACTTCTAAAAGTTAAGATCCTCGAGGTAGTCACAGGCTTGCAGTCCATCATACCAAATCTTTCCAATATATTTACCACATATTTTCCTTGAGATAGGAAAATTTCCCTTGGCTTCTTCCACACTTCAAGTCCTTGGTCCTTCATTTCAAATTCAGAAGCCATCTCCCTCTTACATTTGTGAATGAGGGTTTGCACCTGTTAGAAAGAGCTCATCCACATACAACACCAGTATGAGAGGCTTGTCATCTTCAACCTTAAAGTAAAGGTTAGGATCAGCTTCACTCCTAGTGAATCCCAACTTCATCAAGTAGCTATCGATCCTCTCATACCATGCTCGGGGTGCTTGCTTCAGCCCATAGAGAGCCTTCTTCAACTTGCATACATGAGATTTTCAATCATAAATCTCAAATCCTTCAGGTTGCTCCACATAGACCTCTTCTTTGATTGAGCCATGCAAGAATGCAGTCTTGACATCCATCTAATGTAGGTTCCATCCTTGTGAAGCGGCAAGGGCTATGATCGAGCGGATGGTCGTATATCTGGCAACCGGTGCAAATATCTCATCATAGTCTATACCTTCCTTTTGGGACAAACCTCGAGCAACAAAACGAGCCTTATACTTTTCCGTGCTTCCATCTGCTGCATGCTTTATCTTGTAAAGCCATTTTGAAGTAACAACAGTCTTGTCTTGGGGTCTGGGAACTACTTCCCAAACATCATTCTTTATGATAGACTCATATTCTTCGGTCATAGCATCCTTCCATACTTGATTCTTGATGGCATCTGAGAATGACGAAGGTTCATTTTGTATGATCGTGCTCATGATGGTCAGGTATCCCTGATACCTGTTAAGTTTCTTACTTTGATGGAAGGTTCCTCAGGGTGCAGCATGTCCTTTAGCATCATCAAGTATCCCCCTAAGCCATGAAGGCCTCTTCCTAGAAGAGGAAGGCTCATGTGGATGAGGATCAATCGAATCCATGGGTTCTTCTACATCAGGCATTGATTCAACATCCTTTTCTTTCCATTCCCTGGTGTCAGCTTCTTGAGAGCTACTCAAAGTCAGCAGATTATCCACCTTGCTGAGAGCCATATCTTTGTCAAAGGTGACATCATGACTAATCATGACTTCCCTTTGACCGATGGTGAACATTTCTTCAGGAGTTTAGGAAACCCAATGCTTGATGAGGGAATTGATTTTGTACATATACGATGGTGATTATAGTTTCAGCCCATAGAAACTTTGGAAGTCTTTAATCATGTAGCATGGCCCGGACAGCTTCCATCATCGTGTGGTTCTTCCTTCCCACCACACCATTCTGCTCAGGAGTATGTGGTGTAGTAGTCTCCCTCTTAATGCTAGCATCAGATGTGCCTAAGTGAACCAACTGTAATATATCAGAGGTCTTGCTTTGGCTTGAGGGGAATGGTCCCCTTTTGAGCTTTCCTTCGGCACATCCCAGACATACACCTTCTTTCTCTACTTGGAATTCGGGCATCCCTGTTACCATCTGTCTTACATCGAGTATAGCTTTATAATGAAGGTGGGCAAACCTCCGATGCCAAAGTTCAGACTAAAGAGTTGTGTCACAAGACATGACACCTAACGGACTTCCATCAACTTGATATAATGAATCAACACTAAACCAAAAAGTAAAGGCATCTTTAACATTATTTTTCCATATACATACCTTGCCATTGTTGAAGGTTACCTTGTAGCCTCTGTCTTCCATTGCCAAGATGGACACTAGCATCCTTTTGAGGTCAGGTGCATTTTAATACACCCTAGAATTTCTAGCCTTCTTGAATGCTTGTCCTCTTCCTTGATTCCCAACTCTCCTCTTACCTTTGCTGTTGAATTTGTCATTCCTTTGATTACCATGAGAGGGATTTTTATCATCATCACGGTGAGAGTCCTTTCTATCAGGGCATTTCCTTGCATAGTGACCTGCTTTATTGCAAATGAAACATTGTCCTTTTCTTCCACCCTTAAATCCAGCCTTTCTTTGCGATTTAGACCCAGAATTATTCTTTTCTCAACATGAGAAGAAAAAGTAGGAGGACCTTTTAGGCAAGGGCATTTCCTACTCTTCTACCCTTTTTTGTTCTTGAATGCATCTAGCCATTAATTCCTCGAAACTAGGAATTACATTATTGTTCAGAAGACTAGTCCTGAACACATACCATTCAGATGGTAATCCTCCGAGAGTCGTGACTGCCATTTTTCTGTCAGTAATAGTTTCCCCAATAGATAGGAGATCATTCTTGATCTCGGTGATTCTTAATAAGTATGCTTGCATACTTTCATCTTTACCCTTCTTGATTTCCGTGAGCTTATTTCTAAGAAACAAAACTTGATTTGCATCATTAACTTTAAATAAACTCACCAGTCTATCGTAGATTTCCTTGGAGGTGTCCAGTTCAGAGATGTAGGCCACCAAGTGCTTGTCAATATAGTCCCAGATGATCTTCTATTGTTTTGACTTCTCCATTTTTTCATTTGTTCCAGGCAGCAGCGGATGCATTTGATGGAGGCTCAACAATATTGCCTCTCACATGATCCAACACTCCTTGATTCTCAAGGGTTAGATCGATAGACATCTTCCATCCGTGATAGTCAGCTTTCTCACAGAGCTTGTCTTTAGTTAGGAAAGAGTGTTGAGGACCCCATAGTTCTTTTAGGATAGCCTTGCCAATATTCTCTTCGATGATTTCTCTTGCTCTTGCTCGGGCTTTGTCTTCACCTCAGCTCTGATACTATGTTAATTTATGGTATGTTCTATGCTTATAATAGTTTACTTCTTTTTCTTATTATATTCCACCGATTAGCAATCACATGTACATAAAGTATAGTGCAGATAGAAAATTAAACGATCGACAGAAAACAAGCCAAGACAAGAGACACAAGATGTGGCGGCTAGCCAGGGACAAACCCCACAATGTGTGGGGAAACCCTTTGATCAAATCTTCTTTTATCTTCAATAATTCAGCAAAGAGAAATAGTACAATAAATCTGATTCATATCAATAGTAGCAAACCCTAGATCAGTAGCATCAGCATTAGCGGCTTCATTATCAAACTAGGGCAGACCATATCTCACAAACCGACAGTCGGATTGACTTCATTCCACCACCAAAAGTTTTGGCTTCTAGAGGAGGTTCAGATGAACCTACAACGCATTTCAGATGAGGAGATCTTCTAGGCCACGTAAGTCAATCTTTACTTCTGCAGTTGCAGCTTCAGTTTCAGCAGTTTCCAGCTTCAAACTAGGGCAGTCGATATCTTGCAAACCATTCATCGGATTGACTTCATTCCACCACCAAAAGTTGTGGCTTTCAGAGGAGGTTCAGATGAACCTACAATGCAGTTCCAAAGAGGAGATCTTCTAGGCCACGCAAGTCAATCTTTGCTTTTGTAGTTGTAGCTTCAGTTTCAGCAGTTTCCGGCTTCAAACTAGGGCAGTCGATATCTTGCAAACCGTTCATCGGATTGACTTCATTCCACCACCCAAAGTTGCGGCTTTCAAAGGAGGTTTAGATGAACCTACATTGCAGTTCCAAAGAGGAGATCTTCTAGGCCACGCAAGTCAATCCTTACTTCTGCAGTTGCAGCTTCAAATTCAACAGCTTCCGACTTCACATGTGTGAGAGAGAGAGACCCATTTCAGCGCAGTAGAGAAGAGACTCATATCTGCGCAGTAGAGAGAGAGAGATGTGATGAGATGAGTGAGTCCAAATGAAGAAAATTCCTCTTATATTTATACACAACGTTGGTGGGTGAATAGATGCGACTGTTGGGCTTCTGAGCCTACATGAGTTGTAGGTCAGCTCGATAATAATTCCATAATCAAAATAAATTCATATCTCCATGAATACTTATCGGAATCGGATGATATTTATATCAATCTTACACCTCTCGACGAGAGGAATCTAATAAAAATATTATCAGCCATGAATAATATGACCCACATGATGTTTTGCCCTGGTTGCCAATTTTAACACTAACCTACTTAACCTATCCTAGCCTACCCTAGCCTTACCTAGCCTAGCCTAATCTATCCTATGCTAGGCTAGCCTATCGAACCTAAGCTCTCCTAGCCTAGCCAAACCTAAGTTAGCTTAACCTAGCCTAACTTATTCAAACCTAAACTAGCCTAACCTTGTCCAGTCAAAACTAATGTAGCCCATCATAACCTTGCCAAGCTGAGCCTAGCATAGCCCAGCCTAACCTAGACTAACATACCCTAACCTAGCCTAGTGTAACCTAGCCTAACCTAGCCTAGACTAGACTAGCCTAGCGTAGCGTAGCCTAGCCTCGCTCATCCTAGGCTTGCAGCTTGCCTAGCATGGCCTAAGGGAGCCTAGCGTTGCCTAGCCTAACCTAGGGTAGCCTAGCCTGTGGTAGCCTAGCCTAAGCTTAAATAAACTAGCCTAACCTAACCTAACTTACCCCAACCTGACCTAGCATAGCCTAGCCTAACCTAGCCTTAGCCTAAGCTAACCTAGCCTAGCACCTAGGATAGCCTAGACTAGCCAGGCCTAGCATAACACAGCCTTACATAGCCCAGCATAGCCTAGCCTAGCCTAGATGAGGCTACCTAACTTAACCTTTCCAAGCCTACCTAGCCTAGCGAACCTACGAGGCCAAGTGAACCCACCTAGCCTTCCTAGCCTACTAGACCTACCTAACCTAACTTATCCTAACATAACCTAACCTAACCTAGCATATCATAGCCTACCTTATCTAGCCTAGCCTAGCCTAGCCTAACCTCCCCTAACCTAGCCTAACCTACTCTAGCATTGCTTAGCCTAGCCTAGCCTAGACTAGACTAATTTAGCCTAGCCTAACCCAGCCTTGCCTAGACTAACGTAGCCTAGCCTAACTTAGCTTAAGCTAGCCTAGCCTAGCCCAACCCAGCCTAACCTAGCATGTCCTAAACTATTTGAACCCAGCCTTGCCTAAGCTAGCCTAACCTAACCTAGCCTAACCTAGCCTAGCGTAGCCTAGACTAACTTAGCCTACCTTGGGCTAGCCTACCGTATTAATTCACCAACTACCGTGATTAAATCCTTTACGACTATGCAATTATCAAATATTGATATCTATCTATCTATAAGCATGAATACATAGAGGTTGTGCCATTAGAAATTGGAAAAAGTAACTACGTTAACCATTGCAAAAGTAAATGCCGAAGAAATATATCAAAGGCTTGTATCTGAAATAGACTTGTCCCGCAATGGGTATTCCATGATTAGTGAGATGAAGCAACAAAGTCTGTAGCACTTGTAAAGAACTTCACTTCCCACATGTGCAACAACAAACACAAAAATCTGCCAAAAGATCGTACAAGCCGCTCGTTCACTTCTGCAAGACATTAAAATTTAATAAGACTTATATTTGTTGGAATTCAAATTGATAATTCAAGCCTTTCATATATATTGGACTCTTCCAGTCCAATAATTTAAAATGAATCTAAATGCATGCAAACCAAGCTCATCAATAGAATCTAAAAAAAGAGCTAGGAATTTGTTGAGAAGAAATTTTGGGAATAATAATGATATTGAATCGAGATTATTTTACTTGTAAGTATAGAGCAGCCTTCTCTGTTTCTCCCAAATCCAATTCTCCTTCAATCTAGCTTTATCTGTTGCTCCCAAATCCAATTCTCCTTCAAATCACCATTCTCATATATCAAATTATAGATACAAAACATAAGGAGACAAATACGAACTCGTACCTACAAGCCCAAAGGAGAGAGACACACAAATAGGAAGCGTTCCAACAAAACACAACATGAAGAAGGGAGGAAGAAGCCGGGCAATGTTTGATGTTTCATTTTGTGGGAATCCTATAGAAGGTTGGACTTCCTTGAGTTCTCCCAACCAATGACTGCTCGCATCCAAACCAGACCATTAACCAGTTCGGTGACTCTTCTATTAAACTTGTTTTCTCTGACGGAGGATCTGATTGCCACTGATCCAATGGAGCGTCGTCCTCTATCACACATAGACCTCATTTAAACTCCACAGACTTCTAAGGAGATTATATATTCTCAACCATTCATTCTGTATCTGCTTTTAAGTCACCATCTCTTGTTTTTTTCTATTTTCATTTCGAATTTTAAAATAACCGCAAGAACGGTCCATTAGTGCTTCAGTTAATGGATTTCAGTCATAATGGCCAGATGTTTTCTTTTTTTTAATCAACGGTTAAGATTATATCGCTTTTAGGTCAGAATCATTAAACGCTTTTGTCCATCCTGCATCGATGCTTCAGTGACTCGATGCCTTGATGATCTTGTTTTTCTCAACGGTCAAGTTTATAATGCTTTTCGTGAGGCTGTGTTACCGTATTATTTTTTTTGTTACTTCAAAATTTCATTAATATCAATGCTTTTCAGTCTGTTTTTCTTTCTCTTTTTGGTTTTTATTAACACTTTTTATTTCTATTTTAATTTTATATATTATTATAATTTTTTATTTTAATTTTATTATTTCATTTTATTTTTTGTGAGCGCCAACTTTTTGAAGTTTCTAAGTTTTTGTTATTTTGTTTTTAAATATCACTGTGATGATTTATTTTATGGAAAGAAATGATTCTAGGATAGTTTTTACTATTTTTATTTTAAATTTCATTAACATCAATATTTAGTTAGTATCCTAAAAACTTATGTGTTTTTTCTATTTTGATTTTAGGTTTCATAATCATCATTTTTAGCATATACTACTTAAAAAGTTTTATTTATCTCCATCCAATTGAGTGCTTTTTTTATTTTGATTTTAGGTTCCATTAACATCATTTTTAGCATATGTTATCTAAAAAGTTATATTTATCTATAGGTTTTTGGGCACCACCTCTTTGAGGCTTCAACGTTTTATTTATTTTGATTTCAAATTTTTATTATATTTAGAGTTGGATGAATGGTTGATAATGACCATCGATGTCTAATATATATATTCTCAACGGTTAGTGATTTTCGAATACCATCTCTCTCGTACCTTTTCTCTTTAGATTTTAAATTTTAAAATAGTTGTAGGAATTGTTCATCAATGGATTCCAGTCACGGATTCGAGTCACGATCACTAGATGACTTCATATTTTATCAACGTTTAAGTTTATAATGCCTTTCAGTCACGATCATTAAACTCTTTGGTCCATAAATGCTTCAGTTAATGGATTCTTTTGAGTCACGTTCACTAAACTCTTTGGTCCATAAATGCTTTGGTTAATGGATTCTTTTGAGTCACAATCAATGGATGCTCTTGCTTTTTTCCTTTTTTCAGAGATCAATAGCTTTTTAGCTACCATCATTATGACTTTTTTTTTTCTTTTTTTTTTTAATTCAAAATTCATCAATATCTTTTTAATCACCATCATTTTGTGAAGATTTCAAATATCTTGTGTGAAAAGTTTTTGAGTTTGTTAATTTTAAATACATTTATTTATTTATTTTTATATTTATTTATAATAATATTTATATTATATATTATTAGTTTTTCACAAAATTATATATTATTTAATATTTTTTTAAATTTGTATGGTAATTTTTTTTATTTGTTTCAAGGTTGATATATGGATATTTTAACCTTGAATGATATTCCTTACATAAAATTTTATAATATGTTCATCCACAGATAAGAACACAGAAGATTTATGTTGTAATTTTATTTAACATTGATGACAAATTATTAATGTGATAGCTGATTTTTATTTATAGCATAGTCTAGAAAACTCACAAATTAGTCAGAAAATAATGGTGATTTGCCAAGATTATGAGAAAATCGTACATTTTTGTTTTAAATATGGGTTAGAGATATCAAAGATCGGGATTATGGGTACCCCAAAGGTGCTTGATGGTGATGAATGTATTTTCACCATCAAAAAGACGAATCAAAGACAACATTATGATTTTTTCAAAAAAAATTACTGGATTAAAATTCTAAAGAATTAATGTCTAGACATTTTGGGTATGCTTGAGACTTCCAATATTAGTTTTAACAAGGATAGGTCTATTTATTTTAACCTCAATTTAATTTTGGATATGCTCAAGACTTGTCAATGTTAGTTATAATAATGATATATCTATTTATTTTAACTTCAATTTAAGATGGTTGAAACCTTTAATATGAAATATCTACTAGATATTGTTGATTTCAAAAGTAAATTCATCAACATGAATAACTATAAATTTCCTCTCATCCTCTATGTCCAATAGAACTAAGTGAAGAAAAAATGGGTCAATATTTCAATCTAAAATAGAGTCCATCATGGTTAGTGCATGTGTTGACCATAATGGAAGGTCATACAAATAAATATTAGATTTGAGCTAGATCGTAACCATTAAGCATAATCTATGACTTTCAAATTAATTAGTATAAACACTCAATATTTTCCAATTAAGATCTTCGTAGTTTCCATAAAATAGAATTTGAATCCCCACGTTTGTAGAGTGGCTCAAATAAAAGGCCATTCAACACTTTATAAATATTCACACAAATTTTTTTGTTCAATGAATTGTTTTTGTTTATTCCTCTAAATATTTGTATATATTCTAAAACATTTTTTTCCCTAATTTAATTGTATATTAATCTCAAAGTTAGAGATAATAGGAGGATCAATGTCACTTAAAATTGATATGCCCTAAGGAATCAGAAAACTAGTAACTTGTAACGATGATAAGAGGTATTTACACAATGCATTTGATGATGGTAATATAAATTTTATATAGAAATTGTGTTTATGTATGTGAATATTTAGTTTTCCTATCATTGGTAATTTAATTTTCATGAAAATTATACTACATATTTTTTCTTTAGTAAACTCTTATGGAAACTAAATAATGATTTTTTTTTTAACAAAAAACAAATAGAGTTGTAGAGAGTAGAGTGTTCTTATGCGCAAGTCCTTTTCAAAAACTATACTCTTATTTTTATATTTAATTTTTAAATTATGAAAGTGAATATATTATTCACATTATGAGGCCTTCCATTAGAGAAACATAAATATGTCTTAGCATTATCAAACAACCATTTTTTGTTTTAAAGGTTGTAGGTCTCAATGCCCTTTAGTGTACCCCATAATTTGTTTTCCAAACAATTAATGCTTGAATATTTATAACAAAATTAGACAAGGGGTTTGTTTTAAATATCTTGATATATTTAGCAAGAAAAGTGTATTAAAATAATTAGAACAATTAATTTTATAGAAATCATTATATATATATATATATATATATATATATATATATATATATATATATATATATTCACAAAAATTGATTTCTTCAAGTACTTATAGCCCATACAAGTATGTTCTTCAACCCGAGAACTCTATCTAATGAATCGAAGTCATCAGGTACATAAGATTCTCACTTGGAGAAATTTAAATCTGAAAATGTGCATCCACGTTTTTAGCACTAAAATGGATGGACATTTTCAGCACAAAAACACAGGAAGATTCCTAGCAATAAAATCAAATGCACATTTGTATCTCTAAAAATGTGTGTGCATTTCTACAATTAATCGCTTATCAGATGGGAAATTAAATTGTGTTATGATGGGTGGGTATTGGGATGGCGGATAAAGAGGGAAAAGGATTGGGAGTTATGGAAGAATGAGTTAATGTGTGAGGGGAGATAGTGAATAAGAGTTGAAAACTGAGGGAGATAACAAAAATAGGTGAGAAAGGAGGGGGATGAAGATAGTAATTACTCACAAAGTGAAGAAGGGAGAGACCAAGTTTGAGGGGTGTTGTTTTAAATGGGTGACTATGAGAGAGAGTAAGTGAGAGAGAGATATATAAAGAGAGATTTCATGAGTAAGTGAATGTTTGTGTATTTATTAGTGTTGGTGTCTTCTTGTAGCAATGATTAGAAAAGATAGTTCAAAAATGGTTTGCTAATAGTCCAACACACAAATTTGATGATATATTGTCTAAACCCTAAGATGATGAAACTTTCCAATTTTAATGTATCCTATCTTATTGTAACCTCACCTAATCTAGCTTAATCTAAACTAACTATTCTAACCTAACTAACCTAGCCTACCTTACCATAAGTTGACTTAGTCAAAAATAGCATGCACTTGCATAATTTATGCTATTGTAGCCTTACATAACATATCCTACCCTAAAATACAATATCTTTCTCTTATACTAATATAAGGTACACTATACTACATAGGCTTAACCTATCCGAGCCTGACTAGAGTATTGTAATCTCCCCATGCCTTCCTTAGTTGAACCCAAACTAGTTTTTTTTTTAAACTAAGGTATAGTAATCTACCAAAGGTTAATCTAACACTAAAATATCATATATAGATTACCCTATCTTAATATACCTAACTTAATCAATTGCAACCCACCATACACAAGCCTAGTCTACATTAACGTATCCTACCTATGCTAACCTAGTGCAACACACCTTGATCTAAAATACCCTTAAGTATCCTAGTGTAACAAAACCCTATCCTACCATGCCTTAACCTAACCTTCCATAGCCTAACATGCTCTACCCTAACTAACATAAGCTATTCTAACCTAACATAGATATATTAGTTAACCTTATTCTTGCATAACCTTAAGCCTAAAATCATAAATATTAATTTTATCTCTAAATTGCAAAACCTAAGAATCCTTCATTATCTTAATCCTAGATCTTTGAAACCAATATTTAACCCTAAGTCCCATACCAAAATGGCACATGATATATCCTTACATAAATAAAACCATTCTCTACAAAAAATTATAATCTAACAATATATAGTTTTACTAAATTTGTTTTTAGATATGAAATAGAGAATAATACATTAATTATTAAAAAGAAATTCAAAACTCCCGATCAGGATGAGGCAATGTCTCAGAGGCACCAGGCCTGAGTTGACATGGTCAGTACAACCAAGTTCATTAAAATCACATGCCACATGCTCAAGGCAGGGAGCATGGCTTCCTTTGCCTTGAATGCATGGGAGGTGGGCTATAGCGCGGGTGTGTTCGTTTCACCAACAACTGTCGAGAACAATGTTTTTCAATGAGGCAGAAGTAAGCACTACAAGATAATTATTGGAGGGATATAGTGCTGATTATATATTACATACTATCACGTTGATCCCATAGGAACCATGGAAAACATGAAGGCCATCTTATTTGGGATGTCTTGTGGTTTATTTTCCTTCATGAATGACTCCACACACTGGTCAGCAGATAGCTCCTTTCACTGTTGCAATACGATTTCTTGAATTTCTAGACTTTCTTTGTGTTATCTGCAAAATTCAGTAGTCCATTCCTATTAGAATTGATGTCCATGGGAAAATACTCTGCTTTTTCCTATTTGCTACTATGAAAATTTATCATATATGATCTTCCTATCCCATGCCCTTGTATTCTTCTTCTTTCCCTAATTGCATTCAATGCTTCAAATATTAGTCAGTCACATCACTTTATTGCAGCTTGTTTTATGTTGTTGTGAGTAGGATGTGCTAGGTCTTTAATAGCACATGCAGGTCCTCATGTGGTCAGATGATGAAATGGCTCAATATAGAGTGAGGATAATGTATGTCAAACAATTCTAGTTAGCAAAATTTACAGCGAGTTATGTTTCGTTCTTAAAGAATATTACAATAATTTTATTAAATTCTATTAAATTTAAAGAGGAATTGCTCTACCATTTGGATTTTCGTAGCAGTGTCTACAAGAAGGGTTATTGGAATCTTGGTAATATCTTTGTTGAAGGAAGCATTTTTCATCAGTTTTTTTCCAAATTTTTACTTAAGAAGCTAAAGTATAACAAATTTATGATGCTGAAATGTTGAGAAGATGAAATTTTAGGAATTTATGAAGTTTTTTCTATCTCTTATTAACAATGTTGTTGAAAATTCCAAAAATTTTGGACACATTAGATTTAGTATCATTTTTACTTTAATTATGTGAAGTGTATGGAGCATCACAAAACAAGAAATTGGTATCATATTTTAAGGCTCTAATGGAATACGACATGTTAATTGAAATATATGGGAAACATAAGGTGATAGTGACTGAGTGAAAATCCTTGAGATTTGTTTCATTTTATTTGCGTATTGATTGAGTGTAATTATGTGATAATTGAGGAGTTTTTCGCCACAAATCCATAATTTCACTTTTAATACTTACAATGGAGCAAGTGTGGTGGATTATGTAATTTGATAGCATGGTTTGTGTGAGAAAAACGAAGAATTTTTTGTTAGAGATCAACTGTGGGATTTGAAATCAGATCACAAGCCAATTTATTTATTTTTCTCTTAGACTGGAAGGAAACAATTAGAGTAAAAAATTCAGAATGTCCAACATAATCTCCCACAGGGAAGAATTCTTTTGACCCCAAGAAATTGTAATACCTTTAGAATCACACTAGAGAGGCTCTTTGAGAAGGAGAAAATTACAATTCATAACCTTCATAGTCATGCATTAACACATTCTATACAATGCGCACTTGCAAAGTGCAAAAGAACAAAAATTAAGAAGTCTGAAACAAATTTCTTTTCGATCAATGCTTGGTTTGATGAGGAATGCAAAAAGGAAAGGTGAATGTGGAAAGAGTCAAACAAGGATAACATAAAGCTCAAATATTACAAGTAGTTATTAAGCAAGAAAATAGCTGATTCCATGGTTTCAAGGAGGGAAGAACTCTTCTTCTTTGGGAAAAATAATCCCAAGTAATTTTGGAAGGAGCTCCAATAGAAAAAGATACAAATTGGAAATAATATTACAGCTTCTAAATGGTTTGACTATGAAAGAAAACTCTATAAGCAGGTTCACAATGTCGACCCTCGCCCCTTGGTCAGCACTGATACTAAACTATTCATGGTACAATAGGTAGAGATGGGTATCAAGAAGTTGGGTGTTGAAAAAGCAAAAGACTTAGCTGACCTCCAAATAGAATATCTAAAGCGGGGCTCAAAGATTCTTTCACCTCACATTACAAAAATCTTCAACAACATCATACAACAAGTGCTGCCCACATATTGGACAACTAGTCTGGCAATACCTATTTTCAACAACGGTGACATCAATGATACCTCCAATTATAGGACCATCATGATAATCCATTTGTTTGCAAAGTTATTTGGAAGCATGCTAGAAAACAAAATTAGAAAGTGGGCAAAAGAAAGAGATAAGCGTGCTAAAGGGCAAGTAGGTTTTAGACCTAAACATTCCATGATTGATCATTGCATAACTTTAAGGCACATCATTGAAAAAGTTTGGGAGAAAAAGGAAGAAGTCTTTTGTTGCTTTGTTGATTTCTAAAAAGCGTTTGACTCGGTTCCTAGGGATAAACTTTGGCACAGAATGGAGGAACTTTGGGTTCCTAAAAAGTTGAGAGTAGTTGTGCATAGATTGTATGAAGAGGTAAAAGTCAAAATTAAATATTCAGCAGGCATTTCTAAAAGTTTTAGAAGCAATATCGGGGTCAAGAAAGGTTTCCCATTGTCTCATACCCTTGTATTTTATATATCGACAAGCTTAAGGAGTGGTTAAATTTGCAAGTGTGTGATGGTATCTATTTGTGCAAGTTTTTTATAAGGCTTCTTTTGTATGCAGATGACCTTATTCTGATTGCTAAATTGGCTCTTGGTTTGTAAGAGAACTTACTATCCCTTGAGAATTTTTGTAGAAGTGTGGGGATGCAAGTCAATATCAGCACAAAACTACTCAAACTCTTTTTGGGCTTCTAGTGATTCTGACGATTATGTATTGTTGTGAGTTGTGGGCTAGTAGTACCTTTGACATGCATTGGAGACAAATTGAGAAAATTTAGAAGCATTTGATTATGAACAAATTTAAGATTAAAAGTGCAGTTCCTTATGAAATCTTGTTAAGTGAAACAGGGACTGCTCCTATTGAAGAAATTGCTATGTTGCAAGTCCTAAGGTATTTAAAAAAAATTGGTCAAATGGAAGAGGGTGCCTAAGGTTGTCTTTAATGATAGATTGTGCAAGAGAGAAAAAACTTGCATGCAGCAAATAACAAATGGTTTAGTAAATGGGGTATTTGCTTGAATGCACGTCCCATAAAAACAAAGATATAAAAGTTTTTGTTATGGAAAAGTTCCGCAAATGTACTTGGGATAAGGAGCTAGGAAGAAAGAAAAAATAGTATATTGAAGTGTTTAATCCCACTCATAATTAAAAAAAAAAAAAAATCATACATAGAGGCCAATATCTCTTGGAGAGCCAAAATTCTTATTTCTTAGTTAAGGAATAATTCTCATCAACTTCGTTGTGAAACAGGGCAATGGAAAAGGCCAAAGGAGGTGTGGGAGGGAAGGGTATGCATTTTTGGTTCTTCCGAAAAAGTGGAAACAGAAAACCATTTCATTTTAGAATGTGAGGCCTTCAGAGACAACATGGAAAGCTATGGAGATATGCTGGCAGCTAGCTCTTGGGATAATGTATTTGATGAGGGATTTCTTGCAAAGCTAGGAGCATCTATTTTGAAGCTTCAGAGAAAAGAGATGAATACATCAAGCAGATGAGGAAGAAATCCGTCCCATAGGCTATATTTAGCCTCGTGGATGTTAAAATAATTTCTTTCTTTCACTTTCAAAATCACTATATCAAGATATTTCATTTATGAAGAGTCTTGGATCATAGAAATCAGCTAAGGAATATAAACAATTATATTTTCTAAGAAACTAATCCATTATTATTGTTTTAAGTGTCGATGAAAATTATAACATTCCTTGACCATTTTGACTATGCTTTCACTTTGTAAAGGATTTTTTACTAGAAGTGAAAAGTGTTATTCATTGAGTCTCCCTAATTTTTTAGAATAGTTTAATATACATTGTAACATTAAATATGTAATCCTTATTTTGGCGTAAATATATGAAATTTATTTGGGAACCAACTACATAGTGTAAAAGTATGAAGATCAGAGGCACAATCATCAAACAAAATTCCACAAGGTGTAAGAGATAATAATGCTTTTTTGAAAACAATCACACTATAATTGGTATGAACAAAGAGAACCCAAGTTTTCAATGGAATAGTTGATCTTCTAGGAAGAGTGTATGTTATGCTAAAAAATTTGAAACCAACATTGAACCTTCGAGACAAGATAAAAATAGGTGACAAGAATCACTTTGTTCTTTGAAGCAATCATTATAGGTTGTGTGCAACAAATACTTACTAGAAATAGAAAGATATAAAATGGCATTTAGTACAAGAAACAATATCAAATACCATTTTCCAATGAAATAGTGATAAATTATATTAGTTTAGCGATGATCAATAGATAATGGTTTTGATAAAAAATCCTTTGTCACACAAAATTGATGTCATCCCTAACTTTGGTATACCCTTAATATCAAGTCATTGCAACTTGCATTGTCCACTCCTTCAAATCCTCATGCTACCACAACCATGGATCTCGTCAATGCCTTAGGTTATTCATTCCCATTAATTTCTCATCCTTTTATTTCTAGCCCTCTCTTGTTCACTTTTTAGAATCCACCCACTCTATTCCATCCAGACTAATAAAAAGAAAAAATATACACTTGTTGAAAATGTTTAGTGGTTGACTTAATTTGATTCCTACAATAGAATAGTTCCTAAATGATCATTAATTGGATGGTTTTTTTATTTAATTTAAAACCAAGAAACATATCTCGACACACACACACATAATATAATTAGGTTTTATTGGTATTTTTAGTGTAGTTTCATATTAATTCTTTCACTAACAGGTTCAAATATTGACAACATATATTTCTATTGTATTCTTCCACTACCTATGTTCAAATCCTGATAATGTAGATTGTTGTTATTCATTCTTTCACTACCCATATTTAAATCCTGCCAATGCAAGGGGTAGTGATTGTTTCCTCTTTTGGGTTAATTTTAAATTAGGAAAGCTCTCAACAATCAACAAGAAAATATAAGACATCATTTTTACTATTACTTTGAGTATGAGGTTTGCAAAAAAAGAGGTGAGGTTGTTGTTATTTCTTTCATTATTG
Source organism: Pinus tabuliformis (assembly GCA_031772625.1). Lineage (NCBI taxonomy): Eukaryota > Viridiplantae > Streptophyta > Pinopsida > Pinales > Pinaceae > Pinus > Pinus tabuliformis. Next base: position 783,476,407 of record CM062812.1, on the reverse strand, counting down.
AGGAAAATATGAAGTGTCTATTTTAATTGGTTAGTGATTTAAAGAAATAATAGTTTTATGAGTTAAATTAAGTGGGGGAACATTTTTTGTTTTATATATGAAGCTTTGAATTCAATTCATAAGTCAAATGTTTTATTATATATTACATTGGAGGTTTTTGTTTTTTTAGGAGAGATATGATAATATAATATTGAATTGACATTAAAAACAAAATGAAAATTTTATTTTAAAATTGAAGATGATGATGCTAAACATTTATTGAGATTGGATTTAGTATTTTTTTCCTTAAAAAGGGTAAGTAGTTATTTAATTTATTTAATTTTTTTTTTCTTAAGCTTGGCAGGTCCATTCCATTTTTTATTATAAAACAAGAAAGTTGGCACCACACATATTAACCAGGTGGCCTCAACTTGCCCTGAAGGGAGACCGAGTTTGTTGGCCACCGGTCGACGTTGTAAGCCATCTAAAATCAATATTGTCTTAATCTTTCCAATCAAGCCAGATATGACTCTATCTCATGCCCATACACTATATAACTGTAAAAAGTGATATTTGCAACATACAAATTAAAATATAACCACATAAGACTTAATTATGCATGTGTAAGAGTCTAGTCCTTAGGATCCTCTGAGGCAGATGCAACGGGTGCTGGATCCTTGATGGATGCTCTCGGCATATCATACAACTCCAGTATAAAAGTGATATGGTAGTCGATTTTGTCTAGCCTAATATCTTGTTTATGTAGCGGGAAGAGGATTTCTCATTGTCCATCATATAGTTTGGCATTCCCTATAGTGTCACCACCATACCCACGAAGATCTGCTCCATCGCTTGGCCTGATAAACTCTTCATTAACCAGTACAAGTATAGGGCTTGCTTGAATTGTGTGATTCTTCCACGGGTGTTACTGACATCCGGAACAAGGGTCCTCCAATTATCCATATCTTCCTCTATCTTGCTTCCATGTTTTCCAACATCCATCCCCTCTCGGTATGCCTCTGTTGCTTTAGTGTTGAGATTTTTAACTGATTTCCGACCCTTGGGTGGTTCCAACGTGCTTCACCTCTTATCTATCCTGGGTTTTGAGCCTCTCCTATAATGCCCATAACCTCTCCTAGCACGAAGCATGACCTACTTTTGAGAATAATGATGAAATCTATAAAATTTAGATTAAAACAAAAAAAATTCGTTATGCACCACCTCATGAGTGCATTGTTTCTTAGAGTGGGATACATCATTCCCTGATTCTCCTCTCTGTCAATTCTCACCATATTGATGCTGGGGTAGACCAAAGCCTGCAACTCACAATGGGTAGGTACATGACCCATGCCCCTTGATCCACCTTGTTTCCCTTCCCCATTACCAATGTTTGTATACAAGCCGTACCTCGCCATCCCATGCCAAGCTTACAGACCCCCCTTGTTTCTAGTTGCATGCGTATTGCAGTTCAAGTTCTTTACCCTCTTTGCCTAAGGATTAGTGAGTTTTCCTCTCAAATCCCCCTGAATGGGTTTACACCATGCGTTTATGGCCTTTCCATCACTCCAGTAGGGGTTCCATATACCCCAACACTTACTCTGCAAGCCTTGGCCATGGCTGTGCCCCTAGCCCCCTACTACTTGCTTCCATCTACCCCTTTCTACAAGCATCTATCCATCATGCATTTCATTTCGCACTCAATCTCCCCTATCGCCTTGATTACAGAGCATGAAGTGTCCCAACCCCATAACAAGCAATTGCACTTCCATCAGTCAGGGGCTTTACCTATTTGATACAAGGTATGGGCACAAAACTAGGCAATGGCAAGGAGTTTCCTTCCCCATTCCCACCAGAAATTTTCTATCCCCCAAATTCTCTTATTGGTTACCCTCCTTTCATCCCAGAAAAATCTCAACCATAAACATAATTGCAATGTTGAAGTGGAGCTGAATTACATACATGAAGTCCTCAGGTATTTGTCATCAACCTTGGTTCTTCAGGTTCCTGCGACCTCCCACAACACTGTAATCCCACCCTTCTCCATAAGATTTCTTTTTAACACTGCATGTTGCATTACCTCTCGTGCCAATATAACCTTCCTTACCCCGAGTGCCACCACCTTGCATACTTCCCCAACATGCATTCATGCCAAGGGTCACCACACCCCCTGCTTAGAGCATGTGGGGGACAACGGTATTAAGTGCCCAAGTAGCATTGATAACTACACCTAGGTTGTCCCAACTATCAGCCTGCATCCTGATCAAGATTATTTAATGTTTTTATAATTGAAAAGTATTAGAGAAAAAAATTATCGAATCGTCATAAATTTGATAAATTAAAACATTAGCAAAGTAGGTATAGTAGCAAATATTTTGACTTTTTTATTTAATGTAAGACATTTTAAGAGAAATTGTTTTTCATATTCAGTACTCCCCCATCACAAAGATAGATATATATACATTTTTAACTAATTATTATTTTTTAAATTAAGTTTGATAATCTCCTTATGGTATCTCAATTTTATTTCATCTTCTAATTCTTTATCATGCCATAGCTTCTCCCTAAATTTTTTTTTTTTGTAAGCTCCGGTAGTACTCATTCTATTTCTGAAAATTTTTAACAAAAGATACATCGTTCAAACCATAGATGCCCGCCCTCAAGGGGAAACCGGGTAAACCCATCTATAATTTTTCAATCCAGCCCAAAAGTAATAGGCTCTCCGCCTAACCAAAGTAGCCAGCACAGCATAACTGTTTTGAAATTTACAGTAAACCCTATTCAGAACTATGTTATTATATCTACTATTCATTTAAAACGCTATAAACAAAATCGGGACCATCAGTAGTCAAACTAAACATATCTGTCTTCATGCATTTGCCGTGTCCACCGGGCGGTCGTCTCCTTGCGCGGGGTGCTCCACACCATCTTCCTGAACCGGGTCTTGACGCTCGCCCTTCAGTAGGCAGAGTATCTCGTCCAGTTTCTCCTCTTGCTGTGACTGGGTTCTGCGAATATGGGTTAGCTCCCTGCTCATCTCTGGTTTTTTCTGGAGCAGATCCGCCATTTCTTTGGCTACCTGTTCCAGGGCCTTCGCCATCAGGCCTTTCATAACCCAATACATATGGAGGGATTGTTTAAACAGGGTCCTGCGCCCACGAGTATGTCCCGGGTCATGGAGGATTGAAGCCCACTCCTCCATTTCGTCTGCTGATTGTTCTTGGATGGCCTCCTCCTCCAAAAATTGCATAATTTTGCGAATATCGGGGTCTGCATTGTTCTGAAACGCCCTTTCTGCCGTTCGTATCTGGTGCATGACAGTCCTTTTCTGCTTTGTTTGTCGCTGTTGCCGTCTGCCCGAGTTTTCGCCAACCTCAAACTCGGTCTTTCCGCAGTCTCCCTCCTCCTTCCTCGTTCTGCTTTGTCCGCTGCTCGGTGGTCGACCCCTCTTCCGGAGCCCCGAGCGTTTTTCCTCAGAAACTGGCTGCCTGGGCGGTTTCATCTCCGTTTGGGGCGTACTGCCCTGATAACTCCTCCTTTGTGTTTCCTTGGGTCTTTTTCCAGAGCCGCCTTCGTCATCTCCGTCTGAGTCATCCTCTGTATCCCAAATTGTGATTGGGGGATCCCGATTTAGGAGGCCTTTGCCCCTTCCTTGCTCCCGTTCTTCCTCAATTTCCTTCCGCTCCCTTGCTTCACGGCCTCTCGGACGGGGCTCCATCTCTCTTACAGCTTCGCCGCTCCTTCTTCTCATAATACTTCCTTTCTTCGACTGCCTCCGATGGAGACTCTGCAGACAATTCCGAATTATCCCGTAAAGGTGGTTGTTTCCCTGACTCCCGTTCTCTATAATTTGCCTGTTTCTATTGTGGTGAATATATAATGGTGTCCAGATTTGGGTTCTCGGCCTCGCCCTATCTGGATCCCGTACTCCACTATCGCCAAACGTTCCATCTATACTCATATTTGCTTCTCTGTGTCCGAGCACCTCGTTAATTTCTCCGTTCATCCAATGCGTCTTAATGACCGCATCGACTGCGAATTCCTTGGTACTCCTCCCCTCTGCCGCCACTGTACCTTCTTTCACATCGTGCTTCATCATTGTGTGTATTGGTATGCCATTTAGCACCTGATGTAATCTAGCTTTGGTCATGGTTCGATCATAACTTTGCCAATTGGTCCTATCTTGCATTAATTGAAGTGTGTTCCCCGATAACACCGTCACCTTCAGCAATCGAACTTCGGCTGTAGTTCGATCGTGTCTCTGCCGTTTACTGATGTCCTTCATTAATCTGAGTGTAATCCCCGATGGCGCTATCATGATCGGCCTTAATGAGCGTGTTTAGATCTTTCCATTCCCTGTTAGCCGCCGAATTCCTCCATTGGCTATCAATCTTGCTCTGTTGTCCTTTGCTGCCCCAGTTGGCCAGCCAGTCGGCGGGTTGATTACCATTTCTTCGGACATGCTTGAAGATGCAGTAATCTATTCTTTTGATCATACCCTCTATCTCCTGAACGATACCTGCTGTGCGCCAGCTCTTAGTCACCTTGTCCCATCCTTTGCCATTCCTGAGCTTCTTGACCATTTCAATGGCAATTTGGGAATCCCCCGAAATTTCTAAGTTAGAGTACCCATTTCTGATAGCTATTCTCAATCCAGTGTGGAGCGCCCAGAATTCTGCCTCATTGTTAGTCATATTGCCTCCCCAGTCGGCATATATCCATCTTACTTGTTTGCTACTGTCACGGAATATACCCCCAAACCCTGCATCTCCAGGATTACCCTTAGAGGCCCCATCGAAATTTAGCTTGACGAATTGATCCCTGGGATAAGTGAACTTGTCTGGGCTTTTAGTCTGCATGTTCTGCCCTTTTCTGAATTGGTGTTGCACCATTTCCAATTTCAGATTTAGTCTGCGTAAAATTTCCTGTTCTTCTAAATCTGCTTTCCAATCTTCATCCTGCCATCTCTCTACTAGAATGGTTTCTCGTAGAGCCTCTGTCACCTGGTCCCAAATTTTCTCCGGCTCTTTATTAATGCTTTTAAAGATTCTAGCATTACGTTCCTTCCATACCAGCCATATTACAAAACCTGAAGCAAGATTCCAAGCTCTCTGTATGACTCTGCATTTGAATGTTTCCTCTTTCCAATGAAGAACCAGTTCGTTGAAATCGCTAATCTCCACCCCATGTTTATTAAAGGTATGTTTGACGCAAGACCATAGATGTTTGATAAACGGGCATTGAATCATGATATGATCTCTACTTTCTTCTTGTTTGTTACACAGGTAGCAGCGTGACGGTCCCGAGAATCCCCGTTTCCGGATGCAGTCCCAAGTAAGAATTTTATTTTTCAAAGCGATCCAAGCAAAAATGGTTACTTTGGGCCACCAGTTTAGGTCCCAAATTTTCCTCCATCCCTGATGTCCGTCATTGATATTGAGGGGATTTGCGAGATAGTAGGCTTCCTTTACTGAGAAAAGTCCTTTCATGGTGTTACCCCAGCGTAGTATATCTTTTCCTTCCCTTACCCTGATTTTCCGTGAATCCATTTCCTTTTTGAAAGCTATCTGTAGGTCTGGATTGAGGCTTTGATCCCACTCTGTGGGATCCTGCCATGATCTCCAACAGTCATTCATGGTGACAGGTTTCCAATAATCCTTGACACTTGATCTATTCCCCTCAATACTATCCCTAATTGATTGAAGGCTCTGTATATTTGTCAATCTTTCCCTTTGCTGCCATTTGTCATCCCAGAAGTGAGCCTCATTGCCTCCTCTGATTTCCCAGAAAGCATGTTGCTTAACAATGTCTCTATTCTGGCTGGCCAGCTCCCACACCGCAGATCCGCGAGGCATTTCCTCTTGCCTTAGAATATCTAACTGAGAGTCTGACATTCTATATTTTGTTCTCCATATTGATTTCCAGAGGTCGTTTCCCCCTTGTACCCACCTCCACCAGAGTTTAGCTCCCAGGGTTTGATTAAGCAGTTCTGGGTCTTTTAATCCCAATCCACCTTTCTCTTTTCTCTCTGTAATTTGATTCCAGGCCACCAGGGCCCATTTCCTTTTTTCCTCCGACCCTCGCCAAATGAAATTTCTGATGATTTCTCTTATCTTCCCATAAACTCCTTTCGGGGCCGCCATTATTGATAGGGGGTAAATAGGTATAGCCTGTAATACTGATTTAGCTAAAACAATTCTGCCCGCAATATTCAGGACCCTGAAAGCCCAGCTCGAGACTTTTTTCCTCATTCTGTCTAAGATTCCTTGCCAGTTTTTCAATCTTTTTGTCGTGAAGTCTAACATGTTCCCCAAATACTTGGTAGGGAGTTCACCCTTTTTGAAGCCAAGAATTCTGATGAGATGAGTCTTCACTTGATCCACCGTGTTGAAGATAAAAACACATGATTTCTCCCTGTTAATTTCTAGGCCCGATGCTTCAGCAAACAGGTCAAGGATTTTCTTCAGATGTCTGACTTCCCTAACAGTTGGCTCCCCAAAGAGCATTATATCGTCAACAAATTGTTGATGCGTGAGGGGGAGTCTGTCTCCCCATAAGCGAAGGCCTTTTAATCTGTTGGCTACTTTTTCCTTAGTAATATACCTTCCTAGACCCTCTGCTGCCACAATGAACAGGAAAGGAGACAGTGGATCCCCTTGACGAATACCTCTGGAGGCATTAAACGTATTCGATGGGTTTCCATTGACTAAAATTGAAAAGTTTGGAGACGAGATGAGATTATGGATCCAAGTAATCCATCTCTTGTGGAAGCCGAAGCATGCAAGCACTCTCTCAAGATATCTCCAGTTGAGCCTATCATAGGCTTTGGATAAATCAAGCTTAATCATCATTCCTTTCCGTTTTTTATCTTTGAGGGAGTGGATGACTTCTTGAGAGACAACTAAACCATCCAAGATCTGTCTCCCCTCCACAAAACCAGTTTGCTCCGCCGATATTAAGCTCCCTAGCAAGGGTTTTAATCGTCTGGCAATAAGAGAAGTTATGATCTTATATATTACATTGCAGAGAGCTATTGGTCTAAAGCCATTAGCATCCTCCATGTTTTCACCCTTAGGAATTAGAGTAAAGAAGGTTGAGTTAAGAGCTGGCCATACCTTCTGTTGCACCCTTGATTCTTCTACCAACTCTAGTATTTCCTTCCCAAGAAAATGCCAGCCAGCTTGGTAAAAATCGACTGTAAAGCCGTCCGGGCCTGGCGCTGTACCTTTCCGCATTGATTTCACTGTCTCCTCCAGTTCCTCCAAGGTAACCATTCTCATTAAGGCTTTGTTCTGATCCTCCGTAACTAGTCTGGGAATAGCAGTGCAGATTTCCTGTATAGCTCTCTCTCTATCTACTTGGGGTTCGGAGAGAATTCCTCTGTGATGCTCGACTAAAGTTTGCTCGATTTCCTTTTGTTCTACAACCCTTGTACCATTATTCCTTTTAATGGAGAGAATTCTATTCCCCTGTCTGTGCTTAACCATTGCCTGATGAAAAAACTTCGTGTTTCTTTCCCCTTCGTGTAGCCACTTAACTCTAGATTTCTGCCTCCATAGGATTTCCTCTTGTTTTCTTCTTTCCTCCATTTTGCCCAGTAGAGCCCCTTCTGTGGCGATGCTTTCCTCAGTCCTGCCTTCCACAATTATTTTCTGTTGGATATCCTCCATTTCCTTTTCCAATTTTTGCTTGTCTTCTATGATATTGCCAAATTCGTCTTTGTTCCACTTCTTAATCTTTATCTTCAAGTCTTTCAGCTTTAGATGAAACGTGTGCATCCTTCCTCTACCCTGCACTCGGCTTTGGTTCCACCATTCCTCTGCCTTTTTGATGAAGTTCGGATCCCTTAACCAGAATGCTTCGAAACGAAACGGTCTCTTACCCTGGATCTTTTTAATGTCCACTTCCAATCGGATTGGCCAGTGATCTGAGCCCAAAGAGGGGATGATCTTGGCTTCGACAAAGATATCTCTGTTCAGGATATCTTCAGATATTAAAAATCTATCTAGTTTTGTAGCAATTTGATTCTTACCTCCTCTTCGGTTATTCCATGTATAGATTCCATTGATGGTTTTCATGTCCACTACTCGTAGATCTTCTATCAGTTCATTGAACTTATTCATGAATTGATCCAGCCTTCGGACTCCCCCTTTTTTCTCGTCCAGGGATCGGATGAGATTAAAATCTCCTCCAATGATCCAAGGTTGTCCAGAAAAAAGTTGTCGGGTCGCTTTTAGACTGTTGATAAAGTTTTCTTTTTCAGCAGGGTTTGTGGGTCCATATACCCCTGTGACGGCTACAGTTTCCTTGGTCCCCACTATCCTTCCCATCCCGGTTAAGATTCCATGCATGCTAGTCCATTTTTCCAGAAGTACCTCATTTGGGTTCCACAATATTGCTAATCCTCCAGCCGCGCCTATGGCATCCTGTCCCATGACTTTGTAATTCAATCTATTTCTCTCAATTATTTCTTCTAACTGGTTTGCCTCAATTTTAGTCTCCTGCAGTATTATAATGCTGGGTTTTTCTTTTTTGAGTTTATCTCTCAAATATCTTTGCTTCCCCTTACTGTGTAGGCCCCTAATATTCCAACTAACAACAATCATTTAAAACTTTTGGAGGGCGGGGAAAAATACCTCTGACAGAGGTATCACTTTACCAGAGTTGATCAGTGTTTCACCCACTGACTGTATAGTTTCATTTAGCGTTCTCCGGCCTCTTTTCCTGCTGCTTTTTCCCAAATTTCCCATTTCCTGTATTTCTTTCTGTTGTTCCCCAGCCTCTGCAATTTGTTCCTCCATGTTTTCCTCCTTCCGTTCCTTGTATTTCTGGAAGGCCTCTTTGAATAACTGTTTTTGTTTCTCCGGTATAAATCTGCTATCTAAATACTTCCACTCCTGTAGCAGTCTCTTCATTAACTTTTCCTCTTCAGCCTCATTTTCCATTTGGTTTTCAACTTCCATGTGCGACTCCATTGTTTCCTCTGTCTCTTTTTCCTCTGTTTGTTCCTTGTTTGGTTTGTATGTACTTTCTGTTTTCTCTTTCTCTTCTCGGGCAACCTCCATTGGCGAGTTCTCTGGCTCTTCATCGTCATTCAGATTTACTTCGAACCCTTCCGCATTATCTTGCAATACCTGGAACTTATTTTGGCTTTTGATAGTGCTGGGGGTTTCTTGCGTTTTGGGTTTCAGGTTTTCCTTATTTGGTCGCTTCTTTCTAAAGACTTGTTGAAAGCCTTCCTCTCTATCTGCTGCTCTATCTTTTCCTGGCCTCTCTCCTTCCTCTTTGTTCAATGGACAGTTCCTAAATAAGTGGCCATATTCATGACATTTCCGGCAACGGAAGGGGATGTGTTCATAGTCGAGCGCTTGCGTCCAGACTTCATCATGGTATTCCAGGTCAATATTTTCCGGGAGAGGTTCAGCTAAGTTCATGAAGACACAAATTCTAGCAAAGGCATTGTACTTCCCTCTTCTTGTGGCCTCTGCAGTCTTCACGAAACTACCTATTGAGTTTCCAATACCTTCCAAGATTTCCGGGTCCCAGAACTCATCCGGTAACCCAAACAGCCTAACCCATACCGGAGCATCCATTAACTTTTCTTTTTCAGGGTTATACCGCTCCTCCCAGTGTTTCATAAACAAACCAGCATTATTCAGGAAGTACGGTCCTTCCTCAAAAATTCTGTTCTTATCTTCCAGATTCGTGAATACGGCCGTAAAGAAACCCTTCGCTCCTAGTTTCAGATCTATATGGCCTCGGGGTTTCCATCGCAGTTCTATCCATCTGTTCAGCTCCTTTTCTGAAGGCCAGTAGCCAATAAATTTGCAGATTAATGCATGGTCCTTCATATAGCTATTGTATTCCTCCAGTTTATTAAAGGGTATGATATACCTAGGTTTTTTCTGAGCTCGAGGAAGGCATTTACCTTTCATCCTCTTTTGCCAGATATTGCCCATTACCGGGGCTATGTTTTCCTTGTTTCCATTGAGGTTTCCTTCTGCACTGGTTTCACCCATCACTACATTTCTGAAGGAGGGGTTTGCACCCCCCCCCCCAGTCTCGTCCATCCCGATCAGTATTTATCAGCTAGATTTAAAACGTGGTTTTCTAAAGAAATACCTGGGTTAAGAGTCGTTGTGGACAGAAAGGCCGAAACCCTGTCTACGGCTTCCGTCCCTCGTCACAGGGGCCGATCCCTGACACCGTCGACTCTGTCAGGCCTGCACACCCGTGAACCCTAGTTCGAAACTCTCACCGTCGCCTCGGTTCTTCGACCGCAGTCCAGCGTTCGAATCTTCCCGTGGAAATGGATTTCCAGCTTCTCCCTAAATTTTTGATGGAATAAGAATTTTTAAAATTTTCAATGAACTTCTTTCTTTATTTTCTAATGATTTATCCTAATTTTTTATGCCAACATCATTATGTTTCTTGTAGTTTTGACAATAATTTTAAGAAATCGTATGACGCCTATTGTTTTCAATGGGAATTTTTAAAATTTGAATATTTTGTAATTTCTAAAAATTGCTACCAATAAAACTTATTTTTCATAAAAAAAAATTGCACAAAAGTTATAGATATGCTACTAGAATAAACAAACCAATTCATTATTTCCAACCCTATAGTCATTGAATTTATTTTAATACTTATATATTTATCATTCCTAGCAAATTTCTTTTTCGATATTTAGGAATTTTGCAAACTCCTTTTTCATGGATGGTATTGCAATCATCCATATGATATTGCAATAGTTCCTAAATGATAATTACCTATGTTTATAAGGATAAATATTTTTATTTTATAGTATCTTTTATTTACGGTTCAGTTTTTTTATATTTTTAGTAGACTCTATTATACTCACCTTTGAAATTGGATATTGTAATTTATGTATATAAATTTATTTTTATTTATATATATCTTTTTAATATACAAAGGTTTTTATTTTTATCAATCTTTTGAAATTAAAATTCATTAATTTTTTATTTGCTTTAAATATGATTGATTGTGGTAAGTCCATGTGGAAGATACAGTGGATAAAAAATAAACACTTTCAAAGATAATTTACAAAAGCATGTAGTCTTGGAAGTTGTATCCATTAATTTCATTGTTGTATAAATTACCTTGTTGTTGCTTCTCTTGTGCATTTAATGAAGATCTCAATGACATAGAAGCTAAATGTTTTATTAGCTTTATATCTGATTGATTGAAGTAGGTCCATGTGGAAGATATAGTTCATATAAATTAAAAATTTTCAAATATAGTTTGCAAAACCATGTAGTCTTACAATTTATATCCATTTGTATCTTTGTTGTATACATTATCTTGTTGTTTCTCCTCTTCTACATTTAATGAATATCTCAATGAAAGATAATTTGAAGAGGAAAGTGATAATTGTTGATGTCATTTCAAATTCCACGGATGTTGTTGATGTTCAAAATAGAAACATTGTTCATCCATTTTTTTTTTTAATTCCATGACATCTTGAGCATAGTTTTGGGTGATATATTGGTTGTAAAATGTATTAGTCCATTGATCCATACATATCATTGAGCAAGCATTTCAAAATATAACAACATGTGGAATGATTATGGTTATTGAGCCATACCTCTCATTGGATGAAAATTGAATAATATAACAATATACATCGGTTATTTTATATGTATTATTGCTATTGAGCCAGACATATCATTGAGTGAGAATTGCACAATATAGCAACACATAGTGGTTGTTTCATATGTATTTTATTATCTACGATTTTATTTTTTTTATTTCTTAAATGCATATTGTTTAATGTATTTCTTGCTTCCAATGTTTGATTCTTGAAAGTATGGTAGCATATATATATATATCTCCTGATTAGTTTACTTGTCGCAACTACTTGAATGATATTAATTTGGCTAATGCAGATCTTCTCATTAGTTTATCTTTTCTATTAAATTTGCTAAGAATTATTTGTTTTACCACTTTTTTTATAATATTCATTTATTCTGAAACTTTTTGTTTGCAGTGAAACATATTTACAAATTAACATTAAATATTTATCAAAAAAGGGAAAAAAATTGCAAATAAATTTCATGAATACTTAATTAAAGTCAAAGCACATATTATGTGAATTTTAGTTTGACTAAGCATGTGGAATCATGGGAAAGATGTTAGAGATCTAATAAAATAACATCGAAACTTGGAAGCTTATGTATAAATCTTATTTGCTATATTGTGAACATTCTTTTCTAGATGTTCATTAAAGCCTCATTTTCTACTATAAATAAGAATGAAGTATAGTCCTTTTTCCAAGCAACTATGAAAAAATATTCAATTCTTCAAATTTCTCTCTAAATAGAAATGTTAATTGTTCAGTGTAATCATCAAGTTCCTTTTTGTGCGCCTACATGGAATTAAAGAAAATATACATACCGCATCTATTCCTTTAGTGCATCTTTTCACCTTTAGGGGCAATTTCTAACTTTTATATTTTCAAATTCAGTAAAAGAAAGAGAGTTTCACTCTCTTAGGAAGAAGTACATGTACTACATTACATCTTATGTCTTTTAATGTTTTGTGAGACATTAGTTTTCTAAAACTTAATAACATGTTCTTGTTTATAACATGTTGTTGTGCTTCTTTAGGAAATAAACATGGATCACTTTACCTTTTCATAATTCCACAAAAATATATATATATATATATATATATATATCCTAAATTGATATTATGAGCCAATCTCCTGAAATTTGTTCAAGTAAAAACCTTGATCTCTTCCTTAACTGCACTTATCCATTCAAAAGAAAAATTGAAATTCAAAGCAATGAATTTCTCAATATCTACTTGAAATATTTTTAAAAAATACAAAATAATATATAAATGTCTACCTCTACGTCATGTGTGTAGCTAAACACGAAGTACAAGAACCGAATCATGTCTACATTTTCCCGAAGAAACTTGTTCGCCATTGATTTCAAATGTTTAAATGTTATATTTCGTAGCATCTTAAAAATTTCTCTACAGTCACGTAGGTTGGAAGCAAATGTTATAGTCTCCATATCACCTAAATCCACTCTTCCTTCATTGCAACTCATACAAGCTTTTTCATTTGGGACATGTCTCATATGCTGAAGATTTTTTATTTTTTATTCTTAAGGATGCCATGGAATGTTTGTGGGAGAACTACAAACCCTCATTCTCGTAAACCAAGTAGTGGTACATGATGATAGTGTCATTGTGCATAATTCACCTACCACAAAGCTCATTTCCCTAGTTAAGATTATCCTCTTCTTAAGCTAATGAGTGATTTAGTAAAAAATAGTTATGTAACAATTTGATTATATCCAATAACTTATTTCATTTCCCTTATGATTTAACTCTCCTTCCAATTTCTAATTATTAGCTACTTCTAAAGCTCGAATATGGCTGATCATATGGAGCCTTAATAGTTAATTATTGAGCTGAGAGGCTCATTCTACAACCCAGTATGAGGCGATGTGTAAGTTTATTTGTCCGTCAAGTTGACACATGCTTCTTTAAAACTAAAATAAATAAATTATGATCTAAAGAGAAAAGTAAAATAGGCTATAAAAAATAAATAATATGATGTAAAGTAATTGGAAGTAGAAAATATTTGTGAGTAAGATGTTGAAACCTTATAGTTTTCAAAAAGATTTCAATAGGATATTTAAATAAACTATTTGAATATCTATGTTATGTTAACTGATTTATGTTTATATATATATATATATATATATATATATATATATATATATTATATATATATTTATATATAGAAAATAATTTGTTAAAATAAAATATTTTAATGTTGTATATACAACATTATTCAATGTAGGATATAGATAAAATATTTTAATACAAATTAATATTGACATATAATAAAAAATGCTTTAATATTAAAAAAACATTTTAATTTGTGCTATAAAATGTCTCAATGTACCTATTATGTAAAATACTTTAGTGTCAATTATGCATATATTACATATCATTTAAAAAAAATTTTGTATAGGTCATGAAAAAAAAAAGTCTGTTATGCTTAAAATGCTTATTTGGTCCTATAAATTCTCTACATAGTATTTAAAAGTACAATTTAAACAATGAAAAATTACATATTGTATTTTTCACTCTAAAGAAATTTTCATGAAGAAATTTGATCCGTCTCCACTCATGTTAGATTTGTACTAGATAGATCTATGATGGTTTGAATTAGAATTTGTAAATAAGCCGAGAGGCTCATTCTATACGCTAGTATGAGGGGGATGTGTAAGATTATCATGAGTCTGTCTTTCGAGTTGACACATGCCCCTTTAAAATACAAATAAATAGATTATGCTTTAAATAAAAAAGTATTATACACTATAATAAAAAATGAATGTTTTGATAAAGTAATTGGAAGTAAAAGAAAAATGTGAGAAAGATGTTTAAACCTTATCATTTTGAAAAATATTTGACCATCAGATTTAAATAAACTATTTGAATATCTATGTTATATTAACTAATTTATTTAGATACCATCTTCATATATATATATATATATATATATATATATATATATATATATATATATATATATATATATATATAAAATAAATTATTAAAATAAAATATTTTAATGTTGTATATAAAAAAATATTCAATCTATGTTAGCAATAAAATATTTTAATACAAATAAATATTGTAATATCATTAAAAATGTGTTATGATCAGCTCCCTACAAGGTGTAAATATGTTTATATAGAACTCTATTACAACATCATCCTGTGTGATGATTTTTTTATTTTTGACACAACATCATCCTGCGTGACGATTTTTTGATTTTGACACAACCATATTTAGAAATTGTTTGTAGAAATTATAGATATATGAGCTCAAATCGCATATGTTGAATAGCATATACTACATGTAATATTTTCACCATATAATAAAAGATTACGATCTTTCCGGTGGAAAAAAATCATTAAAAATGTGTTAATAATAAAAATAAATATTTTAATTTGTGTTATGAAATGTTTCGATATACAACTTATGTAAAATATTTTATTATCAATTATATATATATATATATATATATATATATATATTATATATCATCTTAAAAAAATTATGTATTGATCATGAAAAAAAAGGTTTTTAGGGTTAAAAAAATTATTTGGTTCTATATATACTCTACGTAGCATTTGAAAATACAATATAACCAATAAAATGTTACACATGGTATTTTGCACTCTAAAAAAATTTGCACTTGAAGAAATTTGATCCCTCATGGCTCATATTAGATTTGTACTAGATCGATCTATGTTTGTTTAAATTTCAATGGAATGTCGTTGTTGTATACATACAGTGGAATACAGTACAATAGGTTAAAATATTACAATTAAATCTATGGCAATAGTGCAAATAAATTCAATTACAAATATCAAATACGCCTGCATGAATTTTAAATTTTATATTACGACTTATGATTTGTAGTGCTAACAGGGATATTACATATACACTACACTATACTACCTAAGGTTATCCTAGCTTTGCTTGACTAGGGTACTCTAATCTCCCAATGGTTTTCCTAACTGAACCCAACCTAATTATTTCTTCAACTAATATATCAAAGCCTATCCTTATCTTACATAAATCTACCCTAAAATATCATATCCTATCTCATCCTAGATTAATCTACCTAACATAATCTATCTAGTGAAACCCACCCTACATAAGCCTAGTCTAGCTTATCTTATTCTCCCCTATGCTAACCTTTTCTAACACACCTTAACTTAGGCTACCATTAAATATCCTACCCTACCAAACCTTATTCTATGTTATGTTAAACTAACATTCCTTATCCTAACACAATCTGTTGTAACTAACATAAACTAATCTAACCTAACCTAACCTAAAAAATCTAATTCAACTTAATTTTGTGTCAAAACTTGTCAAACCTAATCATGTTTCATTATCCTAATCCTAAATCTTCCAAGCCAAGCTTGAAACACAAGCCCCTTCACCAAATCTCAAATCAGATTTCCTTACATTAAGAGAACGGTTTTTTGCAAAAAATTATAACCTAATAATATATAGTTTAACTCTATTTATTTTTTTCTATAAAATAGAGAATAATACATCCATTATTATTTTTGAGGTAAAAAATATATACTTCTAATGAAAATACAAAGCACACAAAGAGTAATGCAAATAAATAATGAACCTATCTTGAAATTAATATATATATATATATATATATATATATATATATATATATATATATATATATATATATATATATATATATCTTGAAAATATGTTTTATATCTTAATTCTGAAATTAAAACCTAACAAAAATATTTTTCAAATGAAAGAAAAATACAAAATATGTTAATATTTTAATTAATAAAAGAATTATAAATTTTAAATATAAATAAACACACTACACATTAAAAAAACATAAAATATTAAATATAAAAATATTAGAAATGAAAGTAGAAAACAATTTGAGATAACGAACAAAACTTTTTACCCACTCTTTTAAAACATGAACTCTTTTAGTAATGGTAAATGAATATATACAAACGTGACCATTCTTCCTTCTCATTTTAAATAAGGAAGTTTCCATTTCAAATTTTAATAAATAAAAATTCATGAAACAATGAAACCTACAAGAACGATAAAAATATAATATACTAAATTTATTTTACAGATTTAGCTAGAGTCAATTGAATGATAACCTAGCTTATCTAGCCTACCTAACTTAGCCTAAACAAGCCTACCTAAGCTATTGGACCTACCTAGCCAACCTAACCTAACTTATCCTAACACAACCAAACCTAACCTTTCCTAACCTAGCCTAACCTAGCCCAACCTAGCCTAGCCTAGCTTAACCTAAACTCCCCTAATCTACCCTAGCCTACCCTAGCCTATCCTAATGTAACCTGGCCTACCTAGCCTACCTCATCTACCTAGCCTACCTACCCTAGTCTATCACACCTAGCTTACCCTAGCCTAGCCTACCTAACCTACTCTAGCTTAGCCTAGCCTAGCCGAACCTAGGCTATCCTAGGTGAGCCTAGAATATCCTACCCTAGCCTAGCCTACCTTACACTAACCTGACCTAAACTAAACTAGCCTAACCTTGCCTAGCCGAACATAGCCTAGCCCAAGCTAACCTCGCCTAACATACCCTAAACTAGCTTAGCATAACCTACCCTAACCTAGGCTAGACTAGCCTAGCCTAGCTTCGCTTAGCCTAAGTTAGCCTAACCTAGTGTAGGGTAGCCTAGCCTTGCCTAGCCTAGGGTAGCCTAGACTAGCCTACCCTACCCTACCCTAAAGGAGCATAGCCTAACCTAACCTAGCTTAGCCTAACCTTACCCAGCCTAGCATAGCCTAACCTAGTCTAGCCTAAACTAACCTAACATAATCTATTCTAGCTTAGCATAACCTAACCTAGCCTAGCCTAAACAAGCATAGCCTAGTGTAGCCTAACCTATCATAGCCTAGCCTAACCTACCCTAACCTATACTAAGCAACTGTACCTAGCCTACCGGACATACCAAACCTACCTAGCCTACCTAATTTAACTTATCCTAACTTAAGCTATGCTAGCCTAACCGACCTTACCTAGCCTAGCCTAACCTAGCCTAACCCAGCGTAACCTAGCCTAGCTTCACGGGAGAGAAAGGCGAGATTTTCTAAGAAAATCCTAGGAAAATGGACAAAAATATCCACAAAAGTGGAACATCGCTAAAGGAAACCATATCATGAAAGAAGGCATTAAATACCCATTAAGGAGATCAATAAGAGGGAGTTGATCCATGGGCGAGAACTCTCGGCTCAAGGGTGAACTGGAGAAGTCAGTTCTAGGTTGGGTGGCAGTGCTCGATTTTCCAAGTGACATTCTTTCAAGTAATCTAGTTTGATTCAATCGCATAGGATGTTTTGTATGTTGGCTCCTTACACTTTATGTTGTCGAATATTTAAGCATATGAGTATAATTGCATGTGATATCATTGTTTATAACACGTTTGAATACTAATGCATGTGACAATTTCCTAATATAAATTTAATCGAAGTTAAATTTAGTGATTGGAGCATAGTAGGTGGTTGTTAGTATTGGGTCAAAGAGGTAAGTGACACCCTTTCTCTCTTTCCCTCCCTCCTTGACTCTCTCTCTCCATATACATCCCTTCCCTTCACACCCTCTCCCTCTCCCTATTCCTCTATGTCCCCCTCCGCCCATCTCTCTCTTTATGTCTGTCTCACTCTACCTCACTCTCCTTCTCTTCCTCACTTGCTCTCTTTCACCCCCCCTGTCCCTCTACCTCCCTTCCCTTCACTCCCTCACCTTCTCCTTTCCCCCTTAATATGTCACCTCCTCTCTCTCTCTCTCTCTCGTCCATGTTGTCTCTCCCTATTCCTCTCCTTCTCCCCCCCCTTTCTCTATCTCTCTCTCGCTCTCCCTCGCTCACTTTCTTTTTCTCTCTCTGTTGCTATCACACCTTGTCTCTCTCTTTGTCTACCTCCCTGCTCTCTCCCTCTGGTGCGCTCTCCCTCCCTCCCTGTTCTTGCTCTTTCTCTCTCAGTCACCCTACCTTGCTCTTTCTTTCACTCTCCCTCAATTCTTCTGTCTCTCCCTCCCTCCTTCTCTCCCAACCTTTTTCTCTCTCCCTTGATTGCTCCCTCCCCATCACCCTCCTTTCCTCCCTCTCCCTCCCTTACGCTCTCCCTACCTCTACACCTCCCTCCCTCATGCTCTCCCTACCTCTACACCTCCTTCCCTCACTATCTCACCCTCAATTTCTCTCCCTCTAATTCTTTCTCTCCTTCCTTCTCCCTATATCACCCTTTCTTACTCTCCCTCTCTCTCTCTCACCCTCCCTTTCTCTCTCTCTCCCTTTCCCTCAATGCATCTCTCCCTCTCTCTCCCAACCTTCTCACTCTCTCCCTTTCCCTCAATGCATCTCTCCCTCTCTCTCCCAACCTTCTCACTCTCTCCCTTCCCCTATCTCTCCCCGCGCCCCTCTACCTCTCTTTCTCACCCATGTTTTCTCTCTCTATCATTTTCTCACTTTCTCCCTCTCTCTCCACCTCCTTCTCTCTTCCTCCCCTCTCTATTTCTTCCCTCTTGCCCTTTATCCCTCCTTCACTCTTTCCCTTGCCGCACTCTCCTCTCCTCTCTCTCACCCATTTCTAAAGATAAGAAAATGAAAATAGTGTTAAAAAAGTCACAATAAATAATAAACAAAATATAAAATATAATTCAAATGCTTTAAGCTCAAAAATAGAATACATTTCAAAAATAAATTAAAAAATAAATAAAACACCTGGAAAAAAACCTCATTAACATCATTTACAATAAGGAGAGGATGTCTCAATAAAAATATATTATTAATCAAATTTAAAAAAGGAAGTGAGAAACATTTTAATTTAAAAAATTCTAAAAACTCGAAAAAAAAATTACAAAATAAGACAAATAAACAGTGCAATATTTTATTTTATAACATAAATATTACATTTAAAATATAAAACTATTTTAAGATAGACGATACTCATACTTTTTAAGTTGCACAATATGTACTTCAAAAGTTATTCAAAAGCTAAAAATACATGTAATTGTCGAAAATAAAAAGTACAAATCACGGAAATGGAAGAATGCTTGAGATATGTATATTGTTTCAAAGACTAACAATAACTCTCCTACCATTTTCCTAAAATAATGGTTAAAATGGCAAAAAACATTAACCCAAATAAAATTTAAACAGAATAAATATATTATTTTAAAATATAATTTAGATATTCTACTTTAAAATATAAAAGCTATGTAAACGAACTGCACAGCATTTAATTGAAAGCTTATTCAAAAGTTGAAATTACGACAGGCAGGAAAAAGTCATAAAACAAAAAGTATGTGTATTATTTGAATGATTAACAACAAAACAACGTGAAAGCATTTCCGTAAATGGCATTCAAGGATATCTGGTATGTATTTTGCTTATTATATTTCCTTAATATAATATTATGTCGATTTTTTCTCTGAAAAAAAAGAAACTGAGAAAAAAAGAAATTTTCCAGTTTCATTTCGATAAGATTACTCAGAACAAACTTATAAATTAAGCATCGCACTTATCTCAGCGAATGCGATAATTTCCTAGGTAGATTGGCTTATTAATTTCCTAGGTAGATTGGCTTATTGTGGTGGTTTGGAAAATTTATAAAAATATTTGGACCCAGAAAAATCCATCACCAGAGCATGACTACTTGCAGGCAGCAGCTCCTCCCACTGCTGCGCGTGCATTCAACAACAAATCTGCACTGCACATTCATAGAATCACAAAGCAGAAGCACGTACCTGAGAGACTTGTAGCTCCGCAATCCATTCAAATGATATGAAAGTTATCATCCTCTCGTCTCTGTGTGAGAGACTATCAACCATAGTTTGAAACTCAGAATATCTTTTTTGTAGGTTGTTTCGGGAGAACAAAATTAGAATATCTTCGTTGTTATAAACTTCCACTATGATGCATCAGGGAACCACATACAATACCCAACGACAGAATTCGCATCGGCGGATATAACGCGCATAACAGACACCGGTCACTGGCATACCTGGCATAGATATTCCCCATATATAGCGGGGATAGCTCGCATAACCGGGAGATACGCGGTGATTACGCGCATATCGGGATGGAACATTCCCATAAATAGCAGAGACAGCGCGCTTATCAGCGTAATAGACCTCATATCCGGTTATGATAAACCGCTTATCCACTGATAATTCGCGTAAGTAATGATAATTCGCGTATCTTAGTGATAACTCGCGTAATCTATGATAACTCGCGTATCACATGATGATAATTGGCGTATCGCTCGAATAATTCGCATAATCACAGATAATCCGCGATTTTACGGCACATACAGGGATATATCACTCGCATAAAGGGACCAAAAACTCACATATCCGCGTAATTATCTACCTATCTTGTGGTGATAATCCGCGTATTTTCCGATCTGCACATATCAATAGGTGATAACTCGCATATCAAGGTAATTATTCGAATATTCTAGCGTTATAAACCGCGTAACCCACACTGACTCGCATTTCCAGTGTTGATAACTCCCATATCAATTGATAGCTCGCGTATCCAGTGGTAGTTGTCATATCGGATGGTGGTAATCGCATATTAGCGGCGATAATCCGCGTATCACGCTGAATTTAATCGCGTATCGTAGAAGAACTCGCATATCCTAAGTCACATACGCAGTAGTGCGCTAATCGTGATGCAGGTCGGGAGCTCCTAGGTTTTCAGTTTAGCTTGAACCCGATCTACGGGGCCGAGTCGACCCAGAATTGGACACATGGTTTCGGTTATGGATTGGAGCGGCTCTATCCCTTGAATTTTTTATTTTTCCACAGCTATTGGCATTCTCATTGCTGCTCCTCGCATTTCCGTGGAACCTCCCGTAACGGCCCCGGGCTCTGCTGCACCTACGCCAAAGGGCATTCCTCCCACAATCTCCGGTGCTACAGATAATATGATATGATCAACCCGGGTTCGAATCCCTCAGCTCTGAATGAACGCAGTACAGATAATATGATATGATCAACCCGGGCTCGAATCCCTCAGCTCTGAATGAACGCAGTACAGGATCTGCGGACATTTGTATATTTACATCGGCCTCACATGGTACGTACCAGCCAAGTCGTATGGGGTCTGTATGTTTGAATTGATCATAATTATAGTTTATAGTATTGTATCTGTCTTATCTTGATCATTTTCCTTTCTATGTTACCAGGGTATTACGTGCGTGTGAGATAGTGAGAGGGAGGGGGAGAGAGTACGTGTGTATGTGCATAATTACTGTATGTTAGAATGTGGTGTGGGATCTGTGGTTTACTGATGTTGTTACAACAGATGTTTCTGGGAAAAGGACGTGACAGATAAGAGTCATGTGCTATCTTGCCCTTGATGCTCTATCTATTTCCACCCCTATAGACCCATTAATACACTTTCTAAGCACATCTGTACATGGGAAGACTCTGACATTTATTTACCAGTCAATCCGTATACGTAATGTTCGGCCAAACACTTTCTGGTTAATAATTATGTAGCTGTTCATGATATGATCATCCATCTGGCTGTTTGTATTGATGGTCATTGAAACGCGGAGGCATGCGTAACATAGGCCCATCCATTCTTCTGATACCATGAAATGTCTTCATACGAAACACAAGACGCGAGCTCGATTGATGATAAATACTGTATACGGAATGATGTATCAGGTAGAATCAATATTGTACGCATTAATACCATTTATTTATATTCAAATTCGAAATTTGATGTACGCATTAATACCATTTATTTATATTCAAATTCGAAATTTGAACTTGTAAACCAGTAGCGACGACAATCGTAGGTCAGAGGCATTCAGGCCTTTCTGGAACCTTCAACGAACCTTCAAGGCACCCCACGGTTTCCTTTTCTATAAGGCGGAGGAAGAGGGGGGAAAGGCTCTGTAGCTTTATCTTTTACAGAAATGGGCGTTGCACAGGTTGTGATTCTCCTACTGGTTGTGTTTTTGGGATGTTCCTTTTGCCACTGCATTCAGTCTCACTGTCCTCAAGATCCTCTCAACGTCGAAGCCCCTCAAGATGAGTCGATTTACAGCCGGTTTGCAATTTTTGTATTATTTTTCTGTTTCAGTATTGGTTCTCCGTTATTGGGCAGGATCAAGAACAGTGAATAAGGTTTGAGCAGTCAGACTTTATGCAGAGGAATTGGCTGGTGCTGGTTTTATATTTGTCGATCGCTACCATTGTACTTTTTTAAGGTGGTTATTGTATTTTTAGTAGGCACATGTATATGGGATTTGAGCTTTGAATTGAATTCTTCTCGCACATAACGTATTATTTTTATAGCTATAGAGATTCGATCACATTTGAACTTTAAACTTTTAGCTATAAAGATTTGAATCTTGAATGTCCTCTTACATATCATATCATTTTTATAGCCATAATCAATTAAACTACCCAAAGACTACCGTGAAACTACTATTGATTTAAGTACTGTAAATAATTTTAATGGCGGATTTGTGGGTTTGAAGCGAACGGGAAGATTGCATGGAATCTTGCTCTGGCATGGCTGAGGTAGGGATTCGATTGCCTGGAATCTTGCTATGGGAGGGCTGAGGTAGGGATTTGATTGTATTGTTTGAGAATATTGGAATGCTCGAGAGCTGCAGAATGGGTTTTACAGACCGGTTTTATTTTAGGGCAAGGGCTAACCAGCGTGCTATAGGACATTAAATATTCGCTCAGCTGTAAGCTCCTTAGCCATATAACACTAGGTGGAGACGGAATGTTCGGAAAGTCACCCGGCACTAACACTAGGTGGAGACGGAATGTTCGGAAAGTCACCCGGCACTAACACTAGGTGGAGACGGAATGTTCGGAAAGTCACCCGGCACGTATGTTAGATATGGCTAATAAACTTGCAGCTGAGCAGACAGTTATTGCCCTATGGCAAACTCGTTAGCCCTTGCCCTATTTTAATATCTGCCCTGTAATTTTTGCATGCGATTTTACTGTACGGATTGCAGAGCCGGTTCTGCTCACTTGAAGGCTCAGCGCATTTAAGAAAGGACAGTTTTCGATGTATTTTTTGGGGTTAATTTAATTGAGAGTTACCAATGCCCCGCTTCTATTTTTCGGTGAAGGGTTCGGATTGGGAAATTTAGAAACGGATGGATTTCAGTTATTTTTTCTGGAAAGATAAACTGATTATGCCTTATTAGCTCTTGGTACCAAATTGTGTGAACGTCTGGTAATTTTGGTTTAAAAAAATGTGTAGATTTAAATAATTGGTTTTTTTTATTTTTGAATAGCTATTACTGAAATTTGGTATAATTATCGATCAAAGTGTAATTTCTTATATGAAGCGGATAGTCTAACTATTTTTCACATTTTGGAAATTTTTGGCATATTTTCTAAGCCATTGTATTTGAAATCTAGAAAATATTTTTTTAATTACAAGTTTGAGTAATAATTTTTATGATACACGTGTTCCAAAAAATATTAAAAATATTAAATCTATTTATGTAATGAAAAATATATTTTAAATGATAAAAAATTATAATCCATTTATAATTATAAATAAAATTTAAATTTAAATTAGGCAAAAAATAATTTAATTATATAATTTTAATAATTACTATTTATTATTTTTAAATTTAAAAATAAAATATATATATTTTTAATAAATATTTGCTATTAAAAAATATCTTAATTTACATTACATTTTGGTATTCAAGTTTCTGTGATTCATAATGAATTAAGTAAAGTGTTTTGGTAGAAATTACATAAGGGAAATTTTTGGCGCATTTGGAACTAATAAGTGTCGTTTAACAATGATGAACCACACTTGTTAAATGATGAACCACCACACTTGTTAGTTGGAAACCTGTTATCCAAAAATTTCTCTTATGTGATTTTTACCGAAAAACATTACTTAATTTATTACATTACATTCTTAAACAAAACAATTAAATCTTTATGAACTAGATAGCAAATTCCTATCTATATCATCTTTAATTCAATTAAATTTCTTTTACAAAATAAATATGCAACTATGTCTCACCTGAAACAATCTTGTAAAATAGAACTCCTTAATAATTGTGTGCTAAAAAATGGAACTATAGCAAAGATGTTGGTTTGGTTATTTCGGTGTATAATAACACAATATACTTTACCTTGATTATCTATTTTTACTTTGATTATGTATTTTGTTCTTGAAATCAAGATAAGTATTGTCTTTGAGATCAAGATAACAAGATACTTTACCTTGATTATGTATTTTGTTCATGATAAGTATTGTTCTTGAAATCAAAATAAGTAGGACAAAATGAAGGGTATTCCAAAAAAATGTCCTCCATGTGAAACTCTCATAAATTGTTAAATTGTTATTATTATATTTGAAATCCAATGATCAATTGGTATCTAGTATTTATAATGAGAATTTATACGGAATTTCTTGAAAGATTCAATATTCTCTTACTTTAGGGGTTAATAAAAAGAACCCAATTATTTATTTCTTTATTTTCAAACCCACTTTTCGTGAGAAATTAGGGTATTCAATATGAGACATTCTGCAAGGTGCTCACCACAAATACTCTTTTGGAAAAATTCATAGACTAGATTTACAAATAAAAAATTTCAAAGACTAGATTTACAACTAATTCCTTCTTTATGTGGGTAAAGAAATGCAAATAAGTATCTTTAACAAACTTTATATGTAATTTCGAGAGATGAGAAATGGATAAGAACTCATCATTTTCAACTTCAATATTAACTAAACTTGAAATATTTGTTTTTGAGCATGTTTTAGATTTTATGAAGGATAAGTGTTTATGAGTATATGATGATCATAGGAATGTTTTAAATTTTATGAAAGTTTAATGATTGTAAGTATGAAATTTAGGTTTAATAAAAAATTATTAAAAATACGTATTATGATTTGTTTTTAAAATAATAGTGTAAAATTATTTTACCTCTATTTTTCTCTTAACAAGGTAAAGAAAACCAAAAGATATACAAATCTCTCTTTATGTGAAAGATACAAATCTCTCTTTATGTGAAAGATCAATTTTAACATTTTATGTGAAGAAAATTATCAAAGAATTAAAGATGTGTAAGTGGATATATATTTAAAATCTCAGGGAGATTGATTATATATATATATATATATGTGTGGGGTTTTATAAAATACGACAGTTGTCAACATCACAACAAATTTTAGAAAATCATTACTATTTTTTGTCAAACATGAGGTTTTAGAAAATCTAATAGTTGTCAACATCACAACAATTTTAGAAAATCATTAACATTTTTTGTCAAACATTGGATATTGGAATACATTAAGTTTAAATTAAAATGAATCTTGAAGAAGTGAGTCTTTCACACTTTGTATATTCACTCACTATGAAAGAATACATAAAATTCATACCTAGAGCATCTTTTGATCTAAATTATTAAAGAAAAACAAAATGGAGTCTATAATTGGGGAGAAAGGAAGAATTTTAAAAACTTCATATTGTTATGCCTTTGTGCTATTTAGAATTAAGGTGATTCTTGCAGAAAAGCTATGATTATTTCTCTGGTTCCAAGTTAAAATAATAATTATATAAGCCTTGAATTCACTAAATAATTGGTGATTCCTAGGTCAAATATAATTGAAAAAATAGATCACTAGGACAGAAAACAATATGAAATAATTGATTTGCAATTAAACAATGGGCATTATACATTTTTATCACAAATTTCTATTAGATCCCTATAAACAATCAGGGAGACATTATTTTGGGTTCACCCTCAATGGAATCACTAGAGTCCATCTTAAATATGAAGAAGTTTTTTAGATTTTTCTACAAAAAGAAAAATAAAATAAAACTACAACACATTACCACGGAGGCTTCACTCAATGAGCCTCTGACATATCACGTGCGTTCGTGGCATACTAAGGAATACCCTTAATTTGACTACATATTGGAAAATACCTCTAAAAATCACATTATTTAACCTCGTACCAATACAAAACCAATACACCTTCCCAAACTAAAAAACCCCTATTTTCACTAGATATTGTAGGTATCCATTTTTTCATTAACATTTTTTATAGCCTTTTATAATTTTTCATTAACTTTGAGCTCCCTTTTTTATACCTGCTAATATAAAAATCATTTACCCTTATATATCCCCCAATATATTACGTCATTTTTTCCTCAATATATATCCCCCAATATGAATGCATGTGGTATGGTATTTCTCCCATAGTGAAGCCCCCATGGACATTACATTAGAGCTAGATTCAATAACACTAGAGGACATAAAAAATATCTCAAAAATAACTCTTCAAGAAAACAAAAAATTAATGCAAAATATGCAAAAAGAAGTTGGAAAAACTATTGCAGACAAAAATAAAGATATTTATTACTTCAGGGACCACAATGAAAAATTACTCATGCAAATTAATAATGAAAATAAGTTGTTGGAAACAAAGGACAAAAATTCATCAAGAAGGTGTTATAGTAGCTATAACAACTAGTCTATATTATTTTATACAAGAGCCAAATTTAGGGTTGCCTCATCCAAAAATATAAGAAATTTATGTAACCTAGGTCCTAATACCATTCTTCATACCCTTGAGCTATAATAAATGGGAAGGTTTTAACATAGAAAATTTGAAAAATTGAATGGCACATCACAATCGTGCATTCCATCACATCACAATCATGCATCACAATTTTTTGTTGCAATTCATTTTGTATACCACCCCCTTCCATGCACTTTCCATAGTGGAATAGCAACGTATATCACCCCCTTCCATTTCATTTTCACCATGTTATGTCATTTTAATCCTTCCTTTTTCTCTTTCACCATGTTGATTGGTAGCATATCCTTGCGGTTCCATCTTGTGTTGCATCACTTGGAGTTTTAACAATTGTACCCACCCATGCCATGTTGCAAGTAGGTATTGCACATGCTTCTCTTGCATCTGTTTTGCTAGTAAACCATAAGTGTTACCCTATTTTCATGTGATCATTCATATGTCTTGTTATGCTCCTATACCAATAGGTGTCATATATCATGATTGACTTGATGAGCTATGTAATATGTTCATACCTTTCCTTGTTGCAAAGGTTTTCCATATTTTCAAAAAAAAAAAAAAATCAAAAAATTTAAAAAATGTAAAGAGGGTATACCCTAAAAGAAAAATCAAAGGGTAAAAAGAATAAGATGGTCAAAAAAGTGAAAGAAAATGAACCACACCAAAAGAAAGACCAAGGAAAGTGTGCAAGTCCAAATGCCACTACTTTTTACTCTTGTGTAATAAACAATTATGTGCAGCTTGTTAATTTTTGCCACAATTGATGAATAGTCAAACAGCTTAAGCTTGGCTAGTTCATACTTGAATTTTTTGTTTTAGAAATAGAGAATAAAGATCTCACCAAACTGTTTAATCTTGGCAGATAAGTAGATAGGTAGAGTGAATAAAAGGAGCTCAACAGTTTAATCTGAGCCCTTGGATGTAATAAGGCTAGACTTAGATAGATATCTGCATTGTAAAAGAAAAGAAAAGTTTGATAAGGGTTTGCCAATCTAAGTGCACCCAAATAAAGAAGGAAAAATGTTAGGTTAAAGTAGGTAGGGTAGGTAGGTGATGTTGCAGAATTACATGTGATGAATGATGACTCAAAATGTGTTAATCTTTTACTTTCATCACAAGTCCAAGGCAAGCATTACTTTGAAAGCATCTCAAGCTAAACAAAGTCAAATAATTAACTTCCCTTCTCATTTTCCCTAAATTTTCACTAATTTCCCCTAAGTACTAAGGCATTTGTTAAATTAGAGGGGCTCAGAGCATTTCTCTGACTTCTGGAGGGACCGGACCCTTGGCCCAATAGTTTATAAAGCCTAAAGTACTTAAAATCATTCATAGATCACTTATTCACCTTCGTAATTCTTCTCATATAACCCTTTTTTCCACTTTAAGCCTAAGTTTAACTACACACATCAAATGTTTTTATACTTGGCGTTTTTCCATTTCATTATCATATTGACTTTTAACTTATATTGTATAATCTCCTTAGAACGTTTACCCTTTCCCGTATTATATAATTATAGTAAATATCCCCAAAATATTATATATCCCGCCCCCGGTTGAATATAACCATAATCAGTGTTTTAAAATAGGATTAATGAATTAATCTCTAATTCATTAAGAACCTTAATTCCCCGCCACATAAAACGAGATTAATTAACCCTCACAGTTAATTAATAACCTCACCAGCCAATCCCGCTGCTCCCAATATGATTAAATTAACTCTTAATTATATCGGGCCCGCCTCTGTTAAAACTCCACATATTGCATCCAACGTCAACCATCCAATCATGTCCTCAAGATCTGATGGCTATTATCAATATCGTGCGACCCTTTGTGACCACACGTTAGCGCACGATCACAAAGCGGTTTTCTCAAGCACCTCCGCCACGCGTCAAATGTTCTATGGAATCGTTGGCTCGAGGTCTATTACCGCCCTTCCCCTAAAACGGTGCAATATGAAACCACTTACCGCCTTCCCACATACGACAAAAACGTCATATCATTTGCCGCTAACATCACTCGCTTAAAATCCAAAACACTGCCAACCTTTTGACTTTGTAAATAAAACAAATAAGTCATTTTCACTGCTTTATACTGCAAACCTGTGTGCCCATGCAAAAGAACATCGAGGTCAACCAGTTCAAGCTTCTAGTCACCAACCTACTCCAAAACCTTGTAGCCGACGTTGACCCAAACCCTCCAGCCGCGCCCAGCACCTACATTTCGTTGCTCAATCCCCAAAAGAGTTACAATATGATACTTCTCAGAAGACAACATCAGGAATAAGTGCCTTAGTAGCTGGGACCTCTGAAAGACACTCACAGCAGACCAATACACCAGCCACAGGGACCTCCAAGGGTAAAGAAACAAAGACAAGCACACAGGCTACAGAACAGTCTATAATGTCTAAACAGCCTGAAACTTCCAAAGAGTAGGCCCATATACAAATTCCTCCAACTCAAGTCAATGTGGGAGAACCACTAATATTGCAGACTCCTCTGAATGAGGAGAGGACTAAAAAGAGAGACAAGGAAGTAGCTACCCCTGCCAATGGACCCTTTGAACAACTTGGTGCTAAGAGGCACAGGCTGAATCCTCTTTCAGAAGAAGAATTTTATGAAGAGAATACTGAAAGCCAAAGAAGAGATGGTGTTGATAGTCATCAAACTTTCCCAGTAGGAGGGACACCTTCCAACTCACAAAGACATGAATTGGAAAGACAACAGAGTGCAGAAGTATCATCTTTCAGGCCCCCAGGAAAGGAAAATCCAGACATTAAGAAAAAGTTCAAAGAAATAAAAGCCAGAAATGAGCCATTAAGGATCCAAGTTTACAATCAGTATTTGAAAATGGCTCCCACTAATCAGAACAGGTTGATGTTAGCTTATGACATCAAAGAAGGTAAAATGATAGTGAGTTTTTTCAAGCCGAAGGTTCAACAGCCTCAATCAACTGCAGATTACCTCAAAATCAATTTTGAGGTCATGGCAAAGGACATCCATCCCCGGGACCAGATTGAATTGCACAAACAAACATGGGAGATGGTCTACTCTACACTCACTAGTAAGGCCATGATGGCCCAAAGGCTAGAAAATTCTTTGAACAATACGACTGCCCAACTACAGCTAGAGAAAGCCTCTTCACAGGCTAAAGACAACACGATTAAATCATTAGAAGAATTGATCATTGGGTTGGGTCATGATACTAAATATGTGAAGGTTGCAGAAGCCTTAATCAAAAATAAATATGAAGACATAGCTGCCTTAAGAAAGCAGCTAAAGTTGCCTCCTTCACGACATCCACAAACTGCTGAGGTCATACAACAAAGGTCTGAAGAAGAACTGATGGATTTAGTCCTAAAGCTTAATGAGCAGCTGAAGGAAACTGAACAAGAATTAGAGAAATCATTAAAGGACAAGCAGGGAGAGTCGACCTTTCAGCCTCCCAATGTGATTCCAGTAGTTTCCACTACAATCCCTTCAACCCTTGGAACAGTTCTAGCGCCAAACATTCCAGTGGTCACAGCAGAAGCAGTAATAGGAACAACAATAGAAGGTATAGCACAAACATGGATTTCAGGTCTTAGCCCAGATGAATTAATAAAATCAATGGAAGAATTGAAGCTCCAAGTGTCAGAGTTGTAAAAGGTAAAAAAACAATTTGTTACCTTAGAACAAAAGTATGATCTTTCAAAGATCAATTTTCCAGAGAAAGTGAGGGAAAAGAAAGGGTTAGAAAAAAAGGTGAAAACATTAGAAAAAGACCTCACATTTGATAGACCCTTGGCAAAGATTAGGAAGATCCTTTGGACCAACATCAATCAATCTATAAATGGTGTTTGGCCATCTATACAGATAATTTTTTAGCAGATGGAGTTGATAAAACTAGCCCTTGAAGAAGTCCAGAGAACAAATGAAGAATTGGGAAGGATCCCTGAAGAGGCTACTAGACTAATTAATTTTTTGAATACTAAGAATAAATACCAGCTTGAAGAACTAGGAATTAGAGTCAGAACAAGGACTATTTTGGAAATTAAGAAAGTTTTGACTAAAAAGTCCTTAATGCAGAATTTGGAAAGAAGATACCTAAACATGCAGGAAGAAATTGATGACTTTATGAAGAAATTTGGCATATTGCAGAGTAAAGGACTTCCCAGTCCTTTAGTTATCAATGACAAGCTGATGACACAGTTAGACTATGTTGACAAGTTGGCTAAATATGCAGACAACCAGGCCAACTCATCTTCCAGTGCAGTTAAAGCAATACCTACAGGCAGAGTTCTCTTTGATAATCTTGAGAACCTATTCTATGTGGAGCACGAAATAAAACACTTGTTCCAAGTTCAACCTAATTTTTTTCAGATATATCGAGGCTGATGAAATCCTTAGAAAACTTCAAAGGACCAGAATTCCTCAGGAAAAATGGTGGGCAGAGATGATAGAAATTTTGTGATTTACCTTTGGTAAAAAGGTAAATTTCCATTTTTACCATAGTCAATGATGGTAACTGAAGGTAAACAAGGATCAAACAGGTCAAAAAGTATCAGAACAGGTAAAGAGTATCAGTAAGAAGATCAAAAGTAGGGCAGCCAGCACAGAATTACAAAGAAGACAGCAGCATGCCCAATCATAGGGCCTGCCTCCAGCACATTCACAAGAATAGGAACAGCAAGCCATCATTTTTCCTTTTCTTATATCTACGAGACCATCTGTCTCTATTTTTTATGTAACTTATTGTTAGTCATCCTAGAATATATCTCACTTTGTTATGAGATATTTTTTGTAAGTTTTTTGTATAAATACTCCCTTATTCGAAGTATTGTTGGTGGATTCTTAGACATTGCTGTAAAACTGATTACTTTGGAATAAAGTGTTGTTGGACAAATATTGCATGGCCAGCTGGATGAAGAATTAATACAAAGGAATTTTCACAGGATTCATGTGTCAAACACCAGACAAATAAGTATCTTATATCTCATGTGTTATTGTATTCTTGTTTAATATATCAATTATGTTTCATATCTAAATATTAAAACAAAAAAGAATAATTCAGAAAGTGCTTAAGTGCAATCTATCTTCAATCATTTTTATTCTAAATGTTTTCCTCTAAACTAGCATAAGCAGTGAATTCTTAATTGCTCCTGTTTCCTAGTTTACTCATTTTGATCATTTAGTAAAGAATTCTTAATTGCTCTTTATTGGTGATCATCCCAGTTCCCTCCTCTTAAAACATGTTGAAGGATTCTTAATTTCCCTTCATCCCTTTTAAGTCCATTCCACCTTTTCAAGTCTCTATTTGCTCCCTGTTTAGCTATCTTGCCTTGTGAAGCCATCATTTGTTGAAAAACCAAATCCAGTTGAGCTATCTTCTTTTGACTCCATTAGCCCAATGGCCTAAAATATTTAGTCCTACCCCTCTGCTACTGAATTTCACCACCAAACACAATCAAAACCCTTAAGCTTTCATAACTAGCCTAATATCTTCCAAAACAAAGCTAAACCTTAAAGAGAGAGCCCTCTCTGGATATAGATTGGCTAGATTCTGTACCTAAAAGTTGGTTTGTGGTTACCTCGGACCCCTTTCCCTCTTCTTACAACTTCTGGGAAAACCTAAGTGATAACATGTCCAACCTTCACCTTCCACATATATACGTATATAAATCAATATTATTACAATCTCCAACACGTAGCCACTTTTTATTTCCCCTTGTTGGTACATTGTGATTTCACATCACATCGTTGCATTACCATTTTGTGTAGCACACATCACATTTCATATTTAAGTGTCACACCTCTTTGCATGTCGCATCAAAATTTTGTTTACTAATCTAATTTTTAATATTTCACTACAGTGAAAACCCTTTACTCATCATGCCATAAAATTTTGCAATGTGATACACAATCACACCATAATCCATCCCTGCATCACATAACATATTGGTTTGTTAGTCTGGGCTTAAGTGTTTCTCTATGACACAATTTTTTCACTTTGCATGTGATATTATTTTGTGATGTATTTCATAGTTGAGTTGCCATACATTGACACTATGGCGCATTACTAACTCATATCACATTGCAATCTTGTTTAGTTCAAAAACACATCTCTTAGCCTTAGACTGTACTTCTTTTTTACATTGTACACCAAGCCTGAAATTGGGTGAAGTGCAGGTGGACTCTTGGGCCGTAGCACGGAGCCGCAGCAAGCGTAGAAAACAGAGCTTTCTAGTTCATCTGTTCTAATGAATATCTTTGATCTTCTAGGTTCAATTGATTTGTAGTTCTTCATTATATCAACATCTGAAGAGATGACTACTCCCAAGAGAAGACCTATAAAAGAACCTATTCATGTAGATTTCAAAGAAAGTCCCATCACATTAGTGCCCACTTATGCTGATACAAATGTGCTATATTGATAAATCCATTTCTCTAGAATGGTATGAATTCTATAAACTGTTTACTAGGAGACAATATCCCAATGGGGAGGAGGACATCAATATGTCTCAAAATGTCATAAAATCATGTTTATATAAAGTGGCTTCTCACCCAACAATGTTTCCATGTGGTGAGACTATAGAGTGGATAGGCAAGTGCGTTCATATTAAATAGATGACCATCATAGGTAGTCATGGAAATGCATTTGTTGCACTTACTTTTCCTTGGATAGATGAATACTACAAGTTGCCAAAACACCCAATCATAGTCTTAGTAGCTAGTTACAACAAGTTTAATGTAAACAACAAAGATATCTAAAGGATTTGGTGGTAATACCCCAACAAGTTTAGAAGTAGACAAAACATGATATGTAAAACAAAGTCACTTAGAAGAGCATATCAGATGATCATGGTTATGTGTTGTAGACTAAATGGTGTGGCAACAACAAATTTCTTCGAGGAGAGATTGGTTCCACTTGTGTATACATGCTCAAATGATGTGGCCAATGTCAATTAGTATGAGATTATTTCCACATCCATCTAATCCAATGTAATAAATGTTCAAAATATAGTAGAAGGAAAGCAACCAAAATTCCACGTAGCTTCCTACCTACTTGATGGCATATGTGTTAGTTGTGAGTTTGAGGTGATAGGGTGGGGATGGACTCTCACTTCAGACATTCTACTTGTGCATATTTACTACAAGGAGTTATGGGATAGCTAGCATACAACATCATATACAAATATGGTGGAGGGCTTCATTCACCATTGTTACATATCTAGGAAAATTTTAGGGGCTAATATTGGCATGTGGGCTAATTTTCCATGTTTTTTCAAAAAAAAAAAAGATTCACCAATGTCCATTTTTTTAAATATTATTTTGCCCAAATATTATATTATAAAATAGGAATCTACCATAAAAATTGGAATTTTTTTATAGAGACTGTATAAAATCATTATAAATTCAATTATTTTACAAAAATATCACCAAACATTTTATAGTTTATATATCAAGGACTAGTAATATTTTCCAAAGTTTTTAAACTTCAAGTTAAATTTCCATCCTTGAAATTCTCACTGTCCATATCCTATTTGATTATGATTCACCAAGTATGTCAGATTATGCTAAGAAAGTATTACATGAAGTTAATGAATTGTTCACCCCACCAGATTCGATGCATATTAGAGTTTTTGGGTTATGCAAACCTCCACACCATCTCCCATTATTCATGATCGACAAGATAATTGTACAAGAAATTGCATGTCAAATGGCTATAGGTGTCAATGGTATGCTGACATGATTGAAAAAGGAACCATGGCCTAAATATCCCTTTTAGGTAGGGATGTACAATATAAAAAACTATAAGGAAACACAGACATAAGCTACTAACCTAGATTTATTCAAGTTTGGAGACTGGACTTCCATAGATATGACCCAAGGGGAATGGTATTAACACATTGTTCCAAATGTAAATGTGAATGGTATTACTAGTCAGAATCTAAGAAAGACAAAGAACGAATAAAAAACTACTACAATGTTGTAGAATCCCTGAGAAACATGAATGGATCCAATCCTACAACATGAGAATCTTCTAAAGGAAAGGATGTGGAGGATAAGAAAGATACATAAGGGTAGAAAAAAAGGAATTTGTTAAGAAAGAAAAGGAAAAATGTTAAAATAAGATCTAAAGTTAAATAAAAAAAGAGATAAAAATAGAGGAGGAGGAGGCAAAACAAAAGGTAAGGGAAAAAAAAGAAAGATTACAAAAGGAGGAAGAAGAAAAGAAACAAAAGCAATAAGAGTGTCTTGAAAGTGAAATACTAGAAAAACAAGCCCAAAATGAGGCAAGGTTAAAATAACAACAAGAATAATAGGCTCAAAACACAAGAACTGTTGGTTTACCTAGAATGAATATTGATCTGACAACCTCAAATGACACACCATTAATAGGATGCCATTTGTTGATTAGGGAGATGGAAATCACTGTAAGTGATCATAATCAGGTTATGAACTTGGTAAGGAAGATATATAGACTTAATCTTCAGGAGTGATACTTCATAGGGGCCCAAGGGCTCTATTTGAATAAATGAATCCCTAAGTTTAGCCTCGAAAATGATATTTCTTTTGTTGTTCCTCTATGGGTTAATCTCCTACATCTCCTTCTTCATTGTTTGAATGATGAAACTTTAAAAAACATTGTAAATACCTTAAGGAAATGCATTGATAAGGAAGAAATGAAAGAAGGGATGCTTTCTTGTGTCAGACTATGTGAAGAAGTGGACCTTGAAATTTTTTTATCAAAGACAATCTAACCCAATCTTAACAATTGGAGTTGTATTTAAGAGGTAGACTATGACTAATTCCCATTCAAGTGTAAGATATGCCATGAATATGGAAACTTCACAAGAAATTTCTTGAAGGCCTCTTAGAAATAAAATCAAACTTAGTAAGGTGAATAGTGGAAATGACCAAGAAGTAGAAGACCTAGTGAGGACCCCAGTTGGCAATGGTGATTCAACATATCCACCGTTAACACTTTGCTTGTACTCTTCATTTTCCTGGCTGACACAACCATGTATCGTGATAAGATTCCCCAAGGAAGCCCTCTTCCTTGAATTTCATAGGTTTGTCCAAGTTTCTATAAATAATCATTTTTTCTTAATCATATTGCTTCCTTAGAGTTAGTGGTAATGTGTTCTCATATAGATGTTTGTCTCTACCATATATAAGCTAAGGATTATAATGCCCAGTGGTGCAAGAATGACATGGATGAAATTAGGGAAAGATAAAGGGGTTTCCATGTAAACTATCAATCACCTCCTTCACACTCCGCAGTTACTACAAAAATCTCTATCCACCTAGATCACAGAATTGCCATATTGTTTGTAAATATGTTCTTACCATAACAAATGTTGTGTTACCGTCATATATTTAAGCATTATGGGACATTATTAGTGTCTTTCACTAGTGGGTCTTGGCTTGAGTTTAGAACCAAGAATGAATTCATATTGGTGGGATCATTAATTTATTCTTATTCACCTGTGGGGAGTTTGTTTTCAAGAATACATCATTGAAAGAGTCATGATTTCACCATAAAAGTGAGCCTCCATAACTTCTTCCACTACCAAGCTAACTCATCAAGCTCTTTGTCTTCCATAATATAAAGATAAGCTTTGTTGGTTGTATATTCCCCTTGGAAAGAATGGACCCAATGAAAAATATCTTCCTTGTCGCTAAATCTAACATGGGATGCATTCAAAGAAGTAGCGTAATTTTACCACAACCTAATCCAAACAAGTGGAAAATTTAATTGATTTGTGTCCATCCAACCCTATGCTCAAATAGACATTATGTTCGAGTCTGCCCCTGATTTATAGTTATATGTCCATTTTTATTTAGGAAAGCTACTAACTCTTGTGGTAGCATGAAATTCTCCCGCAACTGACCCAAGCATCTTGACCAATTCTAACTTGTTCACCCAAGCTAACCTTCCATGTTAAACCATGTTCAATCACACCAAAAGACTCAATAAAAACTTTCCACACAAGTGAAACATTTGGCTTGTGTTTGTTTGTGGATTTGATCCAATCTCAGATGGAAAAAGGGAATATTTACTTTCCTTAGACCACATTAGTCCATAAAATTTCCGTGGATATCAATATCCATCCTACCTTGGCGTCCAATTCTTTGGAAAAAGACACCATATTTTTTAGACCCCAGTGGCCTCGTTTCTTTGGAATTTATTTTTTCTCCCATTTAACCCATTGGAAAACTCTGCTATATTTTGAACCCAACCATAGAAACCTACAACAAGCTTTGCAAATATAAATTAGGATTAATTTTGGAATCCATGATAAAGATATCTAGAAAACCGATATTGCTTCTAAGACAAATTTGATAAGCACCGAACTTCCTGCTTTAGACAACCACATGAAGCTCCACACCTTGAGCCTTTTTCTAATATTTGCTAACAACCAATGCTAATTGACCTTTCTATAGCTGTTGGTTTTTAGATAAAAACCCAAATATTTGAGCCCTCCTTTAATGATATTTGATTAAAAAGGGAAGAGATTTTGGGAATTGGTAAGCTCATCTCTGGATAGACCCAACGTAGAGAAGGATGATTTCTGCAAATTTACCAATATACATGTTGCTTTTTCATATAGAGATATAGCTGATTTTATCAAGGCTAGATCCCTACTTGATCCATCACTGAACAATAGAATGTCATCAACAAAAAATAAATGTGTAATGGTTAGATCTCTGTTACTGAAACACATTTTAGTTATCCAATCCTCTTCACCTCAACTAATAATCTACTTAGTCCTTCCACAACCAGAAGAAATAATTAAGGAGACAACTAACAACCTTGACAGAGACCTCTTTTAGCATGAAAAAAATCAAAGGTGAATATATTGATAAGCACCACAAAGGAATTTGAGGTTATACAACACATGATCCAATTGATGAACCTTACCTCAAAATCTAGATGTATTAGAAGCATTTTGATGTAAACCCAACTGAACCTATCCTATGCCTTATATAAGTCGATTTTGAGGACCATTCCTTTTAGCTTCTTATTTTTAAGAATATGGAGGCCCTCATGCACTACCCCTATGGCCTCATGGACTTGCCTTCCTTCCAAGAAAGAAAATTTCACTTTTGAAATATGTTGGGATAGAACCAACTTCTGGCTATTAGGAATGTGTTTTGTAATTCTTTTTATATACTATTACATAAAGAAATTGACTTTGATTCATCAAAAGAGTGGGGGGAATAAATCTTGGGAACCAAAGCTATAAAGATGGATTTAAATGCATTATACATCTTCTTTAATTGTATATATCCCTTAACTTCTTTAATGAGATCATCCCCAATAATATCAAAATATCCAGTGAAGAATTCAATTGGACACCCATAAGGGCCTTGAATTTTGTCCCGCTGGAAGTTGTGAAAGACCTTGTGGAGCTCCTCCTTATGAAGCTCCTCCTTAGATACTAAATCCAACCTTTGGAAGAGAATGAGAACTTTCCCTCTTCAAATATTGGCATTAAAAGATATTTTTCTACAATTCTAAGCCACTTCATCCTATTCACAACAACCAATTATTCACCAATTTTTTTTTATAGTTATAAGCATAATTAATAATTGGATTTCTGAATGTTTAGCTTTATACAGTTTTCGAATTCAAATCTCTGATCTAAACAAAATACTTTGCTATTTTTGGGTCAGAAGTTCGAATAAGAGGTCTTTGTAATTGATGTTTGACATACTTTTGGTGAAGTCCATTCCACTGAGATGTGTGTCGATCTGAGTGTACCATGCTCAAGGTGCCTGTTTGATACCATACAAGGCTCTCCTGAGTCTACACATGTGTCTCCCGGTCATATGTCTCAAATCCCTTTGGCTACTATATGTAAATTTCTTCCTCAACAACACCATTGAGAAAGGTGGTCTTCACATCCACCCAAGTTACCGTGCCATCCGGTGTAAACATGAGATGAGAGGCTACTATGATTAGATTCAATCTCGTAGGTGACCTTAAAGAAGTGGAATCAATAGAATATCACACATATCCATCCAACACCATCAACGCAACCCTCGGGAGACAAGTCAACCACTCAGACAACCTGTTCCGTGATCCCACTGTTGTTCTTGACAATTTAAGGTTCAGTCACTCTCATGCTATGGGTAAGGGAGCAACCAGAGACCTAAAGTCACTCTCATAGGCCTGCATGCCAACGATTGTGGATGAAACTTACCAATTATGTGCCAGCGACTCCGAGATTTGAGCCACTTTTTCAGGCCCAAAGCCCAAGCCACTGCCCAGAATGGAATGAAAGCTCATAATTAAGTAAAGTACAGGGAAATAATGATGCAAAAGTAAATCATTGATCAAGGCCTCAACCATACCCCAACTAGCCATGATAGAAATTTCATCAAACATATCATCGACATGTAACCTATAGGTGTAAACAACAGAGTTAAGTGTAGGTATATCTTACTTATCTGAGAATCGCCATGAACCATTGTTTCCTCATGTCACTTCCTTTGCCAATTTCCCTAGCCATCAACAACGAAATGAACACCCATAGGATGTCTTTTCCAACATTCAACTTGGAATAAGTGTCCCATTCATCCGTGGTTATTGTTTTTAATTTTTATTACATGGAATTTTCACTAGGGTTGTTACATTCATTTTGTAGATCCATCTAGAACCAATGACTTTGTAGATCCATCCATCATAATTAGGTTGAAACAAACAAACTTTATAATGGGGCAACAAATCCTTGATGGAATAATCTTGTCTCATGAAATACCTCACTTTTTGAAATCTCGACGAAGGCTAGGGATGTTGATGAAATTGGACTTATCCAAAGAATATGATCATTTAAATGAGAAATTCCTCTTTCAGATGCTGGCAACCATTGTATTTTCTTAAGACTAGATATGATGGACTAGATCCATGGTAATAACCCCTTTCTTTTCTATTATTCTCAACAGATCTCCCTCAAGGAAATTCCACTCCATCCAAGGCTTGAGGTAAGGCGCTTCCTTATCCCCATTCTTGTTTATTATCACAATAGAATACTTGGTCCATTTTCTTCAAGAGGCAAAGTGATATGGTCACATAAAAGGAAAAAGATCCCTGAAACTGATCTCTCGACGACACACCAGCAATTTGTGGACAATAATATGCTCTTTGGAGAATTGGAAATTTGAGAGATTAAAGCCTTGCATGTTATTCTGGAAAAGTTTGAGTTAGACATAAGTATTTTGTTTCCTTCATGTTGTGTCGTTTTCTGACTTGT
This sequence comes from Pinus tabuliformis, assembly GCA_031772625.1. NCBI lineage: Eukaryota > Viridiplantae > Streptophyta > Pinopsida > Pinales > Pinaceae > Pinus > Pinus tabuliformis. The sequence continues at coordinate 783,436,042 of CM062812.1, read as the reverse complement.
TGTCACATCCATGTCTCACTATTGTATTTATGCTACAGAATGAACAGGGGAAAATTTTGAAAATTGGAGATAGAGCAGAGGATTAAAGGAACGTAGGAGTGATCAAGTGTGGGGAGACCGAATATGGAGGACAGAGCTTCATATCGGATATACAGAGATTACATGAGCTCTGAATTTAGAAAAGGATCACAGAGGAATCGAGACCAAATCGCAATCGTATCGGTGTAGGAGAGGCCGTGGCAGTCAGGGGGTTGATTTTCATTTAATATTACAAACATATTTTAATAGAGGAAAACTTTGTAAAGATCGGCTTAGTGGGCTTGAAATATTATTAAAATTGGCAGATAACTCTTTTGGGTACGAAAGTTGGGTATATATAGAATATGTGTATATATAGAGGTTGCGCCTATATAGAGACTGTATTTTTGTGCATATATGGAAATTGTGCATATACGGAAGATATGCGCATATCTTCTATATATCTGTCACTTTCTTATATATGCATATCTTCCGTATATACATGTCTTTTATGTATCTGCATCGTATATGCGCAAATTCCATATATAGTAATTGCGCATATACGAAAATTGTACATATACAGAAGATGCGCATATCTTCGGTATATCCGTAAATTTCTTATATGTGCATATCTTCCGTATATGCATGTCGTTTATGTATCTGCATCATATATGCGCAAATTCCATATAAAAAAATTGTGCATATATGAGAATTGTGCATATACGGAAGATATGCACATCTCTTCCGTATATACATAAATTTCATATATGCGTAAATTCCATATACAGAAATTGCACACATGCGGAAATTGTGCATATACGCAATATATGCACATATCTTTCGTATATGTGCATCTTTTGTATATGTGCATCTACCGTATATGCGCAACTTTCGAAAATGCGCATATCTTCCGCATATGCGTAAATTTCTTATATGTGCATATCTTCCATGTATGCATGTCTTTTATATATGTGCATCTACCATATATGTGCAACTTCTGTATACAAAAATTGCGCATATATGGAAATTGTGCATATACGGAAGATATGTGCATATCTTTCGTATATGCATAACTTTCTTATATATGCATATCTTCCATATATGTATATCTTTTATGTATGTGCATCTACCATACATGTGCAACTTCCATATATGGAAATTTTCATCTACGGAAATTGTGCATATACAGAAATTTTTCTATATGCACATATCTTCCAAGTATATGTGCAATTTCCGTATATACACATAACCTCCATGTATGTGAAACTTTAGTATATATAACTTTTGTATATGTGCATTTTTTGTATATGCGCAACTTCTGTATATGCATATATCATCTGTATATACGTAACTTTCTTATATGTCTATATCTTTTGTATATGCATGTCTTTTATATATGTGAGTCTACAGTATATGCGCAACTTCCATATACAGAAATTACACATATACGGAAATGTGCACATATAAAAAAATTATGTATATACGGAAGATATGCACATATCTTCCGTATATGCACAATTTCTGTATATGCGCAATTTCCATATACAGAAATTGCGCATATACGGAAATTGTGCATATACGAAAGATATGCCATATCTTCCGGATATCCCTAACTTTCTTATATGCGCATATCTTCCGTATATGCACGTCGTTTATGTATCTGCATCGTATACGCGCAAATTCCATATATAGAAATTGCACACATACGGAAATTGTGCATATACGGATATGTGCATATCTTCCGTATATACATAAATTCCGTATATGCGCAAATTCCATATACAAAAATTGTGCATATACAGAAGATATATTTATATCTTCTGTATATACATAAAATTTTTATATGTGCATATATTCTATATATGCACGTTTTTTATGTATGTGCAGCTACTGTATATATGAAAATTCCATATATGGAAATTGTGCATATACGCAATATATGCGCATATTTTTCGTACATGTCCATCTTTTATATATGTGTATCTACCGTATATGCGCAACTTCCGTTTATGCGCATATATTCCATATATGCATAAATTTATTATATTTCTATATCTTCTGTATATGTACATCTACCGTATATGCACAACTTCAATATACAAAAATTGTGCATATACGGAAGATATTCGCATATCTTTCGTATATGAGTAACTTTTTTATATGTGAATAACTTCCATATATATATATATTTTATGTATGTGCATCTACCGTACATGTGCAACTTCCATATATGGAAATTTTTTATATACAGAAATTGTGCATATACGGAAGATATTTGCATATCTTTTATACATGCGAAACTTTTTTATATGCACATATCTTACAGGTATATGTGCAACTTCTGTATATAGACATAACCTCCATGTATGTGAAACTTTAGTATATATAACTTCCATATATGTGCATCTTTTGTATACGTGCATCAATCGTATATGCGCAACTTCCGTATATGCACATATCTTCCGTATATGCGTAACTTTTTTATATGTGTATATCTTCTGTATATGCATGTCTTTTATGTATGTGAATCTACAGTATATGCGTAACTTCCATATAAGGAAATTGCACGTATACGGAAATGTGCACATATAAGAAAGTTATGTATATATAGAAGATATGCACATATCTTACGTATATGCACAATTTCCATATACAAAAATTGCGCATATACGGAAATTGTGTATATACTGAAGATATGCGCATATCTTCGGTATATCCCTAACTTTCTTATATGTACATATCTTTTATATATGTACGTCGTTTATGTATCTTCATCGTTTATGTGCAAATTCCATATACAGAAATTGCATATATACGGAAATTGTGCATATACAGAAGATATGTGCATATCTTCTGTCTATACATAAATTTCATATATGCGCAAATTTCATATACAGAAATTGTGCATATATGGAAAATATGCATATACGGAAGATATGTGCATATCTTCCATATATACATAACTTTCTTATATGTGCATATCTTCCGTATATGCACATCTTTTATATATGTGCATCTACCGTATATATGTAAATTCCATATACAGAAATTGTGCATATATGGAAATTGTGCATATACGCAATATATGCGCATATTGTTTGTATATGTCCATCTTTTGTATATGTGCATCTATCGTATGTGCACAACTTCTGAATATGCGCATATACTCCATATATGCGTAAATTTCTTATATTTACATATCTTTCATATATGCACATCTTTTATATATGTGCATCTACCGTATATGCGCAACTTCCATATACAAAAATTGTGCATATACGGAAGATATGCCATGTCTTCTGTATATGGGTAACTTTTTTATATGTTCATATCTTCCATATATGTATGTATTTTATGTATGTGCATCTACCGTATATGTGCAACTTCCATATATGGAAATTTTGCATATACAGAAGATATGAGCATATCTTCTATATATGTGAAACTTTTCTATATGCACATATCTTCCAGGTATATGTGCAACTTCCGTATATACACATAACCTCTATGTATGTGAAACTTTAATGCAAGGCCATATCAACAATATGCTATGACCTCATGCATGACAACAACCATTACTCTATTGTACACATTACTACATGCAATCGACAGTATGCATAAGCAATGCCTAACCAACTACAAATACGCATAAACGCATGTAGTTGAACATAATTGATCAGTTCTTGCAATCAACCTACAAGACTGATCAATAAATGTAATCAAAATATTTAAAAGTAAACTAACATACAAGATATATGTAGGCGACATAAAAGCAACATATAAGTGACATTTAACCATATGTAACTTGTCACATGCTCATGACAAATACTCTTTATGAAATCAACATCAAATTCTCCATGGTAACCATACTACAACCCTAATACATCATCAATCCAATGCAACAAGTATATAAGTGTAAGAGACACACATGCAACTAACATGCATGCATAACTAACACATTCAACCCATCCAGTCTGAGAGTTGAAGATATGCGCAACTTTATTATATGTGCATATCTTCCGTATATGCACATCTTGCATCTATCGTATATGCACAACTTCCATATATGGAAATTGCACATATACGGAAATTGTACATATACAGAAGATATGCGCATATCTTCCGTATATGTACAATTTCCGTATATGCGCAATTTCCATATATGGAAGTTGTGCATATACGGTAGATGCGAAACTTCTCTATATGCACATATCTTCCAGGTATATGTGCAACTTCTGTATATACGCATAACCTCCATGTATGTACAACTTTAGTATATGTAACTTCTGTATATGTGCATCTAAATAGTGTTTATGTCGAGGCTATAAGTGTTTTTGTTTGGGATAATAAGATAATATATTAGCTATATGTTTGTATAAGGAATATAATGGTTGTACTTTTCCATGTTATATTAAACTAGAATGAAGTATTCATTTTAAAAAAAAAACTTATAGTGTCATTGAGAGTCTTTTATAAATATTAAATCTCATATATGTATTTTTTGTTGATCATAGTAAAGTTATAATTATAAGGACAAAAAATATATACTACTATGTATTTGTACACACACATATACATTTCACTCATATTTTATTATTTTCCATTAAACAAAATGGTAATAAACATTTTTTCAATATCTATAATAATATGTGGGCCATCAATATTTGTACATATACATTAAATTATATATATATATCCATTTTATTATATAAATAATATATACATTGTCATGAATAATTTGTAACTGGATATTTGTTACTTTTCCTTGAGTAAAATAATAAACTATTTAAAAAAAATCAAACTTAATTAAATAATGATATTTGATTGTCCAATAACAAGTCCGTAAAACTGCTTCTGCTTGGCTAAGAGCTCGTCTTCCTCGGACGTAAGGAAACAGGTTAACGGCCCAAGACCCAGAGGCATCTGGCAGGAGTGAAAGCCTGCTCCCTTACGGACCACCAGCGGGTTATTACAGGTGGCGTGGTTTTCCTTGATAACGGTGATGAGTCAAATCGACATTCGCGGATAGCAGCCAGAGATGGTTGTCCTCACTGTTGGTTTGACACCTGAGTTTGATAGGTTTTGCCACCTTCAGAAAAAAAAAAAACAAGTCCTTTGAGACCATGAAAAATAGAATGCCATACAAAGTTGGTTTGAATAATCTTTTATTTTCTTTCCTTATTTGTTAGAGAATTTAAATTAGTTAGTTTTTATTTTAACATTATATATTACAAATTTAAAAACTAATTTAATTATATTAATTAAAAAATATTTAAAAATCTATGTATTTATTAACACTAATAAAAATGTTCATTAAAAGAAAAACTAACATGATAACTTAACAAATATATATTATAAATAAAAATGTCACTAAATCTTTAATATATCATCAAAAATGTTTATTTTTTATGAAATATTTTAAACCGAATTCTGAAAACATTTTTAACCACACTTTGAATTTTTAAACATTTTCTTTTAAAACAAAAAATTTTAATAATTCTTTAAAAAGTATTTATTAATGATTAAGTTATTAACAAGAAAAAAACCACAATTAAACTGTTAAATTAAAACATGTAAGCTATTTATAAAAATGTTATTAAATTTCTAATGTTTATTAGAAATGTTTGGCTTTTCAAAATTTTGAAAACATTTTTACTCAAACTTTAAATTTTTGAAATATTTTATATGCAATATTCGTTTCAAAATATATAATTTTGATATTAAAAAAAAAAAAAAAGTAATTTTCTTCTCAAAAATTTAGCACTATGTAAGTTAAAAAGCTAATTAGAAGATTTTCAAAATATAAATAAAAATAAATTGAAAAAGACTCCTCAGATAGATATATAATGTAGACCATTGAAATTTCAGTGGAAATTTCATTATGATAAAGTTTGATAGATATATAATGTAGACCATCGAATTTATTGTTAAAATACATAAAATGTTTCATTGAACTAAAGATTGTTAATTGTCACATTTAAAAATTTACCACATATTGTTTTTGGAGAGGACAACCAAGGCCTTAACTTAGGGAAGAAAAGGAAAAAATTCCATATTTATAATCATTAACAGAGACAAAATTCGAGAGGAAAAGAAAGATAGAGTCATTGTTAGTGAATCACCATTTGGGGCTCTCTTGTAAATAAAAAGCTATTGTTGAATGGCATCGTTACATATTTGCAATAACATCCCCAATCCTTGAACAATGGAGAGACAATGCCAGATCCATATAACAGACTTGTCGAGGATGTCGTTAAACTCATTCGATGGTATTCCCATTCAGCTTTGTTGGCTTTCATCACCAGATTGCATCAGCAGGGCTTTAGAAAGGGATATATAGATGCAGCCTAGAGGATGCGGCTCATTTTCCATTTCATAAATCAATATATTAAGCTCATGCTCAGCTATAACAAGGCACAAAATGTCACATGGGAAAGGAGAAACCTCCTAGCACATATCTAACAACAGATGATTGAATGGAAAGCTTTAAGAATCACTTGTCTCTGTCATGTAGTCGAAAACTCCCTTCAGCACACATAGCGAGATCTGATTCTCCAATTTAATAATATAGTGCATGATACGCATGCAATAAGCCACACAAAAGCCTTTGTTTTAGAGTCTAAGTTGTGTATTGATATAGAAGAGGAGGATGCGAGGATTAATGATTTTAAAAGGAAGGATAAATCTACGAACCATCAATAGAGTGAAGTTTTGAGAATACTCACCGAAATTGTGAGAGCGAAACAAACTTCACACAGGTTATGCAAGAATGTGGTCGTGAACTTTATCTTGTACCTCTTCACCTGTGAAAGCTTTGCACAAGGAGAGTTAGTATCTTTCTCCATCTTCCAATGGTGGTAAGGCTCAAGGGAGATTAGCTATGGAATATAGGCTTCTGGTTTCATGGAATATCGCATATCGGCGGAGCCAAAGGGTCATGCAGTTAGCAAAGAGGCGAGAGCTGGACCCGGCGATATTTATAGACTCCAACATATAACATTTGAGGTCTGGCTTCAGCAATCGGGACGGGATTTTCTGTGTTTTCATGTGTTTTCCAATTTTTCTGAAATTACAAAGGATCGGGCTTTCAGTGTAAAAAGCAGGCTTGTGGAGTCCCAATAGTGTAATTGCACATCGGGGCAGTGGAAGGCATGGGTCCTGTGACTTGAGAAGGGGTCGATACCCGATTGCGATGAAAGGAAGCCCTCGAAAATTGTGCCAAGCCTATGGGTTGAGCGGGAAATTGTATGTTGATTGTGTATCAGGCATAAATCCTTTTCACACTTGTTCCGTAGTTTTATAAAATGAATGAAGGCGACATTTATGTTTGATTGAACATTTTTGTTTTATTGTTCACAATCATTAAGCTAATGATAGCTATCCTTGCAGGTGAGAAGCAAACGACGCGGGAGGGTATTCGAAGGGCCATGTATGCAGAAGCGCTGCGTTTAAGGGTCTGGCCGCAAGCGTTCTGGGTCGGAACCCCACGCATTGCCTGTACATTCTATAAGCAGAGTTGTCCCGGTCTTCATTATGGAAAGGCAACATACAGTCGCCCTTTTCACCAACATATGTTCTCTTCCTCAAGGAAGGAATCGATCCGCTCGTTATGTTTTCTATGTGCCAGCGATCACGCTGACAATCCTACCTCTGTGTACTCAATTTTCATATCTGAAACAGTGGGAAGGTGAAGAGGTAGGGTAGACCTAGAGTCATGAGGCATTTTCATAAGTATTACCTCCGAAGAGGAGAAAGGGATTTTGATTTTCAAGAAGAACAGTTTTGCTTTATTGTGAATAAGGAGGACTATTTTAGGGAAGAAGGAGCCTTTAGTTTCAGACTTGTTTAATTGTTTTTTTTATATGTTTTGGATCAGAGTGTTGTTGTTGGCATGAATGTAAATGTGATTTGTATTTATGCATATTGATGACTTAAAGTTCATTATTAGTCTTGTTAAATTGAATGTGATTCAGTTTCATGGTTAACTTGTGAATGGTCTCTGATTTGAAACTAAGTTAAACATCAGTTGCAAGTTTAATTTGATAAAAGAATGTGGATTCCTATATGAGTGATTGGATTTCAATTTAGCTTTAATACAGTCTCATCCAACTGTGAACTCAGTGATTGATTCATTTGGACTTGAATCTATACATGATGTTTAATCTTCTTTATCATGTTCCTGCCAAACATATATATGATGTTTGAACCTCTGTATTATGCTTCTGCAGGATAGATTAGGATAACTAGGACTAGATTAGAGTAGTTAGAAGTAGTATAGATAGGATTTAATACATAGAGGTTATTTGTTTTATTTTTGTTGATTTAATTGAAGTCTTCCTACCGGAAGCAATCTTTCAACATGTTCAAACAGTTTACGGGGTCCCTTAAAACCCGTCAGAGCTAGCCATTCCAAACGAAAGTAGGTCTAATTGGGGCTTGTGATCGAGTTAGTTCCCCTTATTAGCATTGCACACATTTGTCATGTCAACACCAAGTAACCATTCAACCAGGGTAAATATGCGACGAGAGGCCACTATAATGGGATTCAACCTCCTAGGTGACCTTAAGGAAATGGAATCGATGAAAACACACCATACAGACCTTCCACATCAGCAAGAGAACTCCCAGGAGCCATCCCAACCACTCAGGTATCCAGTTCTTGAGACCAACTGAAGTTTTGGACCATTAGACCCCTGTAGGCTCCCTTGATATGGGCATACATGCGTCCAAGTGGCTTTGGATTCTCCCACAACATGGTATGCCAGCGTCTAGGGACTTTTCTAGCCAGTGTTGTGCCTACGTCCCCAGGATTTGAGCCACTTTTTAGGCCCAGAGCCCAAGTCACTGCCCATAACTAAATGACACCTTCAAAATAAAAACATAATAGTGGAATGATGATATAAATGCAATTATTTGAACAAGGGCTTGCCTAGACCCATACCAACCATGACAGGAATTTCGTCAAACATATCACAAATATGTAATATATAAGAGTAAACAACAGATCTGAGCATAGGGGTCTCATACTTATCTGAGAATCGCTAAGATGCATTGATCCCTTATATCATTAGTTGCATTATCATCTATTAGGTCATAGATACTGTTCATTCATTTACAAATCAAAACATGAGGAGAGCCATACATCATCATTGTCATAATACATGCTTGTAACCAGCATAATAACAAAAGAAATATCAAGGATACATCAACCATAGAATCCACATATAAAATAGTACATTTACACATAATACATCAAGGACATAACCTCTTATTACCGAATGCAAAAGCCAACTGGAGATGGGACTACCACATTCCACCCGACCATAGAATGGTTGAGCCAATTCTCTCTTCAGCCATTCACCCCCGTGCCATATTACAAGCATGAATGTGGGACTCAAACCAAAAGAACCAACCAGGGAACATGAGGCTAAACAACCACGCGCTCATCAATAGAAACTAGGCTTTATCGTAATCCATCCCGGATCACTAGGCCAACGTAATAAATATGTAATAACAGGCTTTACCATGATCTCCACCAGATCACTAGGCCAAAACAAGCATGGATGCCACCAGATTTCTCCACCTACACCGTGAGGAATTTTCCTGTCTCCTAGTCTCTCAAGCTTTACCATAATCCACACCGGATCACTAGGCCCTAAACTGAGACCCACTCTCCAGGATTTACCACATATCCCATCCCGAGATTACTAGGCCTGATGGAGAGCACCCACCTCTAGGATTTACCATATATCTCACCATTCACCGGTCGAGGATTCCTAGGCCCACCGAGGCAACACAAAATCTGGCTTTACCGCAACCCACAGTCCGGTTCAGGGGTTACTAGGCCATGTGTTCTATTATTTAGAGATCCACCTCACTCAACTTCGAATCCATCCGACAATCTAACTCAACCAAAACATGAGAACCCCATCAGACCATGGCTATCTGAAAATGGCAAGGCTAGTCTGAAAACACTGTCACACCTGGAAAAACCCATGCCATAACAACAAAAGAACCACATGCAATACCATGCAGGCCAAATGTAGCAAGGAAAACACACATGCAATTTGATACCTACAAAGAATCTTATTGTAGTTGCTTGATCGTGCTCTTCCTTGCTCACTCCTTCCTTCCTCTTGCCTTCTTTTCCTTTCTTGATCGAATGCCAAAGTACTCCAAGAAGACTCTAAGTTTCCAAGAGAGAGAGAGAATAATGAGAGAGCTCCAAAACTAAACTGAGAAAAGGTACCCACTGATCCTTAGAAGCCTTTTTATCAATTAGGTCTCTATTTTTTTCATTTTCCATTATTTTCCTTCATTTTCCTCCTCACATGCAACTTGTGACCTTTCACCTTCCTTTTTACCTAATTTCCATTATTTTTATGAATAAATGTGCCAAAAATTCCATTTTTCCTTTCCAAAGCCTTAGCCATTGCCTTTGCTAATTTCCTTAGCCATAATAAACCAATGAACACCCACACTAGGATGTTTTTCCCAACATCCAGCTTGGAATAAGTGTCCCATAAATCCATGGTTATTATTTTGCCTTTATTAACTTTTATTACATGGAATTTTCACCAAGGTTGTTATAGTGTCAATGGCTTAAATTGGTCGTGGCCAAATTCAGTATAAGTGGTGACCGATTCGGGAGAAGATCCAATGAAAGGTAGCACACCATTAGGTCTAGTTAATGTCATCTTCTCATAACATATCAGTTGGTCGATTTTAATAATTTTTCCATCAAGGGGGAACATCATTACCCTGAATATGAAATATGTTGCTGCTAACATTTCCTACATATAACTTCGGCGCTGCAGGATATTATAATCCCATTGTGTGTCCAATACTTTGATGTCTATCAACATGGTTTTGCTCGCCAATTGTACTGGAATGCCTTGGAATAGGCCTACAAGAATAGAAGGCCGCTCGTCGTATGCTCTGAGAGTGATGTTAGAAGGTTTGAGTTCGGGGGATCCAAGTTTTTTTCAAACTGATTTGGACATTATACATGTGGATGCCCCTTCGTCGACTGTGTAATGATGGATGGTGATATTCTGGACTGAGACTAGAATTTGAAAAGCGATGGCTAATGGTAAACGTAGTGGATCTGTATCCAAGTCAAACAACATTAGACAAGAATCGGCAAGATCGATTGCTTCTAATGCGGAAAGTAAGGCTTTCTGTTGGGTTGGGCATGATTGCAAAACTTCCAATGCTGACATAGTTGAAGGTGTTTGGGCTAAGTCATCAACTATGTTATAGCTATGAGAAGCCTTTGAGTTTTGTCTCGTTCGCCATAAAGGACCTTTAACCATATTTTGGATTGGATACATGGCATATCAATTGTTAAAGGTGTTGTAGGTGTTGCAGTAGTTGAGGTGGAAGGATTGGTTTCTGGTGGAGTTTCGTACTCTCAGTTGCGCATCTGCAGGAGAACATCTTCCCCTTCCATGTAAATGTCGTGGTTAGAGGCACTTTGGGAACTTCCTCTGGAAGGGTTTTGTGAGTGTTCCTATTGGGTATTTACCACCCCTTGGTGGGGGAAGGGGTGTTACATCATTGCAATTTGTTGGTTTTGCCCCCCTTTCCCCCATTGTCTTTAATCCTTTTCAACTCAGGGAGTTAAGGACAATGATGGGTGTAATGAACATACTCACCACAAATGGCACAAGCATGGTTAATCTGTAGACTTGTATTATTGCTTTGCCTTTGTGGATTGTTATTGGTCATTCTCTGGTTTTGATTCCTGTTAGTGTTGCCCCCAGTTAGTGCCTGCATAGGTTCTTGTTGATTTCCCTCTTGGCCAAGCTCTCCTTTTGGCTTGCTCTTTGGTTTTTTATTAGCAACATTAGGTGGGTTACCTAAGTTTAGTTGTTCATCTTGTTGTTGTTGTTGAGCAAGAGAAGGCTGCATTAGATTAACCCATGCATTAGCTTGTACTGGAGGGTTATTCTGATGAGGAGTGGGGAAAGAGAAATATTGGTTCCCTTGTCCCTGACTAGCATATGAGTTATGGGGAGGAATTGGTTCCACGTTGCTAGGGGGTATGGGCCACCTTGCATGGGAGGGTATTAGCCACCCTACGCAGGGTCGTATTGGTTAACCTGCATAACATGATTTTGCATAGGCATAGGTTGTCTAGGGTAATATGATGTGTGGTATGGTGGTGTTGTGGCACCAAATGGTTGGCCATTGTAATTGTATTTAGGGTACTGGAAAGTGTTATCTGGGTGATTTTGGGCTATGGCCCCAATCAATCCATCAACAACATTTGGTGCGCATGATGTCTCTTTATAAGTCTACAAGCGTGGGGTGTCTGGAAGCACATGGTAGAAATATCTAGACTAGGTGTATATAAGCTCTAATTGTTGAGCTTTTCTAATTGCATCTTCCTCGTTTTGTGGGGATGAATTCACCACGTCTTTTGATATTTCTGATGTGAGAGATGTCAAAAATAGGTCGAGGAGGTCTTTTTCTTCAAACTGTGCTTTACATAAGCTACGAATTTTCCACCACTCATGGATGTGATCTGATATGTGTGTATTAGGTGTTTGTTTGAAGTGGGTGAGGAGTGCAGGCCCAAGTCGTGACGGACCAAGAGTTGGAAGAATGTGAGGAATGTTGTAGCTAGGGAATTAAAGCTTCCATGTGACGCATAAGGTGGGTATGTACCATTTCCCTGTTGGCCCAGTAAGGGTGCGTTGAAACGCTCGTAATCGAATAGTATCATTTGTGATGTTATTTGATGAACACCATGGGTGAAAAGTCATGACATGGTTTCCTGGGTCTTCTCCCTACTTCCCTTCAAATTTTAGAATGTCTGAAGGGATCTCGGTCGGCATGGTTAGCAAATTATGGTCATGCACAATCGAGTCATTGGTTAGCTGGCTTAAATCAAGAAGGTTTAAAGAAGTTGAAAATGATACTTGCAAGTTGTCTGCCTTTGTGAAATGATTTTGGACAACTATATGAATGGGGGTTCCTTGATGAGGATGATTACCCTAGTGAGCATCACATGGACTCCGAGGAGGGGAGTTATGGGGGCTCCCTTGGGGGGTAGTGAATGGGATACTTTGATGAGGAGGAGTTCCAAGCAAGGTTTCACTAATAAAGGAAGATCATATAATGGTAGTTGTATGGTGTCTCTTGCGCCTAAATGGCGAGAGAGCTGACACTCCTCCTAGTAATGGAGGGAGATTTAGAAAACGTCTAGATCAATGGGGAGTCATGGGGTCCCTTATGGTGTCGAGTAGAGTGTGTGCTACTTTGTGTGATTGAGGGAAGGAGATTATTCTCAAAGCAAATATATCACATACATAAAATAAAGCGAAAATAAAATGATTACTTTCCCTTTAAGTTTAGACTGTGTGATCAATCAAACAAAAAATGGTTTTTGTTTGTTTTTGTGTATGATAAAAGATCCTATGAAGACCAAATCATCCTTGTGAAGATATGTTTTGATGGGTATTAGGGCAATGTCCTGAAAGAACTCGCGAAACCTTTCAGCAGTTGATGAATCGACCAAGTTAATGGATGAGGCTTTGGTGTTGCCCGCACCTCAACCTATAGGGATGGATGCCCAAGATTTTTTCCAATAAATTACCTTTGTCCCACGTGAGCATTCAATTCTTTAGCTTCTTGGTAGTCATTTACCAGTTCCGAGCAATAGAAGGTCGGGTAGCCCCAAATAGTAATGCATGCACTAGACCTAAGTCGAACCCCCTCTGAATCGGGTCTCTGCCATGCTCGAGTATTCTTTTCTGTGGGATGATTGAAGGATTTTAAGCTCCCTAAAAAGTCAACTACTATGTCTCAAAGATGTAACATGACCATGGTGGCTTATGGGATGCCTACCCCCAATGGTCCCAACCTAAACTATAAATTCTTTGGTGGCACCTGTGGGGAATTTAGTTGGTTCAAGTTATGGTAGATTTTAAGGGTCTTACTTTTCTTTAGGGTGTGAGATGTAAGCTAAAATAAACTAAGTATCAAAAGATCCAGAAACTGGATGCCTTCTAATACAAAGCTTATAGAATATTAATGTGCGATGTGTAAGTGTGTGCAGGTGTGTGCATGTGATCAAGTGGGCATTGAAAGTGTGATAAGATGTGGATATTCGGTGATCCATTATAATATCTTCCTAGTTACACTAGATTTCAATTGTTCCTTACATGAAAAAGAAATGATGTGCGGATAATGGGCCACTTACTCTTTCTCCTATTACACTATGTGTGACTAAAGGGAGATGGAAAACACAAGTGTGTTAAGAAGGTTTTCATATGCTAGCCCAAGTTCACCTAAGAGATGCAAGGGGAGCAAATATCACTTGCTTTTTGTAATGACACTTGGCCCTGGTCCCAAAAATAATAAAATGAAGAAATGCTTTGGTTAGTAACAATATTTGTGGATGATAGGCGACTTATTCCTTTACTAATTAAGCTATGTGATTTGGAAAAACTAGCAAAATAGATTGAAAAATATGTGTGGAATTTGGCCACTTACTTTTCCCCCTAATTAAGCTATGTGAGAATTTGCAAATAAAAATAAAATAAAGATAATCTAATTACCCTACTAATTGTGATTAGTAGAGTAATTAGGTAATCTAAACTGACTGGAAAAAAGAGGTGAAGGAAATTCACTAAAGGCAGCCAATCACATGAAAAAAGTAAACTTACAAGAAATTTTTAGGTTTCTGGAAACTGTGCGGGATACGTTATGCACAGACACAGCCACGCATCTCTCTGAGAAAAAGTTGTGTGGTCGATAAGAAATTGTGAACTAGCAAGCTTCTTGGCCAACAATAAGTCCAAAAGGTCCTGCAAAAATTCGAGAGAGATGTTGAACACCTTGTAAGTTGATTATGCAGAGAGAAGGCCCTGCAAACACAATTGTTTATATTTAAAAAAGAAACTAGTGCAGTTGCCAATCTTCTTGTAGTGTTTTTGTAGCAATGGTATGCCAAAAGACACCTTATTAGTAGTAGATTGTTCCCTGCAAAGAAAAACAAGTAGTTTTGTTGTTGTGAGTGGACAAGCATGAAGAAACAAAGTATTGCAAATGGTGGAAGCAATACATACATAAACATAAACTAAAACAAAGAGATAAACACACAAATAATGCTTAATGAAGTAAACAAGTCAACATAATTACGGAAAATGGTTCCCTTTATTGACTCTTAGTGGTAGAAGATGAATACAAATAGTAGAATACTAAATACTCGAAGAGAATTCTTTGAGCAATGGTGCTAAAAATTCCTCAGCAAGGAGTTTATTTTCTACACTCCCTTTGCAAGCTTCTCCTCTCTATCCAAGAAGTATCAAGGCTCTCTCAATGGTGAAATCTTGTCCACACTAAAGTAATGGATTGCTAAGAATCAATTATGCTAACACAATAGTGCTCTGCTTCCTCTGCTTCAATAATGAAATGAAGGTTTGCTCTGATAGTAATTTGGCCAACATAACATTGTCTCATGTTTTGGTTCTCCCATGGTCTGTTTACATAGAATTTTTTGAGTCCATCTTCCCTCTCTTGGTTCATGAATGATAATGACTTGTGAGTAGGACAAGATGATTCCATTAAGGTTTGCATATCTTTAGGGTGACTCGAATTTGGCTATCCTTGATTGAAATCCTGTCAAGGAATCTTCTTCCAAGTGTGGGAAGTGGTCCTGAATTGCTAAGTCGATCATTCCTTTGACAACACAACTTTTGAAGGAAATATCGCGCATCGTGTGGCTATCAAAGAAAAATCCACGCATGCATCAGTTTTTTAATTCCATATGCATTGCACCTTAGGATAAAATTAATTTTTTGATCTTCATAATGTCTTCAGCTGGAAAATCTTCACTTATTCATTCTGATGGATGACTTTGGGTGTCCTTTGGATTGCACAAATATGTGTATGATTTTCTGGTGTTAACATTTACAGCTAGAATGGTTGGAGTATAAATAGTAACTAATTTTTTATTTTGGAAAAAAATAGGACATCAATGTCCTAACATGTAGAGTTACTTTAGAAAGCAGTTACACAAAAGGAGGCTGGAAATTAGTAGTTAAGAGATGGATAAAAGACGGTTCTAAAAATTTGGAAAAGGTTGGAATTTTTGTAGCATAGTGAGTAGGTTTATTGCCATGCTATTTACCGAAGTTCTAAGAGTCCTATCAAAGGATTTACCATAAGCATGCTTATGATATGACTTGTATTTTGTATGTTTTTGTGTTTTCTCTAACACATTTTTATGTTCATCTCTACATTTATTAAGCAGCTTCTACTATAATTCAATCATAATAGAAATTTATTTAGCAAATTTTGTTATGAGTCAATCATAATAGAAATCATTTTGTGATAGGAGATGCCTATATTGGTTTATGGTTTTGTGTTAGCATTGGGCATCTGTACTTAGTTTTAGATATTCGTTATCGCTGCATTTTTGTGATGTAACCTTGTGTAAGACTCTGATCTTGTTAAAGGATTATGAACATGTTTTTTTAGCTGGAATCCTTAAAACTGAAACTAAAGATATTGTATAAGAACATTATTTTAAACTACAACACTCTTTCGTCAGGCATTCTTCTCCCCTCTCGTCCTTTAGATTAGCTCTCTACAAATGTTTGTCCCACGTACAGGTGATATAGTGACATTAAAACCCATTTTTTGGCCTCAGGTATGAATAGTATGCATTATATTATTTGTAATGAAAGATGCATCATGCACTTGATTATTTCAAACCTTTTGTTTTCGTCAATAGAGAGTGACCTCCTTCACTGCAACTAGGAATGTGTGCAACAAAACAAGAACGAAGAAGGGAGTGTAGATAGCAAAGTATTTCTCAGTAGGGAAATAGAGAAGAGACATAATGGATGGATGGAAAAAAACCTCCTCAAACAATGCCCTTTCTCTTCAAACATATTCGCAACAACAAAATACATGCCAACAAAGGACTTGCTTCATGCCATACTTGCAACTTCAAGTGATCGATGTACCTGGTCTCCAATTTCATCCATGGTAGCCATGCTAGGGAGAAATTGGACCAAACGAGAAAGAGATGACAAAGTCAAGTTGCAAGATGCCACGTTAACGACTACATGAGGACAATGCAACACATCCAACACCCATTTTGAGAAATATGTCTCACTGGCTAAATAGTTGATATATGCATATTGATATCATGCAGAGTAGTCATTATAAGGCCTAGAAGTTTACATAATTGTCCCACGACAACTTACATTACTGTTTTAAACTCCTCTTCTAAAAATGTATGCCTTTTGGGCTTGCTTATTCTAATACTTCTTACACAACTTGAAGGGTTCAGGACAATGATGCCATCCCATCCAAGAGATGTAAATCCCTTAGTTGGAGAAAGTTCCCCATTAGGAACTTTCAATCATAGAGGGTACTCCACAATTGATATTATATAGATTGGAAGATGTAATTTCTTATAATGTCAAACAACAACAACCCAAGTTCCATTCATTAGAGTTAAAAGATAAAGGAAGGTCCTTGAGATGAAACACATAGCTTGTAGACTTTTGATCTCAATGAGAATGGGTTGTGTTACACAGTATTTTGTCACACCTCCTGCAGTTCCCTGTGACATACCCCAAAGTTCCTGAAAACATGACCATTATATGGTATACTCATCCATGTATAGAGCTCAAATCCCTCCTAAGACTTTGATTGGAAAATGCCTTGAGCTTTCCTTGAAGAAATAGCTCTTAAAACCTTAAAATGACAGTCATCATTCTTATGAGGCTTAAAACAACGATGGTCGCCTGTTGCACTGTACTTGACCAATGAAGGCATCCATTTTTTCCCTTGCATACCCACGATCAATCCCAAAAAGTAATTTTCCCAAAGAGGATGAGAAGCTTCTAGAGTAGCGAGCTGGAGGTTGTTTCACATAGATGAGGTCGAATCCTCTCAACTTGACCTCTTTATCTTATCCCTATGACATACTTCCTTGAGATGAGGGCCTAATATTATCTTTGGAGAGGTTCTAACTCCCTTTCCCAGCGTATAAATTCATCCTCTCCCATTGGTCTATGTTTATTTGCACCCTTATGCTAAGCTTGTGCCTAGAGGCTATTCACTTGACTTGGTGAAGGAGTGCTTGGAGAGTTCTTGGTTTGGACTTGGATTACAACTCAAGGAGAGCCTTTCAACATCAAGGCTTTGGTTGTAAGTTTCTCTTTATTTCCTAATAATATACAACTGCTGGTTCATCTTCCCAAAATATATCTGTTCATGTATTATTTAGCTTAACATTCCTTGATTAGTTAAGTAGGTTGTTATTGGATTTGCTATTGGTTTTGGCATGCTTTGTTGTCTCTTGGTCACTTGTGCAGGTACATAAACATTGAGAGAAGTAGGAACAAGTCCGTGACACAAGCGGTTCGAGGCCCTCAACAAAGGAAATCAGAATAGCACCAGAACGAGGTAGGTCATCTCCTTTGTTCTTCTTTTCAATTATAACCTCGGAAGATGTCTAGTTGATTGTCACTTCAGTTGCTAAACCCACTCATTGGGATAGAGGGATCATCTCTGTCTGCAGATAGGATTAACCTTGTCGACAAAATGGTGACTCCACTAGGGACCCTATGATCCTTTCCTTTCAATCCTTCACCCTGATCTTTTGTCTAGTTTGACAAACCGTTGATTTTTCAGCTTGTCTGCATCAATCTGGGTTTATACCATCACTGAATACTGCCTTAGAGTGCCAATTTTGGATTGTTTCTTGGAATATTTTTAGTTTTTTCCCATATTCCTCGCCCATAGCGGGTTTAGCCTTAACATTCGTTATGGCATCACAATTTTTACCTTTACAGTTGCGATGAGTTTTTTTTCTTCATTAGTTGGTCGCACTGAAATCATCACTACTTTTGCTATACAAAGTAGTGATGCCATCATTGGTTTGCTTATGAAAAGTAGCGATAATCATGGGTTTGGGTATACAAAGTAGCGATGATCCTTGAATGTGATAATTTTTTAGGTTTCTTCCTAAGAATCCAGTGTGTCTTGGCCCCTAAGGTCTTTTCCCATCTTGTATGCTTGGATTTGTCAATGTTTTGATTGATTGCCTTGATTAGTTTGCAAAATTTATCTCTTTGGCTTCGAAGTGAAATCTGACTAAAATCTAGGGTTTCTAGTCATTGGTCATTGCTTGCGGCTTCTTTATGTCATTGAGATGTTTGTTTTGTTGATTGATTGAGTGTAGTTTTCTGTAGAATTCATTGAAAACACCGTTTTGCATTTATTTTAGCCTGTATTTCGAAATTTACTTTTCATGAAAACGCATTAGATTAGTTGCATTGAGAAGTTATTTTTTGAGATCCATCATTGAGAATAGATCACATTTTTCGATGATTGAAAACTAAAAATTGTATTAGGTACATCAAATCGTTCAAAACGAAAAGAAAAGCATAATTCATATAAGTGCATCTTTGTAAAGTCAAAATCATTTTGCTTTCGAAAAGTTGCATTTAGGATAGCGAAAAGTGAAAATATTTTTTACTTTTGGCATTGCGTTTGGAAGATGAAAGTGAAAGTTAGTGGAAGGAATTTTGCATGATGCATTTTGTTTGATGCATTATTGATTGAAATTTCTTCCCTTAGTTAGTCTAGCTTTCATAGAAATGAAAGTTTTATTTTTCTCATATGGTTGCATCTTAGATGTTCAGGTAACATCGTTAAGGCCTTGAAATCGAAACATAATTTCAAGATCAACTTTAAAATCTATCAATTAATCTAAGGATCATTTGAAACATTAATGCTCATACTTAGTGGTCTAGGCTAGGGACGTGTTCTGGCGTCTTTAAAACTTAGCAACTGTCATTCGCTCTTGCATTAGAAAATGCTAGCACAGGCCTGTGGTCGCCGTACCATCGAGTATATAAAGGGAGACCTTCATAGGTTGCAAAACTTTATCCATAGGAAGCCGAGATGTTTCCCTATGAACGTGATACACCGGACACGACATTCGGGGAGATTTCTTGCGCGTACGTCAAGTCCTTGGTAAATTTATTTGCTAAGGTGTATATTGCAGTTCACAGTTACATGGTAATCCCTTTTGCCTAGAGTATCATGAGTAGTCATTTAGATCTTTTCTGACTCCTTAAATTTGAAAAGATCATCGAGCACTTGTCCTTACTAGGTCACTAAACCAAAGAAAGCGACTAGAGTCACCTCTTCGTCATTTTCTCGACTCTTAAAACATGAAAAGGAAAATTTTTTGTTTCAAATTCTAAAATTAATTGACCACGGAACAACATCCTTCCTATGGAAATACTCCTTAGTAGATCTTAGGTTGATACCGATGGCAACATTTCCTGAGTCTACCAGTCAAGGAAACCACTCTAATGGGAATCCTAGTCCTTTTCCTTCTTTTGGAAATTCTAGTACTCCCTATATGGTGACGTTGTCCCTTCCTGGATTGACCATTGGTCTGCTAGTTTGGTTTTTTTCAACCTTGGTGGTTCCGAGTGTTGAAACTGCTTTTCAACCGATTTCTCCTCCACCTGAACAACATCAACCTCATGTTGATCCTGAAATTGACCCCTCGCCTTCTTCACCTATTTCTTCACCTCGTTCTTCCTCTTTGCCTAGTGAAAGTCTGGATTCTAGTAACCAGGAAGTTAAGAAAAAGAAGAAGAAGAAGAGGACAAAGAATAAGAAGCAAAATAAGCAAGGGGGGAACCAAGCAGTCATTGCTACGAATGCAGTTGATGTAGAAAAATCTTCCAACCTGCCCCAAAAAGTAAAATTCCCTTGCATGTTATGTAAGGGTGACCACCTTCTACGGAATTGTCCTTGTATTCCCAAGGTCTTAGAAGTGTGGTCCATAGGTTCACATCGACCTTTGTCATTAGCCTCTGGTGATCATGTTAATGACAAACCCTTAACTAGTAAATCTCATGGGAAAAAGGGAAAAGTCAAATTTCCTTGTAAGTTGTGTGAAGGTAATCATCCCATTCACCTTTGTCCTCTTATGGATGAAGCTTCCAAAGAGTTGGAAAACCTTACAGTTTCTCAACCTCGTCTTCCAACTGGGTATCGAAATCTTTCCCTTGAACCTTTGCTAGTTTATCAAGTGATTAATTAAAAGCCATCTTTGGTCAACCCCAGTCTCTCTGAAAGTGATTCTTGTGAGTCCGTTCTCGGCCAACCATTGGTTGAGAAACCGGTAGACTTGACTCCACCTTCAGCTAACCGTACCTTTCAGGTAGAGAGTGAGCCTCATACCACTTAGGTTCTTCTGGTTTCTTTAGTTTCAAATGAACTGGAGGGAAATCCTCCTGTTCCCGAGGTGCATGAGAGCATATCTCATGTTCCCATAGAGCAAGAGGGAAGCTCTCATGTTCCTACAACACCCCCTCCGAGTAGTTTAGTCACTTCTTTTGATTGGAGTCGACTGGCAGGATATCACCTTCTATCTTATGTGCCTTTCCAGATTACAGTATAGGCTTACCATATGGTTGTACCTAGCACAATCATAGATGAGGGTGCATCTGTTAGCATCCTTTCCTCAACTGCTTGGCAAGCTCTAGGTTCTCCTTAGCTTGTCCCTATCACCCAGAATCTGTTAGCTTTTAACAAAGGAACCAGTCAACCGTTAGGGATCCTTCCTAAGTTGCCTATTACTTTGGGAGGAATGGCTGTCTATATAAACATGATGGTTGTCCAAGTCCCGTTGTATTTTAATCTACTCCTTGGCCATGACTATGTTTACGTCATGGGAGCTCTTGTTTCTTCCCTCTTTCGAGTGATGTGTTTCCCGCATGAAGGAAGCATTGTGATCATTGATCAACTTACATTCATTGGTCTTGAATCAACTCCCGCTCAACCATCATCCCTGAATGGTTCTTATGTGCAAGCGATATCACCCCCACCACAAGTTAATTATGTGGCCACATGTTCCATGCCCACATCTACTGATAATCTAGTAGGCGATGTAGTACGCCATGTACTGGGGGCATTGGTGCCCGATTTTTCCATTGGATCCCTGGACATGTATCCCTTCTAGAATGTTGTTCTCCCATCTAATGAGAAACTCTTGGAAGCCATGGCCTCTTTTAATATGTGATCAAGGGTTGGATCAAAGTTCTTTGTCTTGTGTCAAGCTCCTTAAAAAATGAAACAAGGATCATGGAGCAAAGTTTTTTTGTCTTGTGTCAAGATCCTTAAAAAATGAAACAAGGGTTGGAGCAAAGTTCTTTGTCTTGTGTCAAGCTCCTTAAAAAAGTGAAACAAGGATCATGGAGAAAAGTTCTTTGTCTTGTGTCAAACTCCTTAAAAAAGGAAACAAGGGTTGGAGCAGATTCCCTTGTCTTGTGTCAAGCTCCTTAAAAAATGAAACAAGGGATAGGGGGATAGTTCTTTTACTATGTTAACCTCGTTAAAAAATGAAATAGGTCTCCATGATCAGAGTTCTTTTACTTGTGTCAAGTCTTTAAAAAATGAAACAATGTGTCATGAGCATGGTTCTTTGCCTGTGTCAAGCTCATTAAAAAATGAAACAAATCCCCTTCCAATTCGAGTCTTGGAATATATATCGTAAAATTCCAGTTGAATCTTGCACTTGATCTCATAAGTGAACCTTCATTCCATCCACTTGTTAGTAACCAGTAGCCTACTTAGGTGAAAGAAATGAAGCTTTGGGGGCATGTACCTCGAATTGAGTCATTATGTTGGGGGCATGCAAACTTATCTCAAGCATAGTTTATCTTTGTTTCAAGCTTGTGTAAAAATGAAACCAAACCCAAGAATAGTTTGTTTCCGTTTCAAGCTTGTAAAAAATGAAACCAATTTCCAAACATATTTTTTTCTCATGTTTCGATCTTGTGTAAAAAAGAAACCATTCCCACTTTACATCTTGTTAGTGTCAGTCTTTCCAGCCTTCCTCCAGTGATCAAATATGCTCTTACAAAGTGATCTCAGAGTGTCAAGGTCAAATTTTGTCATTTCAAAGAGTTTTCAAGCAAAATTTGGTCACTAGGCATTAGGTCTAGGGTTTGCTTTAACTCCTTCGAAAGTTGTCAAAATGTCGGTCCATGTAATTATTCAGCTGAGTCTATCATCATTCATAGGGTTTTCATTATCATCTCAGTGTCTAATGAGTCATTGTACACTTTGTTCATGCTTCAGTTGTGCCTTGGCAAGGTCATTTCCCTCTCCTAGGGTTTTGAAAGCCAATTTCTCTTGGACGGTCAAGTCATCGGAAAAACTTGTATCCAGATGTTCATACACCTTCCCCTATCCTTAAAATACCCTATCAAATGCTTTCCATCACTGAGATCCCCCAAATTCCTCATTTTTGCACAAACCCTAGTTTCTAGCTACAACCTGGCAATTTTCTAGGTTTGGCCTGTGTTTTGCCCTTTTGGACCCCTTCCCCTCACTCAATCTCTGAGATTCCACTTTCTCCTGCTTCCTAACATCCCTCCCCACTCCCAAAAATTTCCCCAAGAATTTAGAAGCCCCCTATCCCCTTCATTTCGCTCCATTTCGACAAAATTCCTTGTTTCACACATCGGGACAAGTCGCACTCAAATGATGTTCCAGAGCAATAAAAGATGAATTTTGGAAAACTGAGAGAGGTTTTTGTCCACAACATGCCAAAGAAGAAAAACCTCCTTAATTTTTTTCACAGGTGTCATGGTTTTAGAGAAATGTCAAAATTACAATCGTTGGATCCAAGGAGGTTGGCCAAGGCACTAAAACGACGGAAAAGGCCCGATCCACTCCAAATTTTGGTCAAAGCCTCTTTTACTGAGCATGGTACTTGATTGGGGACTCCCAGCCCAAATTTCAAGAAATTTGGAGAAAATTTTGTCATTTGTGAATTTTTTGTGCAATTTACAGGTTTTTGTCCATTAACGGGTCTCACCCCCCGCGCGACCCTTCATCCTGGCAACTCAATTTTGCAAAAAATCAGCATTTCCAGACTTGTCATGAGAAGTTACATATGCTCATCAATGGACTTGAGATTTTATGAAGTTTTGGGCCTCCAGAAAGTCAAAAAACAAGCAAAAATTGACTTTTTGCCACATTTTTGAGTTGCAGAAAGCAATCTTGGGAGATTGCAATTTTGGAGGGGCAAATGACCACCAAATTTAGAAATTCCAGTTGGGTTGGAAAGTAGACTCACAGACCTTTCCAACAAGACTACTCTTGCTCAATTTGGACACCGGGAAGTGCCCCAAATGTGGTCCCAAAGGCGCGCGACCCGTCAGGCAGAGGCGCGCGACCCGTGAGGCAAACTTCTCCAAATTTCAGTGTACAGCTCAGAAAAACGCAGTTTGACCCTATTTGACTTTTTGGGGTGGATTATTATGCTCTTTGATGTAATTAATGTACTTTTATGACACTTTTACTCTTATGTACCTCTTCTAGAAGATTAATTCATGACAAAGGTGAAAAATAAATGAATGAATTGGTTTCCTAGCTTATAGAGGCAAGTTGTTTTGACTGCCTAGATTTTAGTGCTCAGTTTAGAATTGGTTGAAACAGCTCCTAGAAGGATGAGCTCGACCCCTAGAGGCAAGGGAAGAGGTTGGCTTGCCTATATTATGTATTTTCTCAATCATTTTCAGGGGTTGGAAGGTTGGACTCTTGAGGGAAGAAGCTATCATTGTATTATTCACTGTATCTCTGCAATTTTTGGCTAAGGAAGACCATGGTTTTGCAGTCCTTTTTAGGATTCTTGTGGTTACATGTATTGATGATGTTTTTCTCTATGTACCTGTAAGTGTGTTATGTGAATCATTTCCTTTCTTTTCCTTCTGCACATTAAACAAACGAAGTGTTAAAGTAAGAATTCATGACTGTCATGCTCTGCTTTTAAGTTTGTTTAATTTCAATGTTTTCTACTGTTTAAGGAGAATTCAAAGTTATTGTTTGCTCTCCTTAGCTCCTCACCTGTCATTCCTGACCATCCACCTCAATTAAAGGCATCAATACTGTCTCCTACCTCGCCCCAAAGAACCCCCTGCAGAAACTGTGTCCAATCCCCGCACCCAAAATTGCCATCCCCTCAATTTGCCACCAAAAACCCTAAAAACCCAAAATCAACCTTTTTGATCAGTTTACTAGCCTAAAATCAGTGTTACCCTATTGGTTATCTCATCCATTGAAGATTTCACCGAGATAGACCAGAGAGAGCCCTCTCCAGCCCCGTAGGGCTAGCTACGAGGCTAAGTGGTTTGATGTTGCCTTGAGGTTTACCTTTCTCAGCCTGAGGTGAAATTTCAAGCGCTAACACATCTCGTGTTTACCATTTTTATCAACCGATTTTTTCTAGATGAGCCTTGGTTCTTTCATTCCATCGTCACCATCTCTTTATCCGATCATACACTTTCACTTGATTGTTTTACCCTTGGCTGAGGAACATCTGTGATGAGTGGTATTATTAGCCAGCCTCTTTACCATTACATGTTTTGAGCAGTTCCATCATTACCGAAACCAGTTGTTATCCTTTTATACCACTCATTCCTCCAAATGTAGTCCCCTTTTAGCTCTTTTTAGACTCCAAAAATATGAAAATATCGCCAAGTACTTGTCTTTTCGAACTCGTTAAAGTAAATGAAATTACATCTACTCAGTATAAGTTTAACCTTTTTCCAGACTAAGATAGACTATTTACAAAAAAGGTACACCTTGGTCGACATGGTCAAGAGGTTCTCTCGAATATTGTTTTCTACCTTTTCGGGTTCGAGAGACAAATTACGAAAAGGGACATGATGGAGTTTTCTTTTTTGTCTCTTTTTCAAACTCTCTAAATTTGAAAAAGATACCGAGTTATCCTTACGTTGGACTCGTTAAAACTTTACAACGAAAGAATCATCACCATGATGAGACCGAGTTTCTCCTTCCTAGGACTCGTAAAACTTAATATGATGGATTCATCCGAAGGATGAATTTATATTACAAGCATATGGTATCCTCTTCAAGCTTGTGTAAAAATAAAGAGGTACTCACTAGAAATAGCGGGGAAAAAGTGAAGATGAAACATCTTTTGTATAGGCGGCATGTCGCTCTTGAACATGACACTCATATGTTTCTTGTGTCGGGTTTGGGATATCCTCACTTAGTCACTTGTCCTTCCGGGTTTGGATTATCCATTTTACCTCTCATCTGACTATTCCACTTTGTTGTTATGACCCTTGGTTCTATGTTGATTCTAATGCTGCCACACTCTGGATTCGTGTCGCTAATATGTTCAAGAGAAGTCTTATATGTGATTTACTACCTATACATTGTTTGATCTTTTGCTACAGTCTTGGATTCTACTCATTTCATTCCATTTTTATTCCTTGTTTTGTGTTAATGATGAGGGAATCATTATATCCCTCCTTTGACAAATCACTTCATGTTGACTTTAGCTCATTATCCAGAAAGATGACTTAGAAATTCCCTTTCATTACCTTAGAGCTTGCATGCCTTAATGGCAAGTTCTTCGCATCCGACGATAGTTTTTCACTATTGACCTTCGATCGGGTGATTCCACGAGTGTTTGACATCAGTTTCCTTATCACATTCACGGATTGTACTGTCGTACCTTGAGAGCCATTGGAATTATTGGTGGTTCCTCTCGTACTTGTTCACGGTCCACATCATTGGCCGGTAATCAAGTGGTTTTCTAACATGTTCGACTTCAACACATTTATTTGCATGTTAGGATTCGTACGTTGATCGGGTCGGGATGGAGCACAAGACCCTGAGTCTTGTTTGTTATGACTCAGTTTGCATGGAGTTATATGTAATTCATGATTGTACACATGTTTTTACTATACGGATGGTTGTGACCATACCATGGGAATTTATATTTATGATGATCCTTGTTATCTAGCTGCTTAAGCCCATACCATGGATCTTTTCATATAGTCTTCATCATTCGAATGGCTGCGTCCATGTCGTAGATTCATGTCTTGATCTCAGATATGTATATGTATATGCGTCCTTGGTTTGCAAGTCTCATGATAGTGTGTCTCCTTGTCCTTGCAAGAGCTCGTAAAGCATCTTATTCATCACTCCTCATTCTGCCTTCATGCTTTAGGGAGCATCTGTTACACAGTATTTTGTCACACCTCCTGCACTTCCCTGTGACATACCCCGAAGTGCCTGAAAACATGACAATTATACAGTATACTTATCCATGTATACAGCTTAGATCCCTCCTAAGAGTTTGATTGGAAAATGCCTTGAGCTTTCCCTGAAGAAATAGCTCTAAAAACCCTAAAATGAGAGTCATCGCTCTTATGAGCAAAGATAATTTTAGGGCCGAATGTTCGCCCTTTGGCGAAATTAAGGGGTTTTAAATTTTTAGTGGGCGAATATTTTGTATCATAGTACATTTTTACAAATCACCTCAAATAGCCCACCTTATTTTAAGGGAGAGGGTAAAAAAGGTAAATTTAGCCCTTGAAATTAGGACTTACAACCTTCCATTCGCCCATTTTCAAGAATAGGTTTTGTTTAAGTGAATCCATTCGCCCATTTTCAAGAATAGGTTTTATTTAAGTGAATCCTATGGGCCAAATACCATATATATAAAAGAGGTATGGTAAATTAATAAAAATATAAATAAATGAGAGGTATGGTAAATAAATAAAACATTTTTTATATTTACTCCATAAGTCACCTTATATACATGTAAGGGTGTAAAGAAATAAAAATATAAGTAAAGTGGAGGTATGGTAAATAAATAAAAATATAAATAAACTTGACGTATCGTAAATAAATAAAACCTCTTTTTATATTTAGTCCATAACCCTTTTTCTATTTATGAAGGCTCAAGAAAGAGGTTTTATTTAAGTGAATCTTATGGGCCAAATACCATATTTGTAAAAGAGGTATGGTAAATTAATAAAAATATAAATAAACGAGAGGTATGGTAAACAAATAAAACATTTTTTTATATTTACTCCATAAGTCACCTTATATTTACGAACACTCAAAAAATGGGTTATATTTAGGTGAAACCTATGGCCAAAATACTATGGGACAAATACCATGGACTAGATTGTTATTAATACCATGCAAAAAAACTATTATTAACCCTAATATTAGAATTAATAAAAATAAAAATGGCACATGGTATTGACCCATGGTATTCACCAAAATGGCACATGGTATTCACCTGGAATGTAGCCTATTTAAATGGGGGAATTAAACCAGCATGTAGCCTATGCTAAGATTCACTAGGACTTTACAAAGTTTTATTATTTAGTGAAATACTCGCCAAGATCTTACAAGATTTTATAATTGAGTAAAATATTCGCCATGCCTCGTGAGAGATTCGCCAAAAATATATACATATTATATTATTGATAAAATCGCCTTCCATTTTTCCTATATACCATGGAGATTCACCCATTTATTATATTTATAAATTTAGGGGGGGTTCTTAAAATTTTCCCTGCTTATGAGGCTTAAAATAGTGATGGTCGCATGTTTCACTGTACTTAACCAACAATGGCATCGCTATGTTCCCTTGCATACGCGCGATGATCCCAAAAAGGATGAAAAGCTTCATGATCTAGAAGCTTCTAGAGTGGTGAGATGGAGGTTGTTTCGCATAGATAAGGTCGAATCCTCTCAAATTGGCCTCTTTGTCTTATCCGTATGAGCTACCTCCTTGAGATGAGGGCCTAATACTATCTTTGGAGAGGTCCTAACTCCATCTCCCAGCCTTCATCCTCTCCCTTTCCCAGATGGTTGGTCTATGTCAATTTGCAACCTTATGCTAAGCTTATGCCTAGAGGCTATTCATTTGACTTGGAGAAGGAGTGCTTGGAGAGTTTTTGGTTTGTACTTGGATTACCACTCAAGGAGAGCCTTTCAACATCAAGGCTTTGGTTGTAAGCTTCACTTTATTTCCTAATAATATACAAATGTTGGTTCATCTTCCCAAAATATATATGTTCATGTATTATTTAGCTTAACATTGCTTGATCAGTTAAGTAGGTTGTTATTGGATTTGATATTGGTTTTGGCATGATTTGTTGTCTCTTTATCACTTGTGCGAGTACATAAACACTGAGAGAAGTAGGAACAAGTCTGTGACACAAGCGGTTCGAGGCTCTCAACAAAGGAAATCGAAATAGCATCAAAACAAGGTAGGCCATCTCCTTCGTTCTTATTTTCAATTATAACCTAGGAAGATGTCTAGTTGATTGTCACTTCAATTGTTAGACCCACTCATTGGGCTAGACGTATCATCTCTGTCCGCATAGAGGATTAACCTTGTCAACAGGATGCCTTTGGTGTGTGATACAGAACCTATCTCTCCAGAGCTAAAGTTGATATCAGAGCTAGTGTCTCTACCAAAGGAGATAAGAAACGATTCTCTAGCTTCTCAAAGTCCCAAACATATAATCAATCAGTAGGATATGCATTTAGAAGGCTAAAAAAAGAGAGTATCAGTCGCATATTCTACAATGGGAATAGCCTGAGCCTTCTCATCTGTTGTTCCAAATCCATGTCCACGACCAG
Source organism: Pinus tabuliformis (assembly GCA_031772625.1). Taxonomy (NCBI): domain Eukaryota; kingdom Viridiplantae; phylum Streptophyta; class Pinopsida; order Pinales; family Pinaceae; genus Pinus; species Pinus tabuliformis. The sequence goes on along the minus strand of CM062812.1, from coordinate 783,406,537 downwards.
AGACATCAATTCCACCACCTATGAATTACTTGAACACAACTTCCCCAATGAAGAGAACAACTAAGTCTGAAAACCTTCCATGAATACAAGCATGACGATGCTTCACAATGACAATTTTATGGGAATGCTTGTCTCCATTTATTTCCCCTGTTACTAAAATCGTGCATCGTCCACCATTGGCATCTAAATCATGGGGTGAATAAGATTGTATAAATTAATAGCTATGTATAGTTTATTATAATTAGATGAACTTTTTGATTTCTTGAATACAGCTAAAGTTTATTTTCAAGTGTAAGGAATAAACTTTAACGGTTTGGCTTCATTGCTTCATGCCCAACATGTTTTCTGTCATATTACTTAATAATTAAAGATCTCCATATTTCATAGGTGTTTTTTTATACTACTTTCAAAGCTTTCTAGTTATTTTTGTTTTAATTTATGAACCATAACTCCAATGTTTCAACTAATACCTAAGAGCAGGAACAAAACTAATTTGATCTGGGACCAAACGAAAATTTGATTTCGCTGAGATTGTAGTGATGCCCAGGAGGAAAGAACAGATACAACTTTTCCATCTTCAACAAAATTAGAATTCAATCAAGGAACAAATAGTTTCGTATAGATTACAGCCACGTCGGGGAGGAAGGAACAAATGGTTTCGCCGCTACCGTGCATCATACACATTCTAGATCAGTCTTGGAAATATTTGGGAGATCCGACGATAAAGAGATGGAGATTTTCATGTGTCAAATTTTGACTGGATGAAGGACGATGAAAAAAGAGCACATGGATTGGTTGGCTTGAACAATGTTTGCCCAACCAACTCCATAAAGGGAATACCTTTGGTGTAATTATTGGATCTTACCAATACCATTCCACCATAATCAAAACATGTCAGCAACGAGAGGGGGGTTACAGTTACATGTTGATGCAGGAGCATCCAGCACCGTTAGTCAAAGGGAGGAATCCAAAGCGGAGAGAAGAAGAAGACGTGGACCAGGGGAGCAAAACAGGGAAAAATCTATTTTAAAACAGATTTAAAGATGGAGTAGATAAAGTCTCGAGGAGACTTATCAATGTAATTTGCCATGCATGCATGAACCGAGAGCTTTAGGGCTTTTTTAAGAGGAAATCATGGAGAAATTGATCAGATCCTTCCGTGATCTGATCCAACACTTCTTATATATACGAGCCTGCGTGTTCAAGGGAGGAAAGACAGAGGGATAGACTTGATTTGAAAATCTTAGTGTTAAAAATGTAGTTGAGAGGAGACTTTGTTCTAAGATTGAAATGCCTTAGCTGTAATCGTGCTACATATATTATAATAAATCGTTGTGTGTTGTGTGTTGTGTGAATTCCGTTATCAGTGTAATGATGTTGTTTCGTGTTATGTTGTATATATGCGTGAATGGTTTAAATCCCTATTGCATGCATGTGATCGACCATCGACCACTGTAAGGATCGATGGCGATCAAATGATTACTGAATCAATGTTATATGGGAGTCGTGATGTATGTGGGAGAACTGTGTTTTAACACTAAAATCCGTCGACGGCGAGCAGGATTAATTTAAGGAGGGAAAACTTACTAGAATGCCCTAGAACCATTGGATCTGAAAGATCAACGATCTAGATCCTTTATTTCATCGGCGGAGGCCTTAGGGTGTTATCGAAGTCCAACCATCGAACAGTGCGACTGTGATAATCTGATGGATCCTAGACCGTTGGATCAAGAGTTCCGATTGACAGTCCAGGTGTGTTCGGCAATCGCATTTGACGAAGGTCAAGGGATGGCAGAGTTGAATGGCCGATGAGCGATGTAGCGACAATGCCGATGGACCAATCGGCGATCGGAGGTGTCGGTAATCGGAGGTCAATGTTGGAAAAGTGCTGCGGCAAAAGGATAAAGAACATACCTGACGAGATTTATAATGGCGGGTGTATAATGTTTGAAGTTTGGTAGGTGTTCCGAAGTGGGATTTCCTTTGTTCCCGTGTTATTCCCTTATATGTGTTGCACGCAAAAACATTATATGAACATTGTCGATAGTTTAAAGCCTCCGATGGTGGAAAAGGCCCGATAGTGTAATAGCTCCGATGAAGTATAAGTCCACGGTTAAAGGCTAAAGGCCTTATGAACGCTTCCAATAAGGCTTGTGGGCCATAACCCACAGGCCTCAAGATCAATTTCTTTAGGGAAAGGGATTTTTTATTAACCCCCAAAATCTCATTTCCATCATTTGGTATCAGAGCAGACGAATATTCTACGGGCAAGAGAAGGGAAAGGATTCCAAAAAGAAAGAAGAAGGAATAGGAGGTACAGTTGCTAAAGTATGGAGAGTTATGGTCTTACTGTCATGCAGATAATGACAACCGAAGGTGAGAATATTTGCAGCAACCTAGAGCATGGAGTGCTCAATTGGTTCCAGAGGAGAGAACCTGAAGGATGCCAAAAGACTGAGTGAGGAGAGCTTGGTGAGGTATCATGTAGCAGAAGGAGACTGTTACTGCAGAGGTTTGGTTGCAACTCACAGAAGACCATGAAGGAAATTCCACTGAAGAAATGCAGTGGGTAGAATTGCGAAGGACAAGGAGAAGCATATGACCAGGAGGTCATAAATTTTTGTGCCTCAGGAGTCTGATGCAAAAGCATCCAAAACCCTTAGTCAAAGGGAGGAATCCAAAGTAGAAAGAAGAGGAAGACGTGGACCAGGAGAGAAAAACAAGGAAAAATATATTTTAAAACAGATTTAAAGATGGAGTAGATAAAGTCTCAAGGAGACTTATCAATGTAACCTGCCATGCATGCATGAACCGTGAGATTTAGGGCTTTTGTAAGAGGAAAACTTGGAGAAATTGATCGGATCCTTCTGTGATCCAATCCAACAATGCTTATATATACGAACCTCTGTGTTCAAGGGAGGAGAGATAAAGGGATAGACTTGATTTGAAAACCTTAGTGTTAAAAATGTAGTCGAGAGGAGACTCTGTTCTAAGGCTGAAATGCCTTAGCTGTAATCATGCTGCATATATTATAATAAATAGTTGCGTGTTGTGTGAATTCTGTTATCTGTGTAATGATGTCATTTCGTGTTATTTTGTATATATGTGTGAATGGTTTAAATCCTGATTGCATGCATGTGATCGGCCATCGACCACTGTAAGGATCGATGGCGATCAAATGATCATTGAATCAATGTTATATGGGAATCGTGATGTATGTGGGAGAACTGTGTTTTAACACTGAAATCCATCGATAGCGAGCAGGATTAAGTTAAGGAAAACTTACCAGAATGCCCTGGAACCATTGGACCTGAAAGATTAATGGTCCAGATCATTTATCGCATTGGTGGAGGCCTTAGGGTGTAATTGAAGTCCAACCATCGAATAGTGCGATTGCGATAATCCGATGGATCCTAGACCGTCGGATCAAGAGTTCCGATCGACGGTCTAGGTGTGTTCGGCAATCACATTTGACGAAGGTCAAGGGACGGCGGAGTTGAATGGCCGATGAGCAATGCGGCGACAATGTCGATGGACCGATCGGCGATCGGAGGTGTCGGTAATCGGAGGTCGGCATTGGAACAGCGCTGCGGGAAAAGGATAAAGAACGGACCCGACGAGCTTTATAGAGGCAGGTCTATAATTTTTGAAGTCCGGTAGGTGTTCCAGAGCGGGATTTCCTTTGTTCCCGTGTTATTCCCTTATATGTGTTGCATGGGATTTTTAATGCAAAAACACTATATGAACGTTGCCGATAGTTTAAAGCCTCCGATGATGGAAAAGACCCGATAGTGTAATAGTTCCGATGAAGTGTAAGTCCACGGTTAGGCTAAAGGCCTTATGAATGCTTCCGATAAGGCTTGTGGGCCATAACCCACACACCTTAAGATCAATTTCTTTATGGAAAGGGATTTTTTATTAACCCCGAAAATCTGTTTTTCATCACCTGTTCAAATCTACATTGTTTTGAAAGCTTTGATTCAATTTGAGCAATATTAATCTTGGATTGATGCATTGCCTCATGATTAGTTTGTCGACCATGACGTTGTAGAACATCTCTAGCATGGACTGTGGGGTCCTAGTCGTCGACACTGCTTTTTTTGTTTTTTTCTATAAATGTACTCATTAACAATATGTCTCACTCCTGTAGAACAATTAGTTTTTTTGGTTAAACATTAAGTCATCGTGTATTGAGATGTTTTAGAGGTTTTTCATAACTTTTCCAGCAATCAACAGGGATTTGTTGGAATCACAAGTTTGAGTTATGAAATCTCCACGATACAAGTGCCTTAAGGTTTTTCCTGATGCAGAATCTATATATGCAGTCAAAAACCCATTTTAAATAACACAAATCAAGATTTGACCAAAAAAATTCAAAACCTCTAATAGTTAGAGAACACCAAAGATTAAAAGCAAATAGTTCATCAAATGTTTTTGCCATTTTTCAATTAATTTTTTCAAAGAAATTAATGATATAAGTTTGGGAAAGATTATTTCTTATTGTTTAAAATATGTTTTTAAATGCATAAATAAATTCAATATTAAAATTTTATAGGTTTAATAACTTAAATTTATAGTCCTAAAATATCTCTATCAAATTTTGAATAAAATTAATTGAAAAAAAAACATCTATTAAATAAACTACACTAAAGTTAAACTAGCATTTGCACCAAGAGGTGCAAAGCAATGCCGAAATCTCAAGAAGCCCAAAATTTTGTTTTCTACAATTCGTGCATGTGGCTATGTTCCATTTCGTCTCAAATTCGGTGTCTTTTTCTCTCCTCCCTTGTGGCTCTGACTCATTTCATTTCAACTTCATTGTCTCTATCTTTCTTTGTGTGGAGGGTAAGGAAGAAGTGAAGTGTAAACTCAAATATATTATGCAGTAAACAAAAAGAGGTGTAAGGATCGATCCTTGACGTGTAAGTGTCAGATCATCTTAATTTTGGCCCACTCAATTAGTTGTTTAGGGGGATATTGTAGAGTTTTGAGGTGAAAATTCAATGGATTATGGGTGTTTATTCACTGTATATCGTTCGGTGCCTTAAAATTGGTTGAAACAATTCCAATTGGGCAGCCTTTTACAACCCCTATGTCGATGGGATCTGAGCTACATACATATAATTGGTCCTAGGAAGAATGTGCAGGAGGGGTACAAGGTAGTCCCCATGGACAGTCTTGTGTCTCGCTATCAGCTAGCTTCATTGTTTCTTCTTTTGTTATTTTGACTTGGTAATTTCCATTTATTTTGTTTGCGCACACATACACACAAAAAAATGAAAGAGAAACGGGACTAATCCAACCATTAAAACAAATTCAAACATCTAACATAAGAGATGCTCTCATTTTCTCAACGCAACTCCTGAAGCACATCCATATTCGGGCAACTTGTCCTTTTAGCGTGCCTTGCGTGGGTGTATTTCATATAAAATAAACTTACACTAGATGAAACACACCCGACTTATGCCATAAAATATTTATTTGCTCCCAATTGACATAGAGCTACATTGTCCAATTGTAGCTCATCTATATTTCAGTGGTGCAACACACGCGGCTCAAGCCATAAACATTTTATTTTCTCCCTATTAACATAGGGTACATTGTGCCACTGTAATTTGTCTATAATTTAGTGATGATGTATGTAACATAGATGACATTGATGATATATGTAAAGTAGACAACAAGGAAGAGTTAAATGTGATACTGACATGTTATATTAGAAAACCTTTTTCGTTGTGGCTTGTGAAAATGCTAGATATAGTGGTGTGCCATCCACTCTACCTTGTAGCCGCAGGGTCCTATGCACACATCATTTTATGATAATTAAACTAGTTATCCGATGTGATGCGATCATTTATTTCCACCATTGTACATAATACAGATATACATATCTAAGCTCTATTGCAAGACCATGATGTTCTGCAATCGAAACGCAAAGAAGTTACAAGAGGGTTTTGTCTTTCAATTAATCAGATTCTTCACGCCCTTCTTCACAATCCATGTACTTTGATTGGCGTTCCCATACATGTGATGTTCTGGTGAAGCACGAGTTGTTGAACTATGGAGATAAACACACTTTTAATATTTATGATCAACCAATAAAACCAATGGAAATGACAACAAAAATATTTCCATGGATCAAAATACCCCCAAACCAATAAAGTATCTGCCAAAGCATTTGAGGAATTTGGATGCTCTCAGTTTTCTGGATCTACAAAGTCTTCATGAAAGTCATAGTGTCCAATTGCGCATGCGTAGCAAGGCATTAAAAATAGGTCCAATGCAACAAATATTATGTGATATGGGTCCTCTCCATTTTAAATATAATTGTCCAAATTTAGAAGTGATTCCATCCATGGTTTGAAAATGACCAGCAATATTGAATAGTGTTAGATGATAGATATATTACATTTTTTGATGTCTTATTACCATTTCACTTCGAGAAGATCAAGGACCCACTTGTCTAAGATATCGTATGTAACAGGAATTTTAGTGTCTTGAGTGAATTGCACATAGACATGTTCGCCATTGAGAGCAGGCCAGTTTGTCCATAGATGCCACCTTCACACCTTGTCTAGTAAATTCGTCAAGTTATGAATGCCTTCTGCAAATATATTAAAAATTTTGAGCCTAAGGTGCTCGATGCAAGGTGGAGGTTCAGCTGAAAAGAAGACTACCATAATTGTCAAATTGTCAAGTGTATTGTGTTGCAAGGCCTCTAGAACAAGCTCCTCAAAACATTATTGCAGGTCTTTGTACCACATAATCTCTCTCTGTGCAATGTTGATTGCTAAATCGATTGAAATAACATCCCAAACGATATCACAATCAATCATCAAAAATTAATCTTCCTCTGTAGGATCAACCATTTGAAATCCAATCTCTGCACTAAGAGGACTAGAAGTGCCTTTTGGAAATTTCATGTCCCAATCACCTAATACTCTAGCCACTGATAAATAATTGTTTACATATACATCATCCACAAAGCCTCCCAAAGACTTTATCCACAATATTTCACTGAGACAATTTGGTTTATGGTCTCTAGACATTTCTACTACATTCCCCCTCCTACACAACACTGCCCGACAGTCCCCAACATTAGCCACGACGAGAGACCTGCACAAGTGAACAAAGATAAGAATTGGATTTAAAAATTCCAGATGATTAAATGCAAATCCATAAGATTATGCACCCACTATAAAGGATGTAGAGATTCCAAAAGAAAACTACAAACATAATACTAACATTCCCATAATTAGTGTCGTCAAAACTGTTGTGCCACAGTAATTATCAACATTAGAGTCATAAACCAATGCAAGATAACCTACGATAAATGAATTCATTAAAACCTTTTCATTTTCACTTTGAAAATCAATATCTTTTTTCTAAAGCCTCGGGAAATCAACATCTTCAGTGACAAATTTCATAAGGTTGTTTCGAACAAAGATGGCTAACTCAGTGCCCATCAAATACCTGTATGGAACAAAACATCATGGTTATGAGGCATAATTTAGTCTTGAAAAATCGGCCCTAAATACCAATACTACGGCGTAGAAATGACTAGGAGATATCATGATACCAAGGGTGATGACAACACGTGAATTGTTTTCTTGCAATGTTAAAAAGAGTATACTTTGTATTCATATTAGGTGGGATGCAATGATAATCTCCAAATATATTTCAAACAAAATTAGAAAATTACCCCCAGGCATGGCATCTTTATATCACAAAGATGGTCAGGGTTGTCTCAGATGTTGTGAACAGTTAGATGTTGCACCTCAGAAAGAGTTCTCAAGACCTGGGCTCAGAGAACAGTTCAGTAGAAAGGATTAGTTACAAGTATAGGAACAACAAATCAAGAGGTATAGTCTATGGTTAGGTATATTTTTGGATTGAACCATATTTGGATCGGGGTTAACTTTGTAATCCTACAGAGATCCTTTTTGCATTGTATAAGAAGGCATGGCTATCGGTTACATAAATATTCCTTCATTTTTCATAGTAGGAAGCGATGGGTGAAGGGTTGGGTTTAAAATTTTTCCATGCATTTCTTGTTTTCAAGAGTAATAAGAGTTTCAAATCTATTTACTTGCTGATACTTTCTACAATTTGATGTGTTTCAGTACATAGTAAAAATTAGATTGCAGTTTGGTAGCGAAATTAGACTACAACCATTCCCGAGTGCTGAATAATTATTAACATGAACTTCCATATTTTCTAATCACCATGAATATTTTACTATATTTCCAAATTTTAAAGAAAATTTGGACCTAAATTCTAAGGTTAACCGATAGCGAAAGAACTTACCCCATAAAAGTCACTTGGCTTTTGTCCCTCAAACATCGTACGAAGATGTTTCGACAAATCATTAATACATGTGTGTTCATCTTCCATAGATTGCCTACGACCAATATCTGTAAAATTGTTGGACTGTATGATTGGCATCAAATGCTCCTTCCCATTCTCAATATAAGCCTTTGGAATCAAACTTGCAATCTTCAAATCCCGAAATAAATAAAGGCAACCACTATTAGGTTCAGAATGCAGTTTTTTAATGTAACAACCTTGTTGAAAATTCCATGCAATAAAAGCTAATAAAGGCAAAATAAGAGCATGGTTAAGGGAAACTTATTCCAAGATAAATGTTGGGAAAATATATCCTAGTGGGCATCACTGGATGTGTGTCTTTGCCTAAGGGAATTGGCAAAGGATAGGCAAAGGCATTAAAAGGAAAAAAAAGGCATTTTGGCACATTTATTTATGAAAATAAAGGAAATTAGGAGAAAAGTAAGGTGAAAGGTCACAAGTTTCATGTGAGGAAGAAGATGAAGCAAAATAATGAAAAATGAAGAAATTAGAGGTCTTGCTCATAAAAAGGCTTCTGAGGATCAGTTGGTAACCTTTTGTCAGTTCAAGTTTGGAGCTCTCTCATTATTCTCTCTCTCCCTCTCACTCTTGGTCACTTAGAGTTTTCTTGGAGCACTCTAGCTTTGGAGAAAAGAAGGAAAACCAAGCAAAGGGAAAGGAAGGAAAGCAAGGATCAAGGAAGGAAAAGCAGGATCAAGCAAGTTCAGCAGGAATACTTGCAGGTAACCTTTTGCATGTGTGATTTACTAGCTGGTTTGGACATGCATGGCTTTTCATGTTGGTGTATGGCTCTCTTGTTGTCGGTGGCATGGTTTTTCTGGGTTATGGAAATGGATTTTAGCTTAGTCTTGCCTTTTTTTGGAAGACATGGTGTTGGGGATGAGGTGGTCTCAAGTTTCATTCTCAAAGGCCTAGGAGTCCCTTGATCGGTTTTGGCGGGATACACGATAAAGCCTGAGGGAGGAGTCTCAGTTTAGGGCTTAGTGATCCGGTCTTGGATTGCAGTAAAGCCTGAGAGACTAGTCTCGGTTTAGGGCCTAGTAATCTGGGATTGGATTGCGGTAAAGCCTGAGAGACAAGGAGATAAAAAATTCCTTAAGGATAGTGATGGATTCCATATGGCATTCCAAGTTCGGTTAGGTTGTGATCAAACCACCGAGTTTTGTGTGATCACAGTTTGGTGAGGGTGGAGGTGGTTTAACCTCTGGATTCCCTTGGTTGTTATTGGATTGGTTGTTCTATGTGATCCCACATTCATGCTTGGAATATGACACAGGGGTGACTTGATGAAAGAAATATTTGTTTTAGCCATGTCTACGGTCAGGTGGCACATGGAAGTCCCGAACCTGGTTGGATTTGCCTATGATTAATAAAAGCTAAGTTCTCTTACTTTTGCACTTGTTTATAAGTGGATTTAATGGTTGTCATATCTCTGATATTTATATGGTTTTATGCTAGTTATAAGCATGTTTATATGATTGGTTCATGACATGGCTTTTTCATGCATTTACTTGTAATTATTAAATGTATGGATGCAATACGTAATTGATGTTATGAGAGTTTAATGGAGAAAGTGGTGATCCTTCTCGTTATGTTTCATAAGTGCTTTCAATCATTTATGCTCTGTCTTGTATCCTAGACCTGTAGGTTGCATTGATGCCAGGTGTTTGACAAAATGTTAGTCTCAGTTGGGGATGCTCAGGCCTAGTCCTGAGGTTGAATTTTTATTTTTTTTATATTGTCATCTTATCTTTCATGGATTTTGGAGGTTGTAACAAGTTCTGAGCAGAGACTGGGATTCTGGGCTAGAAAAGTGGCTCAAATATCGGGGACGCTAGCACAGGTATGCTGAAAAGAGTCCAGGGACGCTGGCACATAGGCCTATGAGAGTGACTTTTGGTTTTGGATGATCTCATGCCTATAGCATGAGAGAGACCAGGGATTAAAAGGCTTAAAACATCAATGGGAATCAAAGACAGGATGTCTAAGTGGCTGACATGTCTCCTGAGGGTGTTATTGCTTATGTGGATGGGTTTGTTTGATATGTTCCGTCAATTCCATTTCCTTAAGGTCATCAAGGAAGTTGAGTCCCTTATAGTGACCTCTCTCGTTGCATGTTTACCCCGACTGGTCGGTTGCTTGGGTGGACTTGAGAGGAGGGGGTGTTACATTTAAAGTTGATTGATTACACAAGTATGACAAATTTTAAATAACAAAAGCTAATTTTCACTACAACATATGCTTGATGAGTAATTTAACTCCTACGATTTGGGATCAGAAGGGGAGAAACATTTCTTGCTATAGGTCTCATAACCCCTGATACTAAACAGAGTCATTTTGTTCCAAGGAAACTTCATGGACACTATACCATGATCCTTGTAACATTCAACATCCAACTAACAAGAAACAAATCCTTTGATCGAGGTGAGAAAGCTAACTTTATTTTACCACCAAAGCAAAATATTAACTAGAGACTAAATAAAAGAACGAACTATCAACAAAGGCATAAGCAACTCTTAAAAAAGACATATAAAATATTGGATCTGACATATAAAACAGATCAATAAAGTTAAATATATTTAAATCGATTTATAATCCTTAACCATCTCCCCTCCACAAATATCAGAATCACAAAGGAATTACTATTAGAGATCACAGGCTTGAAGTACACTGCTTGCAAAGTAAAAATAAACATATTTAATGCTGACGTATTAACAATAATACTATTAAGTTTGGAAATTGTAGCATTGTTAGAACTTAGAAGTTAAGTGCACTTGTCTATAGTTGTAATATTACAATAAGAGCAAATATATCCATAAAATATAAAAATACGGGGAAAAAATACTTGGCAATAACATTATTAAGATTGATTAGTTGATCAATGATAATTTGGGTGCAAACTTTGAGAATCTCTCTACCATACTTGCACTTAAAATGTTTTTATTTTTGTAGGTGGGGTTGGGGATTGGAAAACATTGTCACATCTTAGCACAAGATATCCAACCAAATGACCAACAAAAGAAGATACATCAATACATGCATCTAATAAATTTGCCTGCTTTGCCTTTAGACCACAAACTCCTGTCATGCTTGCACGTGTAATTTTGGTATAGCTCTTTTGTATAAAATACCAAATTACATAAATTAACCACTAATTCATTGTGCAAACATGAATGAGGATACCACTTAACCACTCAATGACCAAAACACCAAGGACGAAGCATTTTATCATTATTAACATCAAACACATCAAGGGAACGTGATTCAAGTCGAGCCTTCTTGAAAGAGACACAAGTTCACTCACCCCAAGAACATGCGTTAACTAGTGAATTGTTGTGTTATTGTAATATCTCATAGTTATCTAAGCCTAGGCAATTTATCCATCCAAGTCAAAGATAGAACCCTATTCATTACCAAAGGTTCATTTACCTTATAATAAGATGAACATAAAAACATTCTTTATTTCAAACATGAGATGAGCCAAGGCCAACCATAAACCACAACACCTATTTATAGCCAATGATTTAATTTGTGCAACAATTATTTACAACAATTGAGCTAATTCGTGCAAACATTATTAACCATAAATCAATTAACTTTCCATGAGCACCTGCTTTAGACCTCCCAGGCTGTGGGTGCCGATTGAGCATAACTATAAAATTGAACCCCGCGCTCCACCTGCAGTTGGTCCTAGGTAGTGAATCTAAGCCAAAAATAGAACCCACTTTGTTAATAAAGGGACTTTTGCTTCTTAACAATATTATTCATATTTAACCGAGAGCCACCATTAAGTGTAGCAACCATTCAAAACGAACAATTAAATTTATGCACCAACTATTCACAATAATTGATTTAATTTGTTAGGGGCAACCATAGATGAAATTATCTGCAATTAAACAAATAAATTCCCATCCAATAAGTGAAATGATCATGTCAAAATACCTCTCATCATTTTGGTTATCACTGCAGGCACAACAAGATTGGCCAATTTTCCCCTATTATTTCTCGATTATTGCCGATTTAATATTTTGGGATCTTCTCTAAATAAATGATGACAACATGGCTGCCTGATAATCATGGAAAATTAAGCTCTAAGATTTTCACCGGGCCAAAATTAGAACCAAAAAATAATAATAATAATAATTGAATTAGGATATCTAAAAGATAAGGGTTAATAAGGGGATGGAAGGTTGACTTAGAATATAGAATAACAGACAGGGTCTTACTAAACTTTATTGTAAAAAGTATTTACCCCATATCCCAACCTTTGAAAGTGTTGGAGTAAGGAAGTCTTTCATCAAACGACCAACAAGGCCTTTCATTCCTCACTATAACAATGTATGCAACAACTATTCACAATAAGTGATTCGATTTGTCAGATGTTGCGACAGACTACCTAAGCCATGGTCAAATGTTGGTGCCTAAGAAATATTTGGTAAGAAAATGGGTGTCTAATAAGCACGAAATTTCCCCAAGGTTCATCGGGGAAAAATATAAAAAATCAACTGAATGGGGATAACTAATTGCTAAGGTTGGAGGGTTTATAAAGAGATGGAGGGTTGACTTAAAATTCAATACACAGGGCCTTGATGTATTAAGTAATTACCTTGACTTGAAACATCATGGTGTAAAGAAGTATTTACACCAAACACCCAACTAGGCCTTTTAATGCCTTATTGGAAGGAAGCATGTACCAGTTATTCACAATGAATGATTTAATTTGTTAGCAGCCACTATAAACCTCCCAATCCATAAAGAAAACAAGGGTTCTGGATTCCATTAAATAATTTGGTGAGAACATGGGCACTAGAGAGTTATAGATAAGCACCGAGATTCAACTGCTTGAAATCAAAAACCCTAATTGAATTGATATAAATTTAATAGAATTGAATAATTAATAACAAAAATCTCGGATGTTCTATAAGTCCAACAAAAAACTAATCAAATACAATTCTTCTTTTTGCTACCCAATCATAAATTTACAGGCATAAGAGCATCAACATCCATATTAATCAGATGCCCTCGAAGAAACCCTCTAAATTCCATAACTGAACAAAAACAAACCAATTCACTATCAAATTTCAAAACATACCACGACTTCACAAATGCTCAAAAACTCAGCAACTCAGAAGATACCAAAACCCTAGAATCTTATATTTTTGTATGAAATCAACAAACCATTACCAATTGTGTCTAGGACGAGCCTGATATTATCTCGAAAAATAATTAGGAATAATTGCAATTGGCGACATGAAATCATGTTCATCCACGTGACATTTGATCTCCTTCTCTAAATCCATATACTTTTATGTAACCTCTACAACAATACACAAAATTATTCCTCCATCCATTTTGGCTCCTCCAAAACAACATCAAGAATAGCTAAAACAATGAAATATATGGCCTCCTTGTCCGAGTGGTTTAGGTTTCTTGCGAGCAATGATATAGAGGGAGAAGCGGGGGCAGGGTTGGATTGCAACATGACGAGGAGAGTACAAAAACATTCTTAACATATACATTACAAAACTTGGCCCCTACATTACTTTGCTCTCTTTCCTGTCTCCTCAAAAAAGGTACAACATAGACTTGTTTGTCATTCATCGGCATGCCATTCAACTTATCTATCGCATTTTGTGTTGATTCCTCTTGTTCAAATTGAACAAAACCATATCCTTTGGATTTCCCTTTTGAATCAGTTGCAACTTTATAGAATGAAATAGGTCCAAAAGATGAAAATGTATTGTGAAGGGCTTTGTGATCTATCATTTTATCTAAATTCTTGATAACTATATTTGTTATTCTAATTTTGCGGATACTTGGATCTCGATGGGAATACATTATTCGGATACGATTTCCTTTGATAGTTGTAAAATTTAGCACCTTTATAGCCCTAGATTCTGCTTGAGCGGTCATGCAGTTGACATAAGCGTAACCGAGGGAGTGGCATGTGATCATGTCTCTACAGAGATGAATGGACTATACATTGACCACCTGCTTAAAAATGTCATAGAGCTGCGCTTCAAAGGCATTAGCTTCGAGGTCCACCGCATACAGTGAAGCTTGTGATTGAAACCATTGAACAGTGATGTTGTTGGAAACAGCATTCAAATTGGTGTTGATGGAGACATTGTTATTGCTCAAAGAAGCAACGACGGTGGCTGGGGCGGCAACGGCCTATTGCGGTTACGTTGTGGGAGGCGCCTACATTTCGGGCTCGCTTTCCCTTTAAAATTTAGGGGCTTCAAGTGTAGAGCAGCAATGGCGGTAACGGTGTGATTGTGGCAGAGACTCGAACCTAAGACGCTTCAGGTCTGGCAAGAGGAACCACATGGAAAAATACGATTGGATAGAGGAGGACGAAATTTAAGCTCACTCATTCGCTGCAATGAACAATGCTTGCATATGGAAAGCCCACAGAGAGAATGCCTTTGACGTAATTAGTATCTTAAGGCATGGTATTATATCTAACGAAACATATATTGATTAAAATACACAAAAGTGAAAATATGTAACATCTTAAGGCATGGTATTATATCCAAGTAAGTTAAAATTTTGTAGTATGATATTTTAATTTTAAATATTTTAATATTAAATAATTTTATATATTTTAATATTAAAAAATTTTATATATTTATTTTTCTTTTTATTATTTATTATAAATATATTTGAAAATGAAATCATATATAGATATCTTTTACATAAATAAAATTAATTGGGGTTATTTTTAGTGGTTGAGTAGGAATGATTGTTATTTTATCCATTTATATTCAAATTGACATGGTTAGCTTTAATGCCTTGAAGAATAATGGTGTAATAGCTTTGAGCTACTCTCAAATGAGCATAATTGTGGCTTGCCATGATACAACAACCTCACCAAAATCTCATAATCAAGTTGGAAGAAAAACAACTTTCTTTCCTTGGAAGAAATAATAAAATAATAATAATCTAAAGCTTATTATTATTATGCAAACTATTATTATGTAAACTTTATTTATAAGGTAGTTTTAAATTTAATTTAGATTTTTATTATATATATATTTTGTTGGTTTGACTCATGAGGCTTTGAACAATCAATCTGAATTTCTAAATTTAAATATTTAAATAATTAAATTATTTAACATTAATTTAACGAGTTGTCTTTAAGTGTGATTTTTTGAAAAGTTTTGCGATTTATTTTCCTATCTAATTTGTATAGAATCCGACATAGATTCATTGAAAACACAAGTTTGATTGGTGAACTCTATGCAATGGAAGTACCCCAAGGGTTTTTTGGGGTGTTGAATCCGTACATGCAGTCAAAAAAACTAGTTTAAACAACACAAATCACAATCTAACCACAATTTTTTTCGCCGAATTCCGGCCAGAAATCCGTCGGAAACACACTTTAATTTAAATATTAAAAAAATAATTTACGTAAGTATAAATGTATTTATTTTAGCCCCAAGGGTTGGGTTACCTTAAGTGGTTTAAAGCTAGACTTAAAGTTCTTTGATATTGTTGCTAGTTGTTGTTGATCACAAGTTCGATTATCTTCGACTCCCTCGGGCCAGACCCTTAATTAAGGTCGACCATCCACTAAATGTGGGGAAGTACTTGAATTTCCTTGTTTTCATTCCAAATTATATATATATATATATATATATATATATATATATATATATATATATATATTATAAAATTAATATATTAAATATTTATTTATTTTAATAAAAATAATAAATTATGTATAGCCAAACTTTATCATGGAAGTTTATTAAGTTGGTTGTTTTTTTACAAGTATTGAAAAATGGTGGATTAATCAAAGGGTGTAATCTAACTATTGACAAAATAGTCTTTTTCATCGAATTATAACAATATAATTTCAAGCAAGATTGTGATTTTTTGGTGTTTAAAATACATTTTTGAATGCAACACCTTGAGAAACTACAGGGGCACTCAAATTTTATAGATTAAACAACTTAAACTCAAATCTTTAAAAATATCTCTGATATTTGGGTTAAAATTAATTAGAAAATATTCCTTGAAAACCGCCATTTTGTCTATAAGTTAGACTACACCTTAATAAAAATAGTTTGATTAACATAATTTAAATTTTCATTTATATATTTTAAAATTTGAGTTTTTTATAATATGTATATTTTATTTTATTTTATAATAATTTTGAATATTTATGTTACAAGTAATATTGTTAATAATTATTAATATATAAATTTAGCTAATACATAATTATTTTCACTTCATTTTTATTTTAAAATTATATATAAATAAAGTGTATTATCATAAATTTAAATATTTTATAATTATTTTAATTTTCCAAATTATATTATTACGCTTCTACAACTGAATATGAGAGAAATGTTATCACTTAACGTTATATTTAATATAATATTTATATTGACAAATGAAAAAGATAGTAATTAAAAGAAAAAGAAAAAGAAATTGTCATAAATAAAATACTTCAATTTCCACCTTAATTTTATATCAACTTTATATAGAGCTAAAGTAGTTGAAAGTATAAAAAAAATTCATTAAAATGGATTTTTTTTACATAAATTGTGAAAGAAACATGATAGGTGGGCAACCAGGCCCGCCAAAATACCCTGCAGGGAGCACTAGAAATAGCTCAACAAAAGGGAAACCAATCATTAAAATGTGGGTCAACAGACACTAGCCTAAATCTGAAAGTAAAAAAGGGTGCAAGGGCCCCAAACAAAAAAATAGTTGGTAGATGCTCCAACTGGCTTGGATACACCTGGAGATACTTTGACGGACCTCATCACATGTGCAAAATAGTTAAGAAAAACAATCAGAAGATGCTCTAACCATCTGAGATGCACCAGGAGATGAAAAAGGAGCACCCTGGGCATGCCAGAAGATACTCTAACTGACAGGAAAGAACATAACCAGAAGATACTCTGATCGGAAAAAAAATAATCGTCGAAAGATACTCTAATCAGCAAGAAACACCCGAAGATGCTCTGATATGCTGCTTCATAGCTTAAGGTGGCTAACATGAAGCACATTCATGACAATAAAACAAGGGTTCAAGGCCCTGAACCCCCAATGAAGACCCCAACAAAAGCGAACACAAATCTAACAAGTAACTAACAAAAATAGCAGCAAATGGAAAATGGTAGCAATGCAGAGAAATCAATGTTGCATTCTGCAATAAAAATTTGTGTAACAATAAGGGAAATCCTTGCAAGTATTTTGTATCAATCTTATAAGATCGTTTGCCTTCAACTTGTCCTTGGGGGTGCAATCCATGTGCAGAAGCTAGAACAACTTGGAGCAAACGCCCGATTCGGCTGCGTAGTGATGCACCTTCTCACTCTAACAGTGCCCGTGGATGGACCACAACGCTCACAATGCATACTTTGTTGTCATTGACAATAACCTCGACATTTTCTTCACAACAATAGAAACCACCAGGGCATGACCAGAAATATTTGCTCGACCCTCCGTGCACTAATAGAGTGACTCCAAGAGGCAAAGGAAGGGCTCATCCACACTTGCATCCTGTTCCATGAGAATATACACCAAACCCTCAACGACCCCAACCTCCATGACCTCAGCACGATTTTCCCAACCAAACAGACTGCTAGAAGGGTCTTCAAACCCGCCCTCACCACCGAAGGACTCCTCAACATGTCGACCAGGCCTTCAATGAGTTTGTCAACCGTGGAAATCTGCGACAAGACTCGTTCGTTCGTGGTCAACATGTTGATGACCTTCACGCTCTTGATTCGCACCTCCATGTTCTTGCTCCACGAGAACCCCTCCATGGTTCCCAACTCTACTTCCCCACCAATGGGTAGTAAATCTCTCTCTCTATATATATGTGTGTGTGTGTGTGTGTGTGTGGAGATGTTGATGAGTGATGTTTTTATTCTTCACCAACAAACCCTTAAATTTCACAAGGAAAATTAGATAATGGGGCTTGGCCCAGTGTTTTATGCCCTTAGTGTTGTATTTATTTATTTACAAAAGGTTAATTACAACAAAAGGAAAGTATATGCAGTATGATATAAATTTCAAGAAAAGAAAGGTATGTGCAAAAGAGATAAAATATAATAGTAATGAACTAAATATAAGAACAATAAATAATTGAAATAAAAGATAAATTTATGAGTGAATTTATAGAAATACCCCATCAACCAAAAATCCATGCAGGTATGTAACAAACCTAAAAATATAAATCATAAATACACTTAAAATTTCTAGTATAAGTTATTCATAAATATAAGTACAAATTCTAGAAAAGTATGCACTATAAAATGGTTGAAAAGGGTTGACTTTACTAATGAAAAAATGAGTACAACTTGTTGTTCAACGAATTCTTGTGAAAATGATTGACCAGAACTTAATTCAAAAGCATCTAAGACATAAAAGACCCGCACATGGACACTCAGATAATAAAAATAAAGCAATACAACATTGAAGACCCTTCTGGAACCACTTTGATATAATAAATTCAATTAATTTCTCTACAAAAGTTCAGCTTTTTAGCATTGACATTAAACATAAGACCTTATACTAGCATAAAGAAATGTAGAAAATAAAAGATAGCTTGAAAAGTCACACAGGAAACATATGGCCTTGCTCTTGTCCTTTTGACTCCTAGAAGAGTTTTGTTGCCACTAAATAGATTAGCCCTTTGTACTCAAGGGAAATGATAAATCAAAGGGAAAATGAAAACTATAAGATTTAGTGCATACCTCTCCTCACTTTTTTCCATTCCTTCCTTCATTGCCTTCTTCTTGTTTTCTAGTCTCCTTTGATAGTTAAAAGACTTAACTGTTTTGTAACTAGTTCATTGTTGGATTTCAAACATCTGTGGTTCATTTTCTTATAGTTGAATCTTGGAGTACCCATAGTAATAATTATACTTGTCAACGTTTCAAATCCCATTAGGGATCCATCATCAAGACAATTACTGAATGATGATAGAAGAATAGCTTAATGAGAGTCTAAATAGTATTAAGATAATTTTATTTCAAGGAAATGAGGTCGGCTTAAAATTTTTATATTTGTTTTTATTTTTTATTATTTTATAATAATTATTGACCATGCTTTAAAAGTTTTATTATAATTGACCAAGTTTATTTGGAAAGCGCCTCAATTATCGCAAGAGAGGAACAATACCATAGACGAAAGATTAGGGAGGCCCTTGAAATTATAAAACATTCGCAAAATCTCGATACCGTTGTCTCTGTTGAGATTCTGTGGATGTTTTATAATTTCAAGGGCCTCCCTAATCTTTCATCTATGGTATTGTTCCTCTCTTGCGATAATTGAGGCACTTTCCAAACAAACCTGGTCAATAATAATAAAACTTTTAAAGCATGGTCAATAATTATTATAAAATAATAAAAATAAAAACAAATATAAAAATTTTAAGCCGACCTCATTTCCTTGAAATAAAATTATCTTAAAAATATCTTAAGACTATTTATACTCTCATTAAGCTCTTCTTCTATCATCATTTAGTAATTGTCCTGATGATGGATCCCTGTTGGGATTTGAAACGTTGACAAGTATAATTATTACTGTGGGTACTTCGAGATTCAACTATAGTTCATATTGTTGTTGTTTTTTTTACTTAATTTACTTCGAACGTGTTTTATTATTCAAGAATGAACGACTTTGCAAGATTTTATTTAAATAAGTTTTGATAAGTGGGCCCCCCCTCATATATCTCATAAAACCAAAATTAACTTGTGTGACTCCCACCTACAATATGTACATTCATAATAATATAAAATAATATATTGAATGAATAAAAATGTCACATCATCCAACACATATAATCTAATGCAAAATTCCTTGTTTCTCCCTAAATAAAATACATATTCCACATATCATAAAAATAAGCATGAATAAAAATATCATGCCAACTATCATGTAACACCTTGTACCTCCCATAATATTATGCCATCAAAAATATATATGTTTTCCAAAATAGTGTTGTCTGAAAATAGAGTATGTTAAAAACATGTTGTAGAATGTACCAAAAATAGAAGTTTGCATGACATAAAAAGACAGTAAAGTAAATTTGCACATCATGTAAGCTCGAGATATGTACTATATCTATCATCCAATTCCTTTCACTTGCTTTTCTCTTTTTTCCCTCCTTACCTTTGGGTGCATGTCTTCAAAGGAGCATCTCTCCTCTTATCCTTGCAACACTGGTGCGAGAGTGTGAGGAAGTGGATTTTGAGGAGGAATATGTAGGAGCTACAGGTGGGTGGAGCTTGGCTACAAGTATATGAGCAAATGGATGAATAGGTTGGCTCGGTTGCTAAGTCTTAGCCTATGATAAGGATAAAAGTATATTGTGAGTAGAAAGGAGAGGAGGCATTTGGGTCCCATACATCAAATTGAAGTGGTTATTGTTGAGCTTGAGGTTGTTGTGGAATCTCAATTATGCTAGAATGTGGAAAATGTATGTTTTGAGAGGCTTGTGCAGTGGGTTGAAGGGGTGGTGTGCCTCCCAAGTAGAGATGCCTCGTTTGATTGGGTTGTTTGATTGATTTGGTTAAACACCTGTGAATTTAAAATGGATAGAGTATTTGATTCTCTTGCTTCAGTTCTCCCTCTATGGCCAATTTTGTCTTCTTCCATACCCCCTACCATCACATGAACCTCTACTGTGATAGCTTATTATATGTAACAATTAATCAAATAGGTGTACCATGTAAACTTCACATCATAAATCAATGAAAAAAAAACAATCTAATGTATAATCATGTTTATGTAATTTCCTTTAAAAATTAAAATAAAAAAAAATAAAAAATAAAAATAAAAATCATGGGAATGGGAGTTGTGCCCATTCAAAAGAATCAAATTGTTCATAGGAAAATACATAGCATGGTGTGAAAATAACCTTATAATGGTAACACAACATGCATATGAGACACAGATGCAAATATATTCCCATAA
Source organism: Pinus tabuliformis (assembly GCA_031772625.1). Taxonomy (NCBI): domain Eukaryota; kingdom Viridiplantae; phylum Streptophyta; class Pinopsida; order Pinales; family Pinaceae; genus Pinus; species Pinus tabuliformis. Next base: position 783,385,228 of record CM062812.1, on the reverse strand, counting down.
TTACATGAGAGAGGAATGGCCTTTCATTTGCTTAAAATGTGTAGTAATGAAACAAATGACAATCATCAACTGAAGGTTTTCTTCACACTTCAGAAAATTGTACAAAAAAACATTGACACATGTCATGAAATATCATGACCTGCTATGGATGACTAGTAAGTAGTTTTCATAGGACTGCGTAATTAAAAATGTGACCAAATACATATCAGAGGTCATGGATGTTTTACACATCCTTGCTACGCACTATTGAAATTAATTAAATTTTGCATGTCGCATAAGGAAAACCATGTGTGCGCGGGTGGATGGAAAGTGTTGCCATGGCAGATGTATAAGCCTCTTTTTCTTTTTTAAATACTTTACTCGCAAAACTAAACACAGAGTTTGGTATGTACAACCAGCATTTACTTACGAGACTCAGTCCATTTCTAAATCTAGAAATGGTTTTTCTAGATATTTTAAAATTTGTGCAAACCATGGATAGTGAAAGAGGAACAATGAAACTCAATGCCAAATTCTGCGAATACGGAAATGAGAGACTAAGTATGATAAAGAAATGAAATGGGTGAGCCATACACAATTGATACTAGTAACCTGCAAAAAGCATTTTGATGGATTGTTGTTCGGAATAAGGCTGACAAGGAATTATGGCGATTTTATTTATTTATTTTTAATATATGGGCTGACTATAAAATGATAAGAAAAAAAAAGAACATTGTCTTTATTTTATAATAAAATGAATTGGACTCAATATACAATGTGAAATGGGATGGACCTCTAAACATATGTCTTTAGGTTCTTTAACTACATATTGCTTCATGTTTTTTGCATTATATTGGGTCTGTGAAGTGAGGTCGAAGCATGGTGCCATGGAGAGGCAAATTGAGTTGCAAGCAGGGAAGATGTAAGGTGTTTTGAGTTAGTGAAGATAAGGTATAAATTGTGAAAAAAATTCAAATATTTAAATACTTTGCATCCACATACATCATCAGTTTTGAATTTGAGGTGACATATATTAAAGCATGATATTTACCCATAGATTCCATATGATGTGCACTAAATATTTTCCCTTTATCTTAATGAATAATATTGGATTTCTTACTTGAAACTAGGAGATACTCTCTTCTTATATTTCATAAATCTATGAAGCCATGAGATTAACAATAATTAGCTTTCATAAAGTAAGGCTTCACAAACTAGAGCTCATTTTCAGCACCAAAACTTTAAGAGAACACATATTCAATGCAACATAATTAATGGAACTTCTTTCTTGCATGTAATTGGTTCTGTAACAAAAAAAAAAAAGAGTGATGGTGTGAATGGTACATCCTACATAGAAAGTGATGATGCAAAGCTATATGGGCCTAGTAATATATGAGTTATGATGGCCCAATGTGAGCCAAAATTGTAATGAAAAGACCTTTCCAATTCCATAGAGGGAGATTGGAAGTTATTGGGATGGAGGCATGAATTGTGATAAAAAACAAGGCATACAACAAATTTGTAATCATCCCTAAAACATGCAGCATGACAATAATGGTGTCAAATTATTGCAAAACTCTACGAGATAAATAATGTTCTTGTTCAAATTGCACCAGGGATGAACATATCGGGTTCCTTCTCGATCAACTTGGTCAAACTGGATACTTTTAGATTGAATTTGGTGCTTACTCCTTGCATTCTAATACCGAGAAATACTTATCCATAGTTATTGGTTATCAAGGTAATGAACAACCACAAAGATGAGAATACCTGATCACCAATGGTGCCAAGAGGAGGTACTTCAAAATTCATGCATAGAAACAATCAATTTCACATCATTAGTCCAAATTAGTATGGCAAGGCCATAGATTACAATTTCATATTATAAATGGGATCAATCCATAGACTTACCTTGAAGTTGTCGAGATTTTCCCATGGCCATTGTGTAAAGGGCCATGGTTTGGATGCCATTCTGTTTGATTTCTCAACTCTTTAGCAAATTTTCTTCCAGGGCTGACAACAAATCAAACTGAACTATGAACTATGAACGAGAGAATATGTTATATGTTTAGGGCCCATGCTTGACAATGGAGATACACACTTATATGGTATTGGCTAAAAACCTACGCAAATTAGATCCAACATTTTTGTGGTTCTGAATCCATTCAAGGAATCCATGGAAGTGGAGATTACACAAGAACTTTGAATAATAATGAACAACAATATTACCATGCTTGTCGATGATGAGTTGCCATTAGATCAAATTTATGTTTTAGTTTGCTAGTCACATACCAAGTTAAAACCAAAGTAAGTACATAGAGAAAGTACACAATGAAATATATGTCATTTAATTGCACATAACAACATGTCTGCTTTATGCACATTTATTTTGATGAAATCCAATGGGTACATTACACTTCGCTTACTCACCAAACAATAAATCTTGTTTGGTCAATGGGAGGAAATAACGATAGTATTAAATCACAACGGCTTGTCATAACTCCAGGTTTAATTTATCACCCACTGGTCGTTCTTCAGCTACTGCTATTTTTATTGTAATAAATAATGTTAGAAGTAATGGGATCTAGATCGTTAAGTTAAAAGTCACAAAACGACGCAATCCAAGTAATGGTTGTATGTTTGTCTGTATAAATAGCTTTAAGAATCATATTCTTGCGTTGGATTGACGGTACATTGATATTATATGTTGCCAAATTTATATTGTCCTAAATCAATGAGAAAATGGATTAGAAGGGTAATGACAAGACTAAAGGAAAGTGGGATAAGAAGTGAGGAAGACTACAGGACACAGGTAATAAAGAGAATGCAGTACCGCGCAAGAAGTTCAACGCATCTGACAGAGGACGAGGATTTCAATCTGAGGAGCAGAACAAGGGTGATGGCAGGAAGCCTTTACAATGTTTGAATTGTGGCAAGGATCATCGCAGGAGAGATTGTCCACAACATCATGGTGGCAGACCACAAATATATAGTGCTCAGGAGGCACAAATGGTTGGGGATGTTGGACAGAGTATTCCTTAGATTTATGCAACGTTGGATAATAGGCAGGCAGATCACCATGCATCTATTATCAAGATGGACGGTAAGCTTTGTGATCAAGTTGTTTCTATTTTGATTGACCCTAGATCTAATTATAGTTATGTTAATCTTGACCTGGTGGATAAGTGTGGTGTGAATAAAGAAGTGCATGTAGAGTCTCGGTTAATACAGTTGGCTACAGGTACCAAGAAAAGAGTTCGTCATTGGGTAAAGGCTTGTGCATTTGAGTTGAATGGTATGTCTACATCAACACATCTAAATGTGCTTCCGTTGGGATCATACAGTACATTGTTGGGTACATATTGGTTGCATCTTCACAGGACTAAGATTCATTTTTATGAAAAGGTTATTGAATGCTTGGATGACAACGAAGAATATAGAATCTTGCAGGGTAAGAAGAAGGTGACATCAGTTATAATGGTTATATTTATGTAGTCAAAGTGTTGTCGCAGGAAAGGGTGTGTATTGTTTGCAGTTCATAATTCCAGTGATAAAGGTAAGGATGTTGAGGATGCAAAGGTCGAAAAGAGGTACCTGGTTTTACAACGGTGTCAGGATGTGTTCCCAGCAGAGATTATAGAGTTGCCGCCTCACAGGGAAGTGGACTTTTCTATTGAGTTGGTACTAGGAGAAACACCATCATAAAAGGCATCATATAGGATGAGCAATCCAGAGTTAGTGGAACTGAAGTTGCAATTGAAGGAAATGTTGGACAAGGGATACATTAGGCCAAGTGTGTTTCCTTGGGGTACATCAGTGTTGTTTGTGAAGAAGAAGGGTGGTACTCTCGGGTTATACATTGATTACAAGCAGTTCAACAAGGTGACAATTAAGAACATGTATCTGTTGCAGAGGATTGATGACTTGTTTTACCAGTTGAAGGGAGCAACAATGTTCTTGAAGATCGATTTGAGATTAAGATACGATCAGGTACGCATCAAAGAAGAGGATGTCCACAATACTGCTTTTCGGACCAGGTATGGGCATTATGAGTTTGTTGTAGTTCCTTTTGGTCTAACTAATGCTCCAACTACTTTCATGTGTTTGATGAATAGTGTGTTGCGTCCCTATCTGGACAAGTTTGTGAATGTATTCATTGATGACATATTGATATATTTTGAGAATGAGGAAGAGCATGCATAACATCTAGCAGCAGTGTTGAAATTGCTAAGAGAGCATCAATTGCATGCCAAGCTTAGTAAATGTAGTTTCTTTCAAATAGAGGTTCATCATTTAGGGCATGTGGTTTCAAAGGAAATCATAGTAGTGAATCCATAAAAGATCAGAGTTATCATGGATTAAGCAACTCTTAGGAATGTGGATGAGGTTATATCATTCATGGGGTTAACAGGTTATCATATGAGGTTCATCGGGAACTTCTCATGGATTGTTTATCATATTACATCATTGTAGAGGAAAGGAAATAAATTTGAGTGGATAGAATAATGTGCATTGATTTTTGAGCAACTAAAACAATTACTTACAAATGCTCCAGTTCTAAAGATTACAGATCCAGACAAAAAATTTGTGGTATGTATAGATGCTTGTAAGAGAGGAGTTAGTGGGGTTTTGATGTGGGAAGGACATGTAGTATGCTATGAGTCAAGGAAACTAAATGAGCACGAGCATAATTATGAGACACGTGATCTAGAGTTGGTAGTGATCATCAATGCATTAAATATGTGGAGACACTATCTTTTTGCAGGAGGTTCATCTTAATGAGTGATCATAGTGGATTGAGATACTTATTTGGCCAACCTAACCTAAATTCCAAGCAAGCTAGGTGGTTGGATACGATTAGTAAGTTTGACTTCGAGATCAGGTACATCAAGGGTAAAGAGAACATGGTTGTAAATGCTCTTAGTAGGAGAATACAGATAAATTCCATAACAACTATGAGCTCATATGGGACAGATTTACAGGACCGGATCTTCCAGGCAAGACAACAGGATGATAGGTAGAGGGAGATTAGGCACAGGTTACAGCAGCAGGGTGCAAGTGAACAGGATATGGACTATCATCTTACGACTAATGGTTTGGTCAGATTTAGGGACAAGATTTATATGTCGGTCAATAGTGAGCTCAAGAAGCTTATCTTGAGGGAATTTCATGCTAAGTCGTATTCATCTCACCTGAGATATCAGAAGACATTGACAGTTGTGAAGAAGTTCTACTACTGGCCAAATTTGAAGAAAGAAGTGGCAAAGTTTGTGGCGAGATGCTTAGATTGTAAGCATGTAAAAGAAAAGTGTAAGCATCCATGTGTATTAATACAACCAACTGTGATTCCGGAATGGAAATGGGAGGTCATTTCCATGGAATTAATTACAGGTTTGTTAAGGACCTCTAGACAACATGATTCTATTATGGTTGTGGTTGACAGGGTGACAAAACTAGCGCACTTCATTCTAGTAAAGTCTACGAATTCAGCTAGTGAAGTAGTACAAGTCTTCATCAGAGATATAATGAGGTTGCATGGTGTTCTGAAGAAGATTGTGTCAGATAGAAACGCCAAGTTCACTTTCAGGTTTTGAAAAGAGTTATTTGTAGGTTTGGGGATAGAGTTGGCCTTCAATACAACTTATCATCCACAGACTGATAGACAGATAGAGAGGTTCAACAAAATTTTGAAGGACACATTGAGGAGGTACGTCATGCATCTGCAGCGAAAGTGGGAAGAGTATCTTCCACTGGTGGAGTTTTCATATAATAATGGGTATCAAGAATATTTGAAGGTGAGTCTGTTTGAGGAGCTTTATGGGCAGAGTTATAACACTCCCATCAATTGGAGTAACCCAATGAAAAATGTATTGATCAGACCAGACATGTTTACAAAGATGGAATAGGAAATTCAGATAATCAAGAAGAATTTAAAGGTAGCCTAGGACAGGTAGAAGAGTTATGCATATTAGCACAGGGTGTTTAAGGAGTTTCAAGTTGGGGAACAGGTGTACTTGCGCATCAAACCCAATAAGAGCTCCTTGAGGATCGGATCATGTTCTAAGCTAGCACCTCAGTATTGAGGGCCTTTCAAGATTCTTGAGAGGATTGGACCAGTAGCCTACCGACTTGCACTGTCTTCAATAGTGAAAGTCCATGATGCTTTCCATGTGTCTTGGCTTAAGAAGCATGTGAAAGATTTTGATCATGTGATTGACTGGTCTATATTGTAGGTGGATTTATAAGGATAATTCCAGTCGGAACCTCAGTGCATTTTGCAGCGAAAGATGCTCATGCTTCGGAATTGAGCAATCGAGCAATTTAAAGTGCAATGGAAGCACTTTGGGCCTGATGAAGCTACATGGGAGATGGCTGATCAGATGCAGGGTATGTATCCTTCTCTATTCGTTGGTTGAGCATATGTATTTTGGTATATGTTTAATTTTGTGTTTGGTTATGCCTATATATGCATATGTTGTAAATACCACATCGAGTTGTGTTATAAAGCTCCAAAAAGCAGTATGGTGTTCATGATATGTTGGTTATGTTTTAGCAGATGGATATGATGTAAATGTTGTATCGAGCTATGTTATAAAGCTCCATAGGCAGCATGTGTTTTCTGGTTTATAAGTGTCATTGAACACCGAGAACGATGTTCCCCCAAGGGGGAAGGTTCTGTAACATCCTGGTTAAAGATCTATGTAATAAAGTTAATAAAGGAAAAATAAGACCAAGGTCATGGGACATCTATTCCAAGATGACTGTTGGGAAAAAACCTAGTGATGGGGATCACTTGTGATTAATAAATGGCTATGGAAAATGGAAAAGGTAATGACGAATGTAAAGAGACATTAATTGACATTTTATTTATTAAAATAATGGAAAAGAGGAGAAAAGGAAGGTGAAAGGTCGTAGAATTGCATGTGAGGAAAATTGAAGGAAAAATGGAGGAAAATGAAGAAAATAGAGGCCTCAATGATAAAAAGGGTTTTGAGGATCAGTTCAAAACCTTTTTAAGTTCAGTCTTTAGCACTCTCATTCTATTCTCTCTCTCTCATACTCTTGCACACTTAGATTTTTCTTGGAGGATTTTGGTATACTTTGGATTTGGAGAAAGAAGGTAAAGGAAAAGAAGGAAAACACAACAGGACAACGGGATCAACATATACAGCGGGTTTTCTTTGCACGTACCGAGTTGCATGTATGATTTCCTTGCTAGTTTTGGCATGCATGGTATATGCATACAGTTATTTAGTTATGATCTGTGATTGGCATGGAGGATTGCATGCATTAACAATGGTTTTGCCTAGCCTTGATGTTAGTGTCGGTATCTTTATCCCTCCATCAGTGATCAAATTCTCTTGTTGCATTGCATATTAGGTGTCTCACTTGATCAGCTGCATTCCATTAGGGTCATGGATCATCTTATGGTAGTGGCATATTATACATTTATCCTCATGTTATTTACCTGTTGGCCCATGTTCATACCTTTAGATCATCTGCAGTCATTTTTGTATTTAAATATGAAAAAGTCATTTTTAGGGTTTTAGGTCTCATTAGGTCTAGGGTTTCATCAATAAGATCTTGTCAATGCTCAATAACGGTTAGCAGGCGTATGAGGAGGTCAAATAAAGTCCCAGCAACAATAATTTCAATAATCACATGCTCAGTGATTGATTTTATGTTTTCATGTACAAATTTGATGTAATTTCATTTTTCCCACATGTAATAACTTCAAAGGCAGCCCTGGTCACCTTGCCAAGCCCATGCAATTCCACCACCTACAAAACAAACAAAAATTCAAAGCATTCAATCCATCAAAGGCAAAAATAAAGCAAACTGCCCAAAAACAGAGTTTTAAAAGCAAGAGAAAATCAAACATTAGAAGAGTGGATTTTCTTAAGTGAAAAATTAAAAATCCATTGCTATATAAAGTCTATTCATATCAAAGAAGATTCATTTGCATGCCAAAAGTGAAGGAGAGCAAGTCATTTGTCTTTTCAAGAGCCAAAGGAACGATTTTGTGTTTAGAAGGTGAAATGCAGGCGCGGCGCACCTGGGTTAGAGCGCGGCGCACTGGGCAACAGTTGGCAATGTAATTTTATAACTGGCACGACGCATTGAGGCAGTGCGACGCACCTGTGAGGTGGCGCGGCGCATAGGGCTACAAGGCCCGAATTCACTCACAGCCTCTTCCAAACTCATAAAATTGCTAAATTCCTCATTATCCAAGTAAGTTAACACTCCCTAAAGGCCAATGAATGAGTTTATCTTGGTGTTTATGGTGATTTAATGGGAAAAAACTGAAACCCTGCCTCCTTGTATTGCTTGTTAAAAAACATTGCATACGGTTTACAAACTTGTATTTTTGTTGCTAAATTCCCTTCCTACCATTTTCATTCTCACTCTCCCTCACTCCCTCACTTCATTTTCTCCCTCCTTTTTCATTCATATATTCCCATTCCATATTCCCCATATCCCTAAACTATTAACCCTAAATCCCTAATCCCACTATCCCAAACCCTAGTCAAATATCCCCAAACCCTAATTGCTATCCCAAAGCCTAAATATTATTCCCTAAACCCTTTCATTCCCCCAAAAACCTGTCAGCAGCATTCCCAAACCCCTCATACACGTTCCCTCCACAGTCCCTCATACATTCATATCTTTGGCAGCAAAAACCTATTGACACCATAAAATCTCTTCATACTCATCCAGGAAAACTCAAACATTGGCAAATATGGAGTCAGATTCTTCCTATGATAGAGATGAGGAAATAGTCAGTGACTCTTCTAGAGAAGTGCATGCACCAAGGAAGCCTCACAAGAGTGGAAAACATAACCGGGAGGAGCCTACTTCACTTGCCAAGTTGTTGGCCTGTCCTCTTACTGTCACATGCTTCCAACACCAATCTTGCTATCAATTTTGTGAGTTGGTGGAAGGAGTCAAATACCACCATGAGCTGGCAAGAATGTTTGTGCTCCATCTTCATAATGGCCAAGTCACTTTGGTAGGTGTGACATTCACCTTGACACCTGAGACTATTGCTCAAGCAACCGGTATTCCAAATGTAGGTGAGCAGTGGAATAAGAGGCAGCTGGTAGACAGAGATCATTATGAGCCTTACATCAAGGCTGGTTTTCAGAGACATGTCAGTAGAGTTTTTCCATTCAAGTACCTACAGGACACATATGCTCCCTTGATGAAACTCATAATTAGATATTTCAGCTGTGGGGGCATATTTTCTCGTCTATACGCCTATCATATCATATTGTTGATGCACTTTACTAGGGTGAGGATGATGAACCTCCCCTATTTCATTTGCCGGAATATTGAGAAGATGACCACCTTAGTGCAAAGGAAGCCTCCTCATCAGCAGTATAACAACATCTATCACTTTGCACTAATCAAAATTGTGGTCTTGCATCAGCTTAGTTTACTGAATATCTCATGGGAGGATTTCATTTCACATGAGGTTTTTACAAGTCCTCAAGTTCCCCCACCATTTTTTCATGAGGCGGGAGAGCCTTCACATTAGAAGGAGGTTCATGAGACACAAACCACTAGTGTGCCAATGTTTGTCACATACCAAAAGGGCACTAGAAGATTGTTTGCAGCAGCAAAACGAGTACTATCTCCACCCGGGGTGGAAGGGGTCTGGTTTCCACCATCAGCAGAGCAGGTACAGGACAAGGGTAAGCAATCCTTACATGATGAGAGACCTTCAGGAGGTCAAGAGGCAGATTTCATCCTCATTCAGGATGATGAAACTGATTTGGGCTCACAAAGCTCAAAGCTCAAAGAGATCATTCGGGAGTAGCAAGATGACATTCATCATTTTTCTCTCAACCTGGAAAGAGCCAAGTGGATAATTAACTATTTGGAGTAGAGGAACAAACAACTAGAATATCAACAAACCATCATGGAGCTCCAAAACATGAAGGCAAAACGGCAAGCTGCCAAGAGGAGGAAAACCAAATTGACAACACTTGAGCAAGAAATTCAAGCTGATCGTGAATCTTGGCTTGAGAGGACAAACTTGCACTTGGAGAGGATGCTGGAGAAGGCCAACAATGAGAAAAACATGTTGAGGAACATGGCATACCACTACTTGTCAAGAAATATGGTGTGCAAAGCAAGAATCAGGAATTTGAAGGCCAAGTTGAAGAAAGCCATGAGGAAGAGAAAAGAGCAAGATAGACTCCAGATCTTGGCTGAGGCTTCCTTAGCCCAACACAGCACCTGATGAGGAACACTCAGCCCAAATTTCAAGAAATTTGGGAAACTTTTTGCAATTTTGAAATTTTTGGCCTAAAAAACAGGTTTTTCTGCCTGATGCGCCGCGCCACTTGGCGCGCACTTTTGCTAGAGACCTCCTTTTGAGGAAAACTCAGCATTTTTGGATTTTTCATGGAAAAATATGAATGCCCTCACATGGCCAAGAAATTTTGACAGGTTTTGAGCTTCCAAAAGGGTCAAAAACACCTCAAAAATGACCTTTCTGCCCCTTTTTGGACACATAGGAAGTAGTGTTGGGAGAACTCATTTTTGGAGGGGAAAATGAAGACCAAATTTAGAAATTCCACTTGTTCTAGAAAGTAGACAGGTAGACCTTTCCAACAAGCCCACTTGGAGCAAATTTGGTGCACGAGAAGGCCTCCAAAAGCAGCTCCAAAGTAGCGCGGCGCACAGGATGAAATTTGCTCATTTTGGCCAAAAAACTCTGTTTTTCGCCTAGTTTCTTCACAGTTTGACTTTTCTCTTTCTAATAGTCAAACTCATGATGTAATTTAATGTGACTTGATGGATTTTGATGTAATTATGCTAAATTTTCACTCATAGAGGTAGATTCATCATGAAAAAGTAGTTTGCAACTGAATGAATCAGTTTCCTAGGTTTTAGAGGCATGTTGTTCCACTGCCTACTTTTCAGTTCTTAGTTTAGATCTTGTTGAAACAGCTCCTAAACTCATGAATTCGACTCCTAAAGCCTAGCATGATTTGTTTGATGCCTATATCTAGTAGTTTTTCATTCATTTGTAAAGGTTGGACTCTTGTGAATGCTTTGAGCATTATTGTACACTTGTTTTAGCAGTTTGGCTAAGGAATTGACCAGGGTTTGCAGCACTTTATGGGATTCTTGTGGCAACTTGATTTGGTATTTTATTTTCCTTCTGTAATTGCAAGTTTACATGTGTTTATGTATGCCATCATCTCTCTCTATTCATCTTAACTAAATGAAACAAGGATAAAGGTAGAATTCATTGAAGTTGCAGTGCTCTACCTAGGGTTTGTTTAGTTATTTATGTTTTCAGCTGTTTGAAGAGGATCCCTGAGACTTTCATGCCATCTCCAACTCCTCACCGGTCTAAAATCTCTCCATCTCACTCAATTTGAAGTACTAAACCATTTTCCTACCTCGCCCCATAGAGATCTCTGCAAGGATGTGTCCATTCCCCGGACCCAAATCTACCTTTCACATTTGAGCCAGCAAACCAAAATTAAATTCAATCACACTCCTCTAAGCATATACCTAGCCTAAAATTAGTCTTGACATCAGTCATCTCAAGCTTTATTGGCCATATTTTTCGAGATTGACCAAGAGAGAGCCCTCTCCCGACCTGGTAGGGCTAGCTACCAGGTTAAGCGTGGTTTGATGTTACCCTAGATCCTGCCTTTCTCAGCCTGAGGTAGATATAGGCCATAACACTTGCTATTTTCTGGATAGCCATGGTGTTATGGGTTTTCCCAATTATATATATATATATATATATATATATATATATATATATATATATATATATTATTATTATTATTATTATTATTTTTTGGGTGCTCATGTTCCTTATGGCTATGGGTTGAGTTATTAGTTCTTGGAGCCTTGGTTGGACAAATGCTCTAGAAGCCCTGAAAAAACTTGGGTTGAGTTACTAGTCCTGGAAGACTTGGTTGGACAAACGCTCTAGAGCCCTTGGTGGGTTGAGTTACTAATCCTGGAGCCTTGGTTGGACAAACGCTCTGGAGCTCTGCAACAATTGTGGGTTGAGTTACTAGTCCTGGAGATGGGTTGGACAAACACTCTAAAGCCCTGGACAACTTGGGGAGAGACTGATCTAGTGATGGTTAGTGATATCTGACCGTGAGGTGGAATCATTGGTTGAGGTGGTTTGGCCCCTGGAAGCCTTGGATTGGTTTTTATTGGTTTATTCCACGAGATCCCACATTCATGCTTGGAATATGGCATAGGGGTGATTGCATGAAAGAGAGATTTGGTTCAACCCAATCTATGGTCAGGTTGTATGTGGATGTCCCTAACTTGGCTGGATTTGCATATGTTAATAAGTGCTTATTCCCTGTTGTAATTCATGAGTATTTATACTTGTTATTATGTGACTTTAATGATTGTTCTATCATTGTTATTGTTCTGGTTATACGTTGGTTATAAGCATGGTTCATGACAAGTTCTAGTTATGGCTCTTAACATATTTTGATTGGTAAATGAATGGTTATTGAATGCATGACCTAATAGATGTTTTTCTAGCTATTATGAGAGGGAATTAGACCTTCTTGATGATTATTAGATAAGTATGAGATCCCTATGTTCAAATATGCATTTATGACCTGTAGATTAAATGTGTTTAACGAAATGTTTGCCATGGTTAGGCCTGATTAGGTCAAGTCCTTGTCTAAGTTTTATGTTAATGGCTTCTTGGTGTCATTTATCATTTCTAAAAGTCTCATTAAGTTTTGGGCAGTGGTTGAGAGTCAGGCCCTGAAAAGGTGGCTTAGATTTTAGGGTCGCAAGCTCAGAACTGGGTAATCTAGACTACATTCACTGGGAGGTAGGGTCATCAGAGCGACTAGAAGGTTACAGTTGTTGGCTTTCCTTTTCATTAGAGTGATTGGGGCTCCAGATCACTGAAAATGAAAGATAACTCAGGGTTTGGGCACTTGGGTGGTTGCTCAGCTCTTGGGGGTCCTATAGCTCATGGGGAAGGTCAGTAAAGTTCTAGCTTGTTGATTCCACTTCCTTAATTGTACCTAGGAGGTTGAATCATATCATAGTAACTGTTATGTCCCAAAAGTACTAGTGTAACCCCTATTGTTATTAGTGCAACCCCTTATTATATTGTTGTGTCCATGTAGTCTCCATATTGTTATTATTGTGCCCCATAGAAGCCCACTATTGGTATTGGTGTGCCCTTATATTATTATTGTTATGTCGACTTTGATTATATTATGACCCCTTAGACTCCTATATATAGAAAGGAGGTCTTGTCATTTGTATCATGCAAGAATTATTCATTTGTGTAATGTAAAGGAGGTTTCCCCCTCGAAGAGGCTGATTTCTAGGGCATTGACCTTTCTTTTCTATCTTTTTGTGAGCTGGTTACATAACATTTGGTATCAAAGCTTTGGATTATAGGGTTTCGCTGCTCCAAACAGGTCATCGTGGAATTTTCGCTATAAATTTTTCGCTACGAAGTTTCAGAAGCTAAGAAAAAAACCCATTTGAGAAGAAATCGGTTTGAACCTCGAGTCCAAATTTCAGATCTTGTCTCGCTATATTTTCAGAGATATGATATGAGGAAGTTAGGGTTTTTGCAAGCTCCAAAATTTCATCTCAAATAGGTCATCGTGGAATTTTCGCTATAATTTTTTTTTCTACAAAGGGTCAGACTCTGAAATTAAAACCCATTTGAGCAGAAATCGTGGTAAACCTCAGGTCCTAATTTCAGATATTTTGTCCCTATATTTTTCGGAGATATAATCTGAGGAAGTTAGGGTTTTTGCAGAATCCTGAATTGCATTCGAAACACTGACACGTGGCACGTCATACAAGTTCGCTCTACTGAAACATTATATAATCATGTCATCTTAGGAGATTGGGAATAAACCTTTCTTGGAGAATCCAATTTTGATCGGACTGGTGGAATTGGAAAGAGGACTACCACAGGAAGAAATTTCAAACCTTGGAGAGCCGCAATTATAGAGATACAACAAATTAAATATCGAGCTCTTACAAAATGAAAAAAGAGGAAGAAATGCAACATGATATATCAAAATTACGAGACCAAGTGCAACAAAATTCACTCTCACAAAAAGTAACAGAAGCTAAGATGGATGGTTTAAAGAAAGGCGTGGAAGATAAAATGGATGGTTTAAAGAAAGACATGGAAGCTAAGATGAATGTCATGGAAGCTAAGATGGATGGTTTGGAAGCTAAGATGGAAGGCAAAATGGATGATTTGAAGACAGATTTGACAAAGTTGCTACAAGAAATGTTTACGAACGGAGAAAAGGTAGTAAAGGAAACTCATGATGAGAACAAAATAAATGTTAATCATGATTTCATAGACTCTAATGTTGGATTGAAGACCCACCATGTTCCAAAGATCAATATGAGGAAGTTTGATGGCAAGGATCCCAGAACATGGATACTACAGATGGAGCAATTTTTCGATCTCCATAATGTGCAAAACACACAAAAGGTATGTATTGCAACTTTATATTTGGAACCAAATCAGTTTGTATGGTATCGATGGCTTTGCTCTCGTAAACAAATTGTCACTTGGGAAATTTTTACGGAAGAAATGATAGCACATTATGAGGATACAAAAAGCAACACCTTTTTTAGCCAATTGATAAATATCAAACAAAAGGGTTCAATGATGGAGCACATTGAGGACTTCCAAAAATTGAACATAAGGGTAAAAGATATTCCAAAGGAGCATATGATTGATGTGTTCATAGGGACTTTAAAGGATAACATCCAACATGAGGTTCACCTTTGGGAACCTGATTCATTGGAGAAGGCATTAAAGTTGGCAAGAAAAATGGAAAGCAAAATTATGGAAACAAGGAAGCCTACCACTCACAACTATGGAAGTGTTGTTTCCCCTAGCCTTCCACAACCTACAAGGTTGACACCACAACAATTGGAAGAAAAAAGAGAAAAAGGGATTTGTTACAGTTGTGATAGAAAATACATTAAAGGTCATAAGTGTTCTGAGAATAAATTAATTTACATAGATTGTGAAGAGGAGGAAGAAAAGGAACAAGAAACGTCAAAAGAAGAGGATATACACCAGGAACAAACCCTAGAGAAAGAATAAATGAATCCGACCATATCTTGTAATGCATTAGCCGAAATTACCATTCCTCAAACTATCAAGATAGAAGGACATATCAAGAAGAAAAAAGGTAATAGTGTTGATTGATTCGGGCAGTACCCATAATTTTATTCATTGTAAGATAGCCAAGGAATTGAATTGCTTCCTATATCCAGCACCAGAGTGTCAAGTGATGGTTGCAAGTGTAGGAACCATAAATTTCTCTAGAAAGTGCCATAATATCAAGCTATCCATGGGAGAATATGTATTGAATAGCCTAATGCTTTCCATTCCAATGGGTGGCGCTAATGTTGTACTAGGAGTCCAATGGCTACAATCCTTAGGTACAATAGTTTTTAATTTTCAAGAACTTTTCATGAAATTTTCTTCGGAAGGAAAGGAAGTTGAATTAAGGGGTATCACAGGGAAACCAGGAAAGATAATCAGCTCTAATGGAATGACAAAGCTTCTAAAGAAAGAACAAAGAGGCGTAATTGCACAATTATGTTCGCTAGAGGTTCCCACATCGAAATAATCTATTTCTCCAGATCTCCAAAAAGTCTTGGACAATCATTCCAAGGTATTTGAGACTCCCAAAGGCCTCCCACCTATTCGTGATCATGATCATGTTATTCATTTGATACCAGGAAGTGTTCCTCCAAAAATCAGGCCTTATAGATATCCATATGCCCAAAGGAGTGAAATTGAACATATGGTTGCAGAAATTCTAGAGGTTGGTATAATTATCCAACCAAATTCGATAAATGAAGCAAGGGATGAATGGAAGAATGACGAAGCAAGGTGGGAACTCATTCAAAAGTTGCAGAAGATCCCAATTCAAACAATATTTCCAGAACTTGACAAGGAAGGAAAAATCATATTGGAACCTGAAGCAGTCACAGAACTGAGAAATCAAAAGCTATGAAATCGATCAATTTCAGAGTATCTCATCAAGTGGAAGAACTTACCCACTGAAGATTCCACATGGATGGATGATAACTTTATACAGAAGAATCCAAAACTACTCAAGCGTTGAGGACAACACTTTTTGAAGGAGAGGGGCATGTTATGTCCCTATAGTACTAATGTAACCCCTATTGTTATTAGTGCTACCCCTTATTATATTGTTGTGCCCATGTAGTCTCCATATTGTTATTATTGTGCCTCATAGAAGCCCACTATTTTTATTGTTGTGCACTTATAATATTATTGTTATGTCAACTTTGATTATATTATGAGCCCTTAGACTCCTATATATAGAAAGAAGGTCTTGTCATTTGTATCATCCAAGAATTGTTCATTTGTGTAATGTAAAGGAGGTTGCCCCCTCGAAGAGGCTGATTTCTAGGGCGTTGATCTTTCTTTTCTATCTTTTTGTGAGCTAGTTTCATAACAGTAACTCTTCATCACATATTTACCCCGGTGAACTTAGGTAAGTGTGGGAGGAGGGTGTTACATAATGGTCTTTGATTTGAGACTCTAATCCAAGACTGACTATTTTTGGCTTTGTGATCAAGAGCAGTAGTCTCAATTTTGTAATCAAAAGGAGCGTTGATAACGTAAACATTAAGCACCACACAAACTTGCCATAAATGCATGTTCAATTTTGTAATCAAAAGCAATGTTGATAAGGCAAACATTATGCAACATATAGACTTGCTAGAAATGCTTTTGCTTCGAAAGCATAAACTAGACAATTCAACAATGAATTCAATACTGATATCAAGAGTTTTAAAGTCTATTTCAAACTATTTTTTTCTTATAAATAAGATTTTCCTAGAATTCGAATTTAACTACAATATTGTGTAAGTGGGTGTTAAAAGTTACAGCAACCACATATGCCTCAAAATAAAGACAAACTCCAAAAAATGAATGAATGAAGAATATTGATCCAGGAGGATCTAGGAAGGCCTAAATTCAAAGTCCCCAAAGTTCGATGGAAATAGCATCAAGTCAAAGAGCATGATGAGAAAATTCCAATGCAATTTAAATCGCATCAAACTAAGTTTGTATGATGAATTTATTGCAATTTGAAGTTTTGCCACAATAGGTAAAAACTCAACCTACGATGACATGTGGCAACCTGTCAGGGTGACACATGGAAGGATCTATGGACGACACGTGTTAGTGATGAAGATGTCGTGGCATAATCCGGTAGAAATATGTAGCATTGTGTGGTTGATTAGGCACGTATGTGGCAGACAAGTGACCAATCCCATGATGACACATGGCCCAATCAGAGGGCGTCACATGGTACCGCCATTGACTAGTTAAAAAAATTGGCATTGGAAAGATTTGAATCCTTAACCATTGACATTTTAACCAAAGCTACCACCAATAAGCCACACCATGTCCATTTTAATGGAAGGTGACATAAGTTTTGGTTGTAATGTATTGCAAAAAAAAGGCGAGGAGGCCTCAGGCTTCACCACGCGACCTACCAAGTTGACTCAAATCTCCGTGAAACTTTACATCAAATCCGTTAAATCTCTCCACCACTACATAGCCATGGGATTGGTTGACATATTATATTGATTGGTGGTTATAAATATCAAGCCTACTATAAGGTGCAAAGAGATGCCAATAGGTTTGTTAAATTGGAAAAGATGTAAGAGAAATGCATTTGTAGACATGTATGCCAATAATTTTTGCATTTTCAATTTGGGGATTATAATGTATCATCTTGGGGCATATCACACATTACAAATATAAGGATAACTACCTATTAAAAACTTATTGAACATTAAAAAATGGGATTCATTGCATCATATTTCATTTAGAAACAAGAAAATGAGTTCATTATAAATAACATCCCTATATTTATTTTTCATTATAATATAAATCCATACCATCATAGATGATTATGCAAAAATTATATTTAAAAATATTATTCAAGTGGAAATAGATAAGTGAGAAGAACAATAGTGTGAGACATATAGCAATTAGGGGCAAAGTTACATAGTTGACTATCTGTGGTATCAATTAAAACATTGCTAAATATGACATTTAATTGTTATTAATAAGTTTATATTATTTTAAAATTTTACAATAATTTAAAATGTTGAATAGGTCACCACTCTAAATTAATAATTTTTATAATGTTTTATGATTATGATTTTTTTTATATTTTTAAGGTTAATCCACCTTAGCCCACAATCTAGTTAATCACAACTTATATTAATTTTAAAGATTAGGTTAACACACCATCTCGTTAATCACAAATTATATCAATTTAAAAAATTATATTATATTAATTCAAAGTACGAGCTTGAGTAATAAAATCTTGCATAAACCCATAAACTACTTTAAAGATTTAAAAAAAAAACATAATTAACAACTATCACATTCATTGATTGATTATGATAAGGGATTCAAAGACAGACATCAAACCCACAACATTGAGAGATTGAATGAAACAAGGGGTTTAAAGATAAACAATTTGATGTACTGAACTTTACTCCCAATGCTCCCAGTGAATTACTTTTCAGCATCAGTGATAACTCAGGCAAGGTTAAAAGTGAAAAAAAATCCCTTCCTTCTATCCAGTTTTGTTTTGTTTTGTTTTTTTAGAGGTGGTTCACGGGTGGCCACTACATCCACGGAAAAGCTGGGCAGATCAACCCCGAAGGGAATCTTTTAAAGCCCTTCGACCAGACTAGCAAAGCCTAGCCCTAAGGGCGTTGAGCAGAATTGACCTTGTGACCTCCCGATTGGCGAGGTACTTAACAACGGGGACTCGACCAGTTGAGCTAACCCTTGGGGCTTCAGATTTGAAACCAAGACTTTCCGCTCGGTGAAACATCATTTCCATGGCCATTGCCCATTGAGCTACCCCAAGCAGACCCCTTCTATCCAGTTTTATTCTTTCGATCATGTTTTGTTATATGCATAGTCTAATACTTATGACATGTTTTTAATTTTTTTGGGTGATATTTTCTAATTGATTTTGTTCTAAATCTGATGGAAATTTTCTTGAAATAGGACGTCTAAGTTTTGTAATTTACCAAATTTGAATATCTAGAAATTTCCGAAGATAAAACTCATTGTTCTGTAATCTATACAATCTCAGTACCCAAATATTTCTGGAGACAAAACTCATTTTAATCTCATGATCTTGAGACAATTTGTCTCCAAATTCCGATAAAAAAGCTAAAAAACGTCTCATGATTAAGTTGTTCTTTATCCTATATTACTATATGAAAATAATAATTTGACACATCATACGTTATTGTATTATATGAAAATAATAATTTAACACATCATATGTTATTGTATTATATGGAAATAATAATTTAGCACATGTGTTTGTCAACCAAACCACACCTCTAAACATAGGGGACATTATCATCAATTATAAGATTTGTTAATAAATGTGGTTTATATACGCCAATAGGTATACATTAACCACATTTATAATTATAAACCCTATCATTATAAAACCCAATATTATAAACCCTAAGAATATAGACCCAAAGTTTAGTATATTAAACTTTAATATTAATATTATAAACTCTAAACTTATAAACAATCAATAATAACATAAATAATAACTATGCATAAATTTCCTATATGCAACCGCTTCATAAATATTAAAAGAATAAATATAAAATACATACAACTATAAATTAACCAGTGTAGATCCATCTTAACCACTAGTAAGAGCTCAGAGAGATAAAATCTCTCGAGGTGAAAATTTCTTTTAAAGTGCAAAATTTGAATAAAATGTTTGGAGCTTCACAAATTTGATCTCATATATATATGTGTGTGTGTGTGTGTAATTTTTCATTGTTTATGTTGCATTTTTTAATGTATAAAATGGATCAAAATTTACTTAGACATAAAATAGTAACACTGCTTAAAATGTTTTAACTATAAGAAAATATGTTTTTTCAATTGCTTTATATAATGTATATATAGTTCTTTTTAAACTTTTAACTACTTTATTTGTCTATAAAGTTTATATAAGGATATGGTCATATAGATAGTTTAATTATGGTTGAGAGTAAGATTGAAATATTTTTAACACTTCTCATTATTAGGGACATTGAGAGTAAGATTATTGATGTTTTATTATACTTGTAATTAAGCAAATCAAACGCATATATACATTTTTGTTTTTTTATTATATGTTACTTGAAATATTTTATTTATGGTTGAAAGTGAGTGAAATATTTTTACCACTTCTCTTTAGTATAGATACTTTTAATTAAACAAACCACAAGTATATTCATTTTTATTTTTAATTATATATGACATTTATTTATTCATTTAAAAGGACACATTTCAACTCTAAGTTGAACATATACATACTTATACATCTCCCTCATATTGGGCGTTAGAATAAGTCTTGTTGATGGAACAAAGGTTTCAAATTTTTTTTTATATATATGATAATTAAATAATAAATAAAAATAAAAAACACATCAACCTCCACCAAAATTACATCCTACATCTCAAAACTACTCAATTTTTAAAAGGTATATTATATTTATGTCAATCATAATTCTATAAACAACTATACATGTTGAATACCAAAACAAAATCCATGAGAGCATTGAAATTTTTTTTTCTTCCAATATAATTTCAAGATTGTGATTTTTTGTTATTTAAAATAGACATTTTGGAAAACCCTTGAAATACTCAAATTATACAATTAAATAACTCAAATTCAAATGTTTAAAAATCTCCAAAAACACATTAATCATAAAAAAATATTCTAATTTTTTTTCTATCTATAAATTAAACTACATCACCGTATATTTAATACACCAAATAACTACGGATTACCAAAAATTTAATATCCTACTAAATATTTGATAAAGTCAAATGCTATTTATATTATCAAATTAAAAATTAAATATAAATTATTAAAGATTTTAAATCTATAAAATAATATTTAATACACCAAATAGCTACCGATTACCAAAAATTTAATATCCTACTAAATATTTAATAAAGTCAAATGCTTATGGATGGATCCAGAAATATTCCAGCATAAAAATAATTGCTCTTACCACTCATAAGATTCCTTAAACTATTTTTATTTTAAGGTTCTTCATGCTGCAGGCTATATGAGATGACACAAATGCAGTTGTCTTTTTAGTCTTTGTCATTTGTCAATAGCCAGGGACTATAGTAATGGGAAACCACGATACGTTGTTTGTTTGTGACGTGCTTTTTAATACCGGTTGAAAAAATATACCGAAATTTTTTTGGTAAATAGCTTTTCCAAATTAGTTACTAGATTAACACTTCAATATTTGTTAGGTTGCATAATAGTCCTATATCTACCATGATAATGGCTGAGAACATATTTAATTTTCAGTTTATTTTAAAAATAAAATAATTTTGTAATTTAATAGCTTTCAACTTAGCGAAAGGAGGTTAAAGGAAATAGAAAACATGAAACTCCTCTCTTCTTGTCACTAGTTCATTCACTTACAGAATTAACGAGATGCCTTCCATGTATTGTTTTGTCATATTTGTTTAACCATGTAAGGTTTAACTTATACTTATGATAGTCACTGCAGTCATGTGTTGTTCTGTCATATTATTTAAATAATATTATTTAATTAAATTGAATATTTAATTTTGTAGTGATGTTTTAATATTTGAATTTTATTTTATTTTATCTTCTCTTTTTATAGTGAGGTAGAAGTTTCTCTAGTTGAATTAAGTATATATACTATTTATGCATCTATACCACTGTTAAGAAATCAAAGCAGTGTACTTTTTGATTTATAGTAAAATAGCAAAAGTATATTTATTTATGAAAAAAATAAATAAATAGATTTAATCAATTGGAAAATTAAATTTAATTGGATTAATTAGAAAATTAAATTCAATTGGATTAATTTGATTTAAATTAAATTTAACCGGATTAAATTGATTTAACTGGGTTAGAAATTATTTAGTGTTTTGAAATTTAATAAATATGAGTATGTTAATTGTTTATCTTGAAACTTATATAGTGAAATAAATAATTAAATTTTATAATTTAAAATTTTACAAAGGAGTTATATAGTGTTTTGAGATTTAATAAATATGAGTAAATTAATTGTTTATCTTGAAACTTAACGAATATAAGTGAAATTAACTATTTAATTTTATTATTTAAAATTTTTCAAAGGAGTTATATAGTGTTTTGAAATTTAATAAATATGAGTAGGTTAACTGTTTATCTTGAAACTTAATGAATATAAGTGAAATTAACTATTTAATTTATTATTTAAAATTTTACAAAGGAGTTATATAGTGTTTTGAAATTTAATAAATATGAGTAAGTTAATTGTTTATCTTGAAACTTAATGAATAGAAGTGAAATTAACTATTTAGTTTTATTATTTAAAATTTTACAAAAGAGTTGTTTTTAGTGCAATGTTTTGGACTTTATGGTGCTTGAATATGGCGGATAAATTTGAGTTGAAATTTTGATTTGTGTTATTTAAACTGTTTTTTTAGTGTATATATGGATTCAACACTCTAAAAGACCCCTAGGGCACTTCAATTGTGCATGGGTTACTCGTCAAGCATGTGATTTCAATAAATTTCCTGTCAGATTTTAGAGAAACCCACGGAAAAAGCTTCTAAAAAGTCTCACTAAAGACAACTTGTTTTACAAATAGACACCCAAACAAAATAAAATAATTTTTTTACAATAAAATAGAATAAACAAACCCAAAGCCATTTTCATGATAAATATTGCTTTTTGGAAAAATACATCGATATCACTTTCGTGAGCTGGTCCAAAGTGATAAATGCCTTTCAATCTTTCTGAAATAATCTCACTCATTGTGATGAGTATTTGGAGAGCCCAAAACCTTCACACCAAAATGTGGATTTTAGAGAAATTATAACTGAAAAACCCATCGGAAAAGCTTCTAAAAAGTCTCACTAAAGACAACTCGTTTTACAACTAGACACCAAAACAAAATAAAATAAATTTTTTACAATAAAATACAATAAACAAACCCAAAGACATTTTCATGATAAATATTGCTTTTTGGAAAAATACATTGATATCACTGTCATGAGCTGGTCCAAAGTGATAAATGCCTTTCAATCTTTCTGAAATAATCTCACTCATTATGATGAGTATTTGGAGAGCCCTAAACCTTCACACCAAAATGTGGATTTTAGAGAAATTAGAACTGAAAAACCCGCCATAAAAGCTTCTAAAAAGTCTCACTAAAGACAACTCGTTTTACAAATAGACACCCAAACAAAATAAAATAATTTTCTTACAATTAAATACAATAAACAAATCCAAAGCCATTTTCATGATAAATATTGCTTTTTGGAAAAATACATCGATATCACTTTGGTGAGCTGGTCCAAAGTGATAAATGCCTTTCAATCTTTATATAATCTCGCTCATTATGATGAGTATTTGGAGAGCCCAAAACCTTCACACCAAAATGTAAAAGAATTATCAAACTAAATGTAATAATCGCCATTAAGATTAATCTAGATTAATCAATGTGACTGATTTATTCAAATAAATGATCTACTGCAGAAATGGTTTTTTTAAACCGACCATACTTACTTGGGTCAGTGAAGATCACAAGCCCAATCTTATTGAAGTAACAATTCTAGTAATTGCGTCCATAGTGCTGAAAATAAATATTCATTGCAATTGAGGCATGTGATAGTAGAGTATTTGGATAATAACATGGGCATCTCCTACCTATAATTCACTCTATCTATAATTCAACAGTGAATGTGATGTCTCTTAATAATAAATAATAAATAATAAATATAATATTAAATAAATAATAAACAATAAAAATATAGTAATAGTAAATAAATAATAATAAATTAATTACATGCTCTAAATAAATATAAATAAGAATAAACAGAAAAATAGTGAAAAATTAGTAAAGCTATCAAAAAGTAAAAACAAAAGAATAATCCTGAATCTGGGTGGCACCATCGACTTTATTGTTTCCCATGCAAGGAATTAATGTCCGGTACTGCCAGCTGCAGAGCAGCGTGGCCTCCCGGGACGTAAACTCATGCGAGCAGGGGAAGGTTATTAATGTTGGATCGGTTGGCGGATTCGCATTTATGTTCTGCGTTGATCGATGCAACATTCCTACTGTTATAATCATGCCGCTCCATAGTTCTTTCACCATGCCTTGTGCTCAGTCGCGTGGTAATGGAACCTGGTTTGCGGAGGCTGTTGGTGATGGACTAATTCTGGTTCACTATCGCGAGCTCCAAGCCAACTCTATCAAGGGTAATTTCTCCCCTGTTCTGGATTCATGCATTGTGTTGTTGTCTGCAAGTTCTGTGGTCGTCTATAAGTTCTGTTATATTGTATTGTCGGTTGCAAGCTCTGTTGGGCATCCCTCTCGCCTCAATCGACTCTGTCCTGTTGGTTCTCCCGTCCATAATCCATTTGCGCCCTACCTCCTGTCTGTCATCATGGTTCGCTCGGGCAAGAGGCAACGTTCAGGGGGGCATCGTGACAGTCACTTCCATCCTCTAGTCGGTCATGCCATAGAAACTGCGTCGGAACCCTTCAATCCCTCCCCCATCCATGAAGCTGGGCCTTATATAAGTTCTGGTCGTAAGCCTATCCCAAACAGTGCTTTCCAAACCGTGCACTTTAAATTTCAAAGTAATTTGCATAGGCCCCTTGTCACTGCTCACATCACCATTATTCTTTCGGAAGAGGAAAACCAAGTCTCCCCTTTGGCCTGCATTGCCCCTGATCCTTCCCCAAGCAGTGAGCATTCCTCGGACAAAGACAACATGGAGAATTGGAAAAATGAGAAGTCTGAACAGGAGGAATTTCTAAAAAATCTTCCTCCCCTTGAAGATACAGGACCTGTGGCTGAGGACGGGACTCATGGCGAGGCAGGCCATGCCATGGCAATCCCTGACAGTGACTTGAATGGCAATGAAGGTCTGAAGACTGGTGATATAGGTCTGGCTAAGAAGAAGAACCATGGCCCGGCAAAGGAGAAGTAGCGCCACTTGGGACTGTCTCTTTTTTGTTTCGGCTACTGTTTCAGGCTCGCGGTCAAGGTTTAGTGCTAATGTCCTACTGTTTTTTGGCTTCCAGATGGGAATTTGGTGACACATTATGTGTTGGGTTGCAATGTTTTTGTGTTTCTGTGCTGGCTCAGTTCTCCTTCTCGACAACACATGTCTTTCTTTATGTCTGTTATCTGGTTTCTTGATCTTTTTAACTGGTTTCCCCAGCTTATGTCTGTAAAGGCGCAGTTCTATTCTGTCGAGTGCTTCCAAGCCTCGATACTATGTAAAAATATTTTGCCTTACAGTTAATAGAAGTTAGTATTTGCAGAGAAAAAAAAAACAAAAGAATAAAACAAGAAAGTAGTAAAGTTGCATGTTGACACATGGAGTGTGTGCATGTTGTTCCCCTTCCAATGTTTGCTCTATTTAATAGATGGGGAGGAAGATGAGAGGCATTCCATCCTTCCATGATTCCATCATCCATTCTTTGGGAGAATAGTTTTAGGAGACAAAGGATACCCTGGCAGTAGTACATTAATTGAGGGCTCGGGGGTGGCTAGTTGTAGCAAGATTTTTGTGCAATTGAGCCTATAGTTAGGTGGAGAGTCGTCCCCAAGACCTTGTTGCAATAAGCAGAATTCAACTAGCGTTCCACAGGTAAGTTGTCTCTGCTCACATGTTCTTTTGAAATTTAATGTTAACTAGTTGATAAATTGTGTGTTGATTATAAATCGCTTGATTAATCTAATTAATTGTGTATTGTTATTTCGGGGTTGTTATAGTCAACTCCTAATTGAGAACATGCGAAGTTAAGATTATCAAGTAGTCGATGATCACCCACTATAGGCTTCACTATGCACCATAGCCTTTGCCCTGGATCATCTATCTGCAACCATAATAACAATTATTAAAATTTGTTTTCAATGCTTTTACTAACCACATACTATCTTTATAGGGCATACTTATGAAGATTGTAGATTCAGGAAATATTCTGGAATTTGATTGCCATGAGAGGGGTCAAACAATTGACCCCTCTCTTCACAGTCAAATTCTAAGATATTCCCAAAATCTACAATCTACATAAGTTCATATATCTTTATATAAATGGTAGATTTTAGAATATTCTAAAAATCTAAGAGACATGAATGATGATAGATAGACAAACATAAACATAAATGAACAATGTTAAAAATTTGAACGTGTGAGAGGTATTTAACACTTCTTGCCCCTTAAAGAGAACATGTCCAAAGAAAGCAATCAAGTTAGCAGTCATGGTGCTCGACAAATGGAGTAAAAACTATATTCACATAATGAAAATTGGTCTCACCTTTTCTTATGTTTCTAATCCATGAAAGGTAGATTGTAAACCCAAAAAAAATTGTGAGATTTAACATTTAAACCTCCCTAGATTTGACACACCTACTATGCTAGCTTTTGGGTTTCCTCCCCGTGACATTACTTAAAAGAAACTGCAACCAACACATTGTCAATATCCCCCTACACATGGTTGAAAAACTAAAGAACTTTGTCAATCTCCCTCTGCCCATGGCTGAAAAACTAAAGCACCATAGAGAAATCCATTCATAATTATAGGGTATTTTTATTCAGATTGCAGATTTCAAAAAAATCTCATAATCTATAGAAAAGTTAATTGTTTAACCTTGTTGCTATTTATAGAATTCTAAGATATTCTCCAAATATGCAATCAAAATTAGTTCAACAAAAATAATGAAATGTCAACGTTAAGTAAGTCGGAATCATGAAAATATGTCTGAAACTGTAAAATGAAAATCCATAGACGTGATCTCAGTTATAGAAGATTGGAAGAATAAAATTATCTGCGCAGTATGAAAGTGAAAATTTGTCCAAGGCTATAAAGTGAGAGTTATGACTAGAGAATCAACCTACTCTTCTTTGTAACTTAACTTTGTGGTTCTAGACAAATTGTCATAATTCTATTGTGTCCAATTTTTTACTTTCAAAATTCTATATAGGATTTCTGAAGGGTGGATATTTTTTTCAAAATAACAATGTGCAGTGGGAAAAGTACCCTCATTCTCAAAGAACAAGTCACATCACAAACAAACAATATCAAGAACTACTAAATTGCTTACTCGCAACAAATAAGATGAAGGACAACAAAAGCCATAACTGGAAAAAGGCTTCCAAGCCAGTGATGCTCTCTACTATTTGATGGAACCTCTGAATAGACTAAGAGAAGTAGTAGGATTAAGTGAGTCATGTAAAACTAAAATGAAGTTCTTCGTCAAGCTAGGGTGCTTATAACAGAAAACCAAAACCTACCACCGTTGTTAATCGTTTGAGAGTCCCACTTTCTACGAATAAGCAACAGTTACCACCGAACTCGGTTCGATTATGGATTGTTGGCGATGTCTTATTGTCATATGAGGAGACGTTCTTTAGGGCACTAAATGTTAGTTTTATTTTCTCCAACGACCGTCTTATACATCGAACTAGAACTCTAGCATAAATATGGTGCGCGTAATTCGACGTAAAAAATATTTGTGCACAACTATTGAGCAGAGAAGAGGAGGGTGAGCACAAAGACCTTTGCACAGATGTCAGCCATAGAGGAGAAGAATAGATGAAAATGAGAGGTGCCCTTATTCAAAAGAAAGGCCTGACGGCCTAAAAATTTGTTGGTTGTATGCACATTGGGTGTATGCCATATGTTAGAAAACAATGCACCCAAGTTTAAATGTATACCATGTTGAAGAATCTAGGGCATCTAGGTACGATGAGATTCTTCTGACGATGATAACAATTTGTGAAGTGCTTTTTACTTTTATTATTATCACAATCTTCTCTTATTATTATTAGTGTGCGTTCTCTTACTTCATCAAACAATTACCAAAACAAAAGAGACAAGAACACAAGATGTTGGCTCTCAGCGAGGGGAAAACTTCTGCAAATTTCTCTTATTGAAGTTTTAATTGACAAATGCCAAACCCTAGACCCTTGACCAGAAAATCCTCCAAGCACAAGACACAATGTCTCTTTTGTACCTTTACTTATGATCTTCAATCAAAGCCTTCTTATGCACTGCACCTTGACCTCTTTATTCGCACTTCTTCCATCAACTGACAACTCTTTTTCCGGCAACTGCAGAAACCCTAGGTCTCCTTAGAGACCTCTTCTTTAGTGTCCTTCTTTCCTTCTCTACCTCGCTTGGCAGTTTTCCTTCTCATTGATACTTAGGCTAGAGAATGGAGCCTTTCTTGAGGTATGTCCTTGAGGTTAGAGGCTGATCCTTTTAACCCTTATTGCCACTCTAATTTCTTCGCACATGTGGCTGATCTAGGGCTTGAAATAAACCCTTTCACTTACTCCTTTCCTTCGCTATGTGTGGGACCTCCTTCACCTGAGATGGAGGCCTATTTCAGGGCCTCTTTTCCACCCAATCGAAACTTCTTGTAGAGTTTCAATTCCTAACTTGTTGCAGTAGTAGAATGTCCTCTCTTACCTTCGCACATGTGACAGAAAAGAGCCCTAAAACAGTCCAAAAAACTCGGATTTTTTTCTTCTAATTTTCGTACCTTTTTTTCATCCTCTCTTCTTCATTGATTTCAGAGATGAGTAGTGATCCTTTTGTGAGGTCGAACTGCCCTATATATAGGATTTTGTCCCTCCTTTAAGGCCGACTTGACATTTGTGCATAAAAATTCATTTCTTGAGCCAACTTGAAGAGGAGACTTGTCTTTGCTTTGGAGGATCTTCTTTGACATTTTTCTTTAACTATAATACATAGATTTATATAGTGTAACATGGCCACATGGGTCTTCAATAATTACATTGACTCTTTGACTTTCCTAGAAGCACTCAAACATGTGCTTGACCTATGCAATGAGCAAGAAACCCATTTTTACAATTTATAAAAATAATAATTCTTTTCTTTTACAAGTACAAAGATCAAAATTACATTTATGAAGACCGAACCTAGTTACACTTTCTTCAACACTCCCTCTTAACTAGGGAGGTATTCACAAATCATTACAAGGTGTTTAGCCATTTTCAATCTGAAGAATTCACATAAGAGAAATCAAATTGGCAATCCATCTGTTATAGCATCATAGTAACCAACATTGTTTCCACAACAAGGCCTTGGCTGACAACTCTATCTCTCAATAGATCAAAGCACAATGTTGACGAGACCAATGATTATAGAAACCATCATCATTGTCTCTCAAGGTACATACTCACCTGGGTGTTCACTGAGTATGACCTTTTAGGACTATTCTTATATTGGGTTCCCAACCCTTAAAGAATATTGTTCCTCTTTCCTACTCTTGTCTTCGTTTCCCTACACATCCTCAAAGAGCATCAGATGCCAGACGAATACCCAATCCTCCATTCTTTCTTCCCAAGTGAAGACAAGAATGTTGCATCTATCTCTCCCTCTCAACTAGGGAAGATATTCCCATTCTTGTGAAGGAATGTACCCAAGCTCCCTCTGACCAAGAACTTGCCCAAGCTCCCTCTTAATTAGGGACTTTTCAGAGCTCCCTCTCAACTAGGGACTCTCCTTTCCTCTAGCAACATCTTCTTTGTGGGTCCTTCAGCTGCTTCATCACTTCTTTTCCTTGATTTCATGAAATTCAATTGAGCTTCTTCTTTGTAGGGCATCAACCGTCAATCACTTTTCTTTTTAGTTCGCCATGTCATTTCTTTCTTTGTGGAAAGTGGCCTTCTTGATACATATCTAGAACCTTTGTCATGTGGTTACTTCTTCATCATCATGTTTCTTTTAGAAATTTACATCCACCACATGAATGTTGGTTGTACTTGTACTTACAACCCTTGTTCCAGTAGCTCTGCATGAACTCATCCAGATATTATTCAAAAAATCAAAATATAACATTGAATCAAATAGTACCTTACGAGATGGATCTTCATCATGACATCTTGTTGACTTGAATCATTGACATCTTTCATTTTCACATCTCTAAGGCCTTTCCAGGTGTCAAGGGTCATTTGATATTTTTCTTCCTTTGTCAGAATTCCCGTGCTTTCTTCTGGGAGGTGCTTTCAACAAATATGTCGGATGTTGATTCCTAGTGTCCATGGTGTCCTTTTATCCTGATATCTTTATCTAATATGCCTTTGTATAGATTTCCTTTTTCAACCACCTCATACTCTATATGAGGACATTTATCATGTTGACCTTTATCAGTGAGTGAACCATGCCTTCATGCATTTTCTTCAATGAAAGAGATCTTCCCTATTCTTGACCATGCTACCAGAGCAATTCCCCATGCTTATTGATACAAATGATGACATGACTTTAACTAAAAACATAGATGTATACATACCTCATCTTAGTTCTTTCCTTGATCATCTCAACTTCCTTTGATAGCTTCCTAGATTGAGATTACCTCAATTTCCTTTGCTTTGCCACATCTTTCCTTGCCTACACATCATCCCGTTCTTCAATCCCCATAAGTGGAATTATCATCAAGGCATATTCCCTTTCTGAAGATCATGAACCTTCTATTTAATATTTTATCGGAGGATCCTTGTAGTCCTCATCCCGCAAATGCTCCTTTCTGCTGATGATAGTGGCCTTCTAAGATGATTCTTCTTGATCATGATCATTTCTTTGTGCCTTGATGAGGTTATCCAATGGCTACATCCTTCCATCATTGATATCTTTATCCAAGCTATATCTACATAATGCTCCTATATTCCTGAAGATGCCATTCTCATAAATCATGCATTCTATCCTATTGCTACATGTTCCTATGATACTTAAAAGTTTAAAGAATACTTATGTGAAGAAGGCGATCTCAGTCATAGTAGAGATCTGAAGGGTCCTCCTTATTTTGCTTCTTATCTTCTTCTTTCACTTCTTGTGTAATGTGGGCTTCTTCTCGTTTCCTCTTATTGTTTTCCTTCTTGAACTTAGGACAATCCCTCTTATACTATCCATACTCTTGGCAACCAAAGCATTGGACTTTGGACATGTCTCTTTTACCCTTTCTTTGTGTACCAAACTTGCCAAATTTCCCTTTTCTCTTGGCCATATCAGCAAATGCTTGCTCCTTTGATCCCAGATCATCTTTGGCTTTGATTCTAGTCTCCTTAATTTTGCATAGAGACCAAAGTTCATTCAACGGAGTAGCTTCCTTCTTGGCATATGTACTTGATGTGAAGTTGTCCCATTCATCAGGTAATGCATTGAGCACCACATTTGTAATTTCTCTGGCTGACATAACTTCTCCTAGTTCTTGTAGTTGGTCTCTCATCTCACAGACCTTCATGAAGTAGGGAGTTATTCATTCTTCCTTATATATCTTCATTTTGGATAGTTCATTACGTAACGATATTACTTCTCCAGCTATACTAACTGAGAATAGTTCCAACAACTTATCATAGATTTCTTTAGATGTTTCAAATTTGGAAACATAAGGATTGAGAGGGTCCTTTATGGATTCTATCAGAATCTTTTGTGCCCTTGTTTCAACCTTATTATACTTTTCTTAGGCTTGAGTTTGTTCCTTAGCATGAATAATGACACTCCTCCCTTCACAATCAAATTCTAAGATATTCCCAGAATCTACAATCTACATAAGTTCATATATCTTTATATAAATGGTAGATTTTAGAATATTCTAAAAATATAAGAGACATGAACGATGATAGATAGACAAACATAAACATAAATGAACAATGTTAAAAATTTGAACATGTGAGAGGTATTTAACACTTCTTGCCCCTTAAAGAGAACATGTCCAAAGAAAGCAATCAAGTTAGCAGTCATGGTGCTCAACAAATGGAGTAAAAACTATATTCACATAATAAAGATCGGTCTCACTTTTTCTTATGTTTCTAATCCATGAAAGGTAGATTGTAAACCCAAAAAAATTGTGAGATTTAACATTTAAACCTCCCTGGATTTGACACACCTACTATGCTAGATTTTGGGTTTCCTCCCCATGACATTACTTAAAACAAACTGCAACCAACACATTGTCAATCTCCCCCTACACATGGTTGAAAAACTAAAGAACTTTGTCAATCTCCCTCTGCCCATGGCTGAAAAACTCAAGCACCATAGAGAAATCCATTCATAATTATAGGGTATTTTTATTCAGATTGCAGATTTCAAAAATATCTCATAATCTATAGAAAAGTTAATTGTTTAACCTTGTTGCTATCTATAGAATTCTAAGATATTCCAAATATGCAATCAAAATAAGCTCAACAAAAATAATGAAATGTCAATGTTAAGTAAGTTGGAATGATGAAAATATGTCTGAAACTGTAAAATGATAATCCATAGACGTGATCTCAATTATAGAAGATTGGAAGAATAAAATTATGTGCGCAGTATGAAAGTGAAAATTTGTCCAAGGCTATAAAGTGAGAGTTATGACTAGAGAATCAACCTACTCTCCTTTGTAACTTAACTTTGTGGTTCTAGACAAATTGTCATAATTCTAGTGTGTCCAGTTTTTTACTTTCAAAATTCTATATAGGATTTCTGAAGGGTGAATATTTTTTTCAAAATAACAACATGCAATGGGCAAAGTACCCTCATTCTCAAAGAACAAGTCACATCACAAACAAACAATATCAAGAACTACTAAACTGCTTACTCGCAACAAATAAGATGAAGGACAACAAAAGCCATAACTGGAAAAAGGCTTGCAAGCCAGTGATGCTCTCTACTATTTGATGGACCCTCTGAATAGACTAAGAGAAGTAGTAGGATTAAGTGAGTCATGTAAAACTAAAATGAAGTTCTTTGTCAAGCTAGGGCCCTTATAATAGAAAACCAAAACCTACCACCGTTGTTAATTGTTTGAGAGTCCCACTTTCTATGAATAAGAAACAGTTACCACCGAACTCGAAGCGATTGTGGATTGTTGGCGATGTCTTATTGTCATCTGAGGAGTCGTTCTTTAGGGCACTAAATGTTAGTTTTATTTTCTCCAATGACCGTCTTATACATCGAACTAGAACTCTAGCATAAATATGGTGCACGTAATTCGACGTAAAAATATTTGTGCACAACTATTAAGCAAAGAAGAGGAGGGTGAGCACAAAGACCTCTGCACAGATGTCAGCCATAGAGGAGAAGAATAGATGAAAATGAGAGGTGCCCATATTCAAAAGAAAGGCCTATCAGCCTAAAAATTTGTTGGTTGTATGCACATTGGGTGTATGCCATATGTTAGCAAACAATGCACCCAAGTTTAAATGTATACCATGTTGAAGAATATAGGGCATCTAGGTATGATGATATTCTTCTGACGATTATAACAATTTGTGAAGTACTTTTTACTTTTATTATTAGCACAATCTTCTCTTATTATTATTAGTGTGTGTTCTCTTACTTCATCAAACAATTACCAAAACAAAAGAGACAAGAACACAAGATGTTGGCTCTCAGCCAGGGAAAAACCTCTCTCTCCTAGAGAGGAAAACCCTTCTGCAAATTTCTCTTATTGAAGCTTTAATTAACAAATGCCAAACCCTAGACCCTTGACCAGCAGATCCTCCAAGCACAAGACACAATGTCTCTTTTGTACCTTTACTTATGATCTTCAATCAAAGCCTTCTTATGCACTGCACCTTGATCTCTTTGTTTGCACTTCTTCCGTCAACTGACAACTCTTTTTCCGACAACTGCAGAAACTGTAGGTCTCCTTAGAGACCTCTTATTTAGTGTCCTTCTTTCCTTCTCATTGATACTTAGGCTAGATAATGAGGCCTTGCTTGAGGTATGTCCTTGAGGTTAGAGGCTGATCATTTTAACCTTTATTGCCACTCTAATTTCTTCGCTCGTGTGGCTAATCTAGGGCTTGAAATAAATCCTTTCACTTACTCCTTTCTTTCGCTATGTGTGGGACCTCCTTCGCTTGAGATGGAGGCCTATTTCAGAGCCTCTTTTCCACCCAATCGAAACTTCTTGTAGAGTTTCAATTCCTAACTTGTTGCAGTAGTAGAATGTCCTCTCTTACCTTCGCACATGTGACAGAAAAGAGCCCTAAAACAGTCCAAAAAACTCGGATTTTTTTCTTCTACTTTTCGTACCTTTTTTTCGTCCTCTCTTCTTCG
Organism: Pinus tabuliformis; assembly: GCA_031772625.1. Taxonomy (NCBI): domain Eukaryota; kingdom Viridiplantae; phylum Streptophyta; class Pinopsida; order Pinales; family Pinaceae; genus Pinus; species Pinus tabuliformis. The sequence goes on along the minus strand of CM062812.1, from coordinate 783,351,072 downwards.
CTGATTTCAGAGATGAGTAGTGATCCTTTTGTGAGGTCGAACTGCCCTATATATAGGAGTTTGTCCCTCCTTTGAGGCTAACTTGATAAACTGGTGAGGCCGACTTGACATTTGTGCATAAAAATTCATTTCTTGAGCTGACTTTAAGAGGAGACTTGTCTTTGCTTTGTAGGATCTTCTTTAACATTTTTCTTTAACTATAATAAATATATTTATATAGTGTAACATGGCCACATGGGTCTTTAATAATTACATTGACTCTTTGACTTTCCTATGAGCACTCAAACATGTGCTTGACCTATGCAATGAGCAAGAAACCCATTTTTACAATTTACAAAAATTAATAATTCTTTTCTTTTACAAGTACAAAGATCAAAATTACATTTATGAAGATCGAACCTAGTTACACTTTCTTCAACACTTCCTCTTAACTAGGGAGGTATTCACAAATCATTACAAGGTGTTTAGCCATTTTCAATTTGAAGAATTCACATAAGAGAAATCAGATTGGCAATCCATCTATTATAGCATCATAGTAACCAACATTGTTTCCACAACAAGGCCTTGGCTGACAACTCTATCTCTCAATAGATCAGAGCATAATGTTGACGAGACCAATGATTATAGAAACCATCATCATTGTCTCTCAAGGTACATACTCACCCGGGTGTTCACTGAGTATGACCTTCTAGGACTATCCTTATATTCGGTTCCCAGCCCTTAAAGAATATTGGTCCTCTTTCCTACTCTTGTCTTAGTTGCCCTACACATCCTCAGAGAGCATCAAATGCTAGACGAATACCCAATCCTCCATTCTTTCTTCCCAAGTGAAGACAAGAATGTTGCGTCTATCTCTCCCTCTCAACTAGGGAAGATATTCCCATTCCTGTGAAGGAATGTACCCAAGCACCCTCTTAATTAGGGACTTGTCAGAGCTCCCTCTCAACTAGGGACTCTCCTTTCCTTTAGCAACTTCTTCTTTGTGGGTCCTTCAGCTGCTTGATCACTTTCTTTCCTTGATTTCATGAAATTCAATCGAGCTTCTTCTTTGTAGGGCATCAACCATCAATCACTTTTTTTCTTAGTTCGCCATGCCATTTCTTTCTTTGTGGAAAGTGGCCTTCTTGATACTGTTGTGGCCAGCAACAACCCCCCTTCTTATTTAATATAATTCCTAATACTAAATAAGTGGGGAACCTTAGCAAAAAATTTAAAAAATCATAGTGTTTAAATTTCATTTTTCAAATAAAATTACCATCATAAGCTTAGGAAGCCCCCCTTGAAAATTCATAAAAATCTAAGTTTTATGATAAGGTAAGACGCAAATATTTCCTTAGGAATATCGCATCGCAAAAAAGAACACCTTACAAGCCGAACTCCAAAATTACGAGATTGCGATACGCGATAATATCGCATCGCATGCAGCAAATACAATTTACATTGAAAAAATTTAATTTACCGATATGCGATGACGCCGATCGCAAATCGCATTTCGCAGAAAACAAGTTAACAAAGTTTATCATATATAACGTTTCTGTGATCTGCAATATTGCGATCTCGCGATACAACGACAATGCGATAATGTGATGTAACGAGCAGTCAACTTTGCGATGTTATCATTTTGCGATATTGTGATCTGCGATATTGCGAAGCAAATTGCAAAATCGCTCCATCGCAAATCTTTCGGGCACGTATTCAAGAAAAGTATTTTCCATAAGCTGACACCTGGTTATGCGCTTTAATGCTAATAAATGAATTAGTTTCCAGTTATTAATGGAATATGGGTTCGTGCTTATCGAAAAAATCATCTCACGTAAGGTGGTATACTTGATGTGTTTGTGGCATTTAAAACTTTCCCATCACCCTTCCTTGTCATTCATTTTCACTTCACTTGTGAATTGCAGGAACGGAGAACAGAGAACGATACAAAGCAATACGCCGGTTAAAATGGGAAAGAAAAGCAAAGCCCCGAGCTCTGAGGAAAAGGAAATGGCACCCTTACATAAAGACATGGCCTGTAACAGAAATGTGGGAATTGCTACGTGGGAAGGCATGTATAATCTGCTTGAAGAGGAGAATCCCAGAGTAATGGAAGTAGTTGCTACCGCGGGCTCAAATGGTTCTTCTGAAGCATCCCTTACAGAGCTAGCTTGCTCATTCTTGCACCGGATAACAGCAAGGCCCAAAATTCTCCCATACACGGACATGGTGAAGTGGATACTAGACAGCGCAGATATCAGAAACATATAGTTTAAGACTCAAGGTCAAGAGTTCACGGAATTATCATTTTTACAAATTTTGAACTTTATATCTACTGGAAGGAAAAAGCGCAAAAGACGAAAAACGCATCAAGGAAATCCGGATCAAGAAACGGAGGCAGTTTCCGATGTGCGATTAGCGCCTAATCGAGCATCGCTAAGAAATTTTTTTCGAAAAGGCAAGTTGCTAATTTCCCAGTCACCTGCAAGCATCGAAAATTGTAAGAAAGCGATGAGACAGGCAGATTGGAAGCAGAAGGCCCAAGAAAAGGAACAAACAATCCAAGGGTTAACCAGGTTAAACTGGGATTATTACTGGGCTTACTTTGTAAAGCCACACAACCAATGGATGACTCTTAAGTGCATCATCAATTCGGCCGAAAAGATGGCGTCAGCTCTCGTCGATTCTGTTTTCTCAGCTCAACTAAAATCGGAAGTCGGCCAGCCAGCTCTTCTCAGATAGATGCTGCATGCATGTGATTTCAAGGACCAAATACATAAGTAGTTTAATTTTTAGATTTAATTTTAGTTTTATTTTGTTTTATTTTCCTGAAAAGAGGACAGTCATTTAAACCGCATCCTATATTTTTGTAATAATTTATTTTTAGACTTAGTTAGTAGTATTTAAACCCTTCTCATGCATTTAGAGAAGGGTCCTGAAATTTATCAAAAACTTATCCCCAGAACATGCACTTCTGTACCCTTTGAGGAGGTTTTGATGAATGAATGGAACATGATTTATTGATGTTTGCATTTGATATCTGCTACTGATGTTGCACTTTTGTACTCTTAGTAGATATTTGATCAAGAAGAGATAAATCGTTATCACTTGAAGCTCATGAGTAGGACTAGTTGTAAATGGTATTTCTATCTCTTAACTATTTTTGCCTTGTGTTAGAGTGATTTCCATGTCCAGTTATTTATATATTAATGTATGAATGCCTGAGTTATCATTTGGCACTTTTTTACGGTGATAGCTATTTATTTATGCTTAGTATATGAATAGCTTACTATGCAATATGTTTTTCACAACTGTTTCGTCTAACTTTTTATACGAAGTGGTTCATCTTTATTAAATTATTTTCTCATAGCAGCTGGATGATCTTTATTACCAGTTGTTGTTTGAAATCATTTTAGATCGCATAAAGGAAAGATTACACCCCGGGTTAGTGTAGATTTACATATTTCTGTTTATTAGAATATAATTTCCTTATTATTGGATTAGAATTAGAGTAGAAGTATTCCATTTAGAAACTATTAGAAACAGAAATATCCATCTTTCTCACGCACACACACAAATTGGGAAACTGGTCCCATATCCCCAGTCGGACCCGCTATACCAAACGGAAAAGGAGTTGCCAACCAAGGTCCAGACCAGGCGGGTATCCCCCTTGTTGTAGACCCGATTTTCGGGGCTTCAACATATTTGGCTCTAGAAGGAGGGCCATGAACTGTTAATGGCAAGCAAATCCAAATCTAAATACCATTATGAGAGTAAATCGCCCTCACCATCTCCTCTGACTTCTCCATTGCATTCAGAAACCTTAAATCCAGAGTTAGAAGTCGCTGGAGCAACAGCTGCTGCTACAAACCCTGATATTTCAGAACAATCTACTATTGAACCTCCTGAAGTTAAATCTTTGATTCATAAACTTCAGCGATTTTCTATATCTCCTCAAAAATCTGATAAATCTCAAGGCAGTGTGACTTCGCAATATAACCCTGCTCATCCTCTTACCAAGTTAAAGAGCGAAAAGTTTGGTGTTCAACCAACCGAATTACCTCTACCTACTAGGAAGAGAGCAAGGAAGTCTCCTAAAGGATCCGATAGCGAGACTCTTTCATCATCATCATCCATCTCAACCTCTTCACCGTGAAGTTAACCATCCACTCCTCCACTTCAGATCATTTTCCATCAGCCTATTGCAACTTCCTCAACTCCTTCTCAACCATCTGGAGTCATAATATCCTCCTCTTCTCAACCACAAGGATCATCTTTTGCACTTTCCTCTGTTAGTAGTTCAGTGATGACCCAATCTCCATGGAATAACCCAGGGGCAGTGTTAATGCTTGCACCCTTGAGTCAGTTACCGGCCCATCCTGAAAAATGGTTGCCTAAGTTTAACCCTGAGGCAGGCATGCTAGCGAAAGAGCATATAAATAACTTTATGTTCTCTATAAATCTCAATGGAGTTATTAATGAAGATGTTATTGTTCGACTTTTCCCTTATACTTTGCAAGGAACAACCGGATCATGGTATTTCTCATTACCATCTGGATCTATTACTAGTTGGGACATCTTCCAAGAACAATTCCTGACCAAGTTTGGTGATGACAGGTCTACAGTGACACTGATCAATGACTTGTCTAATCTTAGTGAAGAAGTGCGAAGTGAATGGTACATTACTGCTTTACCATCAAACCTAGCAATCTTTGTTGATAGGGCTAACAAAACAACTTTAGTTGAAAATATGAAAGAAGCGACAACAGTATAAAAACGTATTATGACCCTAGAAAAGAAAAACGTGAAAGAAGAACGAAAGTCTAAGAAGGTGTCTTTCAAAGAAGATCCCAAGAAAAAACAACCCAAAGATCCATTTGATTTAGAAGGATTACAAAAATTTTTGAAGACCATCGACATCAAAAAACAAGTGGCAGAAACTTCTTCTAAAAAGCCATATAGGCCTTTCAAAAGAAATCCTTCAACTGATTCCAAACCCCCTAACGCTATATCAAATGTTGAGTCAGAAGAAGAAGAAGAGGAAAACACTACCGAAGAACATACTGATGAAGAAGAAGTTGTAGAGTTACAAGGTATGTGGGATTTCATCCTCCCAAATGAAGAGGATCAAGAGGCATTCCTGGTTAGTACTCGCAGCAGAAATCAACTTGATCCTCCTCAACCTACACCTAAGCCAAAGAGCGCAAGCTCAATGTCTAAGGATAAAGTCGCAGCCAAGAAAACATCACCTAAAGTGACTCAAACCAGCCCAGTCCAAACAGACACATCTACTCCATCTAAAACGCTAATCGTTTCGGATGAAATGGAGTATAATATCATAGAAGATATGAAAAAGACTAGGGCCAATATTACTCTTTTTGAATTGAGCAAGTTAAAACACCAGCAGAAAGTACTTTTGAAAGAATTACATGCTGTGCCAGTTGCACCTTTACCAGCTGCTGTAATCTCTCAAGCTTCCCATGATATGGGAAGACCTCCAACTAATGCGATGAATAAAGTTGATCCAAATGATATCGCATTAATTGGAGGAAGATCGAGATCACATACTCCCCCATTTCTCCTTACTTATGAAATTTTCAATAAAAACGTGCATAATTGCTTAGTTGATTCTGGAGCTTCATCAAATCTTTTACCAAGATCAATTTGCGAAAAATTGAACGTTCAACCATAGAAATCTACTGTATGCATAGTCCAATTAGATCGATCGCAAGTCGAGGTGATTGGCGAATTAAATCAGGTTACCATAAGGCTGTCATCCAACCCAAAGGTATGTCAAGTTATCGACATTTTAGTTGCTGATATTCCTGAATTTTATGGCCTAATTCTTAGCAGAGACTGGTCAGAAAAACTTCATGGATACTTTGCATCTAACTGGTTACATATGTGGTTGCCTTATAATGGTAAACCAAACCAAATAAAAGTTGAGCGCGAACGACATCAGAAATACATAGTAACGGAACTTGAGGGAGAAAACGAACCAGTAGCATATAATTCTAACATCATTGGCAACTATTTAGTAGATTCTTTCTTAGGAAATTTTAATGCTCACACTTCACCTTACTTAGAACATTCTATTTTATCTCAAGTAGAAATTTTTTCTCAAACAGATAGTTCTAAATGCATTAATTTTATAGATAGTCCTGTAAATAAATCTTTGTTTTGGAAACTATTTTTTTATGGTTCTAAGTCTAACGAAGGAGCAGGAGCAGGATGCGTGTTAGTAAGCCCAGAGGGAGATAAAATCATGCTAACTTGCAGACTCGAATTTGAGTGCACCAACAATACTGCAGAATATGAAGCTCTAGTCCAAGGCTTGTACAAAGCAATCGAATTAAACGTCAAATACCTGCAAGTTTTCGGAGATTCTAAAATTGTAATAAGACAGCTACGTAATACTATACACTGTTAATCAGGTCATTTAAAGCATTATCAATCTCTAGTTCAAGATCTGACTGAACATTTTATAGCATTTAATATTTCATCAGTTCCCAGACTCCAGAATGCTAGTGCAGACCTCTTAGCCAACGTAGCTTCCAAGCTCATTCCTTCAGAAGATTTTAGCCCTGACCGGTTTTCAATTGAGTTAATTTTTAGACCATCTATCCCTGATAACATTACCAATTGGAGGATTTTCAATTACGATCCTGATATCGTGAGTTTTCTCACATTTGAAGGATCCTACACCAATCAAATAATTGGCGAAGACCAACATGACCAACAATTGCAACATGATAGTACTAACAATGCTATACCTAAATCAGTAGTCAAATTAGAAGACCTTTATGATTTGAAAGATCGATTCAAAATATCTACCAATTCAAAACTCCAAAGTTCAACTTTGAATTATGAATTAGTAAATCTAGGAACTGATGCCAAACCCCAGAATATCAACCTAGGCCTTGGCCTAGCCCCTGAAGAGAAATTAGCATATATCCGTCTCTTGAAACAATACAAAAGTGTCTTTGCCTGGAATTACGATGAACTCAAAACATATGACACCTCCATCATCCAACATACTATCCCAATGATTGATAATGAAAAACCTGTCCAACAAAAGTTGAGAAAGATCCATCCAAATTTAGAAAATCAGATCAAAACTGAACTCAACAAGTTATTGAAAGCCAAAATAATCTTTCCCGTTAGACATTCTAAATGGGTCTCCAATATGGTACCTGTTAGAAAGAAAAACGGAGATATCAGAATCTGCATTGACTTTCGAAACCTTAACAAGGCCTGCCAAAAGGATAATTTTCCTTTACCTCCCATGGAACAAATACTGCAGGCAATTGCTGGCTCAGAATTAATGTCATTCTTGGATGGATTCTCAGGATATAACCTAGTGCTGGTACATCTCGACGATTAATTAAAAACAACATTTAGAACTAAGTGGGGCACATACGCATATCAAAAGATGCCATTTGGTTTGATTAACGCGGGTGCCTCATTTCAGAGAGCCATGGACATCGCATTCAAAGGGTTAGTTCATAAGTCAGTGGTAATCTATTTGGATGATATTACTGTTTATTCTAAGAAACGAAACAACCATCTCAGAGATTTAAACCAAATTTTCTAACGTTGTTTAAGGTATGGAATTTCGCTTAACCCGAAAAAATCTTTTTTCGCATTAAGTGAAGGAAAGCTTCTAGGATTCATAGTGTCAAAATCTGGAATTCACATCGATCCTGACAGAATCAAGGAAATTTCCGCAGTTCCCCTACCTCACAACAAAAAAGCCATGCAATCTTTCCTTGGCCATATTAACTTTGTAAAGAGATTTGTTCCAGACTTTTCAAGAATCGTATCTCCTTTACAAGCTATGATTAAAAAGAACACAAACTTTAAATGGGGCCAAGATGAACATGAGGCATTCAATCTGATCAAACAAGCAATTATCAATGCTCCATCTTTAGCAACTCCAAATTTTTCCGATCCTTTTATTTTGTACACATTTTCCTCGGATAAATCATATGTTGCGATACTCACACAAGCAAATCAAGAAAAGGTGGAAGCCCCAATTGCTTTTTTTCAGTTCTAATTTACAAGGTGCTGAATTGAATTATTCAGATTTGGAGAAACAAGCTTATGCTGTTTTCAAAGCAATTAAATATTTCAGACCTTTCTTACTCAAAACACATACGAAGATCATAGTACTGCTTCCAGCTGGTAAGAAATCTTCTAGTACAGAAGGATGTGGGTGAGAAAAGGGCAAATTGGGTTACTGCCTTACAAGAATACGACATAGAAATCAAACCAACAAATATTGTAAAAGGTCAAGGCTTTTGCAAAATGCTGGCAGGAGCATCGCTAATGCCCGAAAATCCATCTGAAGAGGTACAACTATATGAGGTAAGCCTAAACGATGCTGAGTCATTATATGCTGATATTATTTATTATTTAAAGAATGGATATGCTTCTTCAAACCTCGATCATACCAAGAAAAGAGCCCTGAGGTTAAAAGCCAAACAATATCAACTTGTGAATAAAGTTCCTTTTAGAATAAATTATGATTATGTTCTTCTTAGATGTCTTGAGAAAGCTGAAGTTGAAAATGTCTTGCAGGAACTCCACGATGGGCCAGCAGGTGGACATTATGCTGGAGACACCACTGCTCATAAGATCTTATGCACAGGCTATTACTGACCCACATTATTCAAGGATGCAAACAACTACGTAAGGAAATGCCAAGTTTGTCAAACCGATGCTGGGAGACAAAAGAAACCATCCTTGCCACTACAACCAGTTACCATCGAACAACCTTTCGACCAGTGGGGATTGGACATAATAGGTGAGATCGTTCCTCACTCTTCTAAACAGCATAGATACATCCTTACAACGACATATTACTTTACTAAATGGGTAAAGGCAGTTCCACTCAAGACGGCTAACGCTGAAAACATCATTGAATTCATAGATTAGCTCATAATCACCAGGTTTGGATTGCCTTCTGCTTTAATGTTTGATAATGCATCATACTTTTCTGGTAATGCAATGACTGAATTTGCACTCAAAAGGGGTTTCAAGCTTAAATACTCGGCCAATTATTATCCATAGGGGAATGGGTTAGCTGAATCTACAAATAATAACTTAATTAGAATCATTAAGCGAAACATTGACCAAAATCATAAAAATTGGCGTAAGTCTTTAATATACGCTTTATGGGCAGATCGAATAACGCAGAAAGCCTCTATCGGCACTTCTCCATTTAATTTAGTTTATGGGAAAGAAGTGGTTCTTCCAACACATTTGGCAATTCCCTCTTTAGCCTTGGTTCAATACATTGATGAAGCACCAACTTCTTCTTTACAACTTAGGCAATTGGAATTGATTAAATTAGAAGAACAATGAGAACGGGCTAAAATAAATCATGCTAATCATCAAGCATTAGTGAAATCCTCTTTTGATTCCAATATGATATCCAGAAAAGATTTTCAGATGGGAGATCTAGTTTTAAAATGGGACAAGGCTCATGAGGAAAAGGGAAAACATACAAAATTTCAAAGAATGTGGCTTGGTTCTTTCCAGATCATAGAAGTCATAGGTCCATCTACCTTCATGCTACAAGATTTAAAAGGAAAAAGAGATTCTCTACCTGTTAATGGTCAAATTATTAAGAGATATTTTCCATAGAAGAACATTCTTCTATTTTTGTAGAGTACTTGTTTTTCTTTTCATAATAAAACCAGTTGTGAATGGTTACAATAGGAATTTACAAAAAAGACACCAATTCTCTTTCAAATTTTGATCTTTCGCTTGTATAAATAGCAAATCTTTTGGAAAATTGATCTTTATTATTGAAAGATACAGTTAAAAACTCTAGCCTAGATATGATACTAGTTTCAACTTCATAAAATTTGATGAAAACAACCTTTAGCGAGAAATTTCTTTATATCAGTTCAATGAAAGATATCAATAACAAAATAAAGATTCTCTGTAGAACAACGATTTCCAAAAACTCTACTATTGTCGTCAAGAGCTATCTTAAGGGAACAATGACTTCCTCCCTACTAAGGAAATCACAATTTTGAGAGGAACAATCCAAGGATACACTTTATCTTAAAGAGTGAGAGGTCTCATCATGAGCCGGCTTATCATGATCATAGACATTATAACTTGCTGACTTTGCCAATACTGCATACCACAACAGGGAAATGACTCGAGATTGTTAAATCAAAAGGCAAGGGATCTCATCACGAGCCAGCTTGTTCAACAAAGCTATAAATCAGTGAATGATTGTGTCATGAATTGGCTACCAAACCAAGACATTGCTCTTTGAGAATAAAAAATAAAATGAAAGCAGAAAGTGTGGATGTGGATTCTTCTTTGGGAATTGTAGGTTTCTTTAAGTAGGATACAGGATCATTGTTGGGTAACAAGTAACCCTGTTGAGGCTATAAACGCCTGCTGGCAGCAGAGGCTCTACCTACGACAAATGAGCATATTTAAAACTGGTTTACAGAGAAGACTTTGTTTTATCTTTACAACCCAAGTAATGACTGATGTAAATACAAGGACTAGCTTGAGGCAACAAATAATCAAAGTTGAAAATAGTTGAAACAAAATGTCATTGACAGGTTAAAGTATAACATACTTTATCTTTCTATAATAAAGTTTAACTTTTTGGAAAAAATTTCTGTTTTGGAAGTTTTGAAAATTCAAAAAAGCAGCAGAGATAACTGGTTCTTCCAAGTGAATCGCCAATTGTTGTGGCCAGCAACAACCCCCCTTCTTATTTAGTATAATTCCTAATACTAAATAAGTGGGGACCCTTAGCAAAAAAATTAAAAAATCAAAGTAGTGTTTAAATTTCCTTTTTCAAATAAAATTACCATCATAAGCTTAGGAAGCCCTCCTTGAAAATTCATAAAAATCTAAGTTTTATGATAAGGTAAGACGCAAATCTTTCCTTAGGAATATCGCATCGCAAAAAAGAACACCTTACAAGCCGAACTCCAAAATTATGAGATTGCGATACGCGATTATATCGCATTGCATGCAACAAATACAATTTACATTGAAAAATTTTAATTTACCGATATGCGATGACGCCGATCGCAAATCACATTTCACAGAAAACAAGTTAACAAAGTTTATCATATATAACGTTTCTGCGATATTGTGATCTCGCGATACAACGACAATGCGATAATGCGATGTAACAAGTAGTCAACTTTGCGATGTTACGATTTTGCGATGTTATCATTTCGCGATGTTGCGATCTACGATATTGCGAAGCAAATCGCAAAATCGCTCCATCGCAGATCTTTCGGGCACATTATTCAAGAAAAGTATTTTCCATAAGCTGACACCTGGTTATGCGCTTCAATGCTAATAAATGAATTTGTTGCCAGTTATTAATGGAATATGGGTTCATCCTTATCGAAAAAATCATCTCACGTAAGGTGGTATACTTGATGTGTTTGCGGCATTTAAAACTTTCCCATCACCCTTCCTTGTCATTCATTTTCACTTCACTTGTGAATTGCAGGAATGGAGAACAGAGAATGATACAGAGCAATACGCAGGTTAAAATGGGAAAGAAAAGCAAAGCCCCGAGCTCTGAGGAAAAGGAAATGACGCCCTTATATACAGACACGGCCTGTAAGAGAAACACGGGAATTGTTATGTGGGAAGGCATGTATAATTTGCTTGAAGAGGAGAATCCCAGAGTAATGGAAGTAGTTACTACCGCGGGCTCAAATGGTTCTTCTTAAGCATCCCTTACAGGGCTAGCTTACTCATTCTTGCACTGGATAGTAGCAAGGCCCAAAATTCTCCCATACACGGACATGGTGAAGTGGATACTGGACAGCGCAGATATCAGAAACAGACAGTTTAATACTCAAGGTCAAGAGTTCACAGAATTATCATTTTTTATAAATTTTGAACTTTATATCCGCTGGAAGGAAAAAGCGCAAAAGACGAAAAACGCATCAAGGAAATCTGGATCAAGAAACAGAGGCAGTTTCCGATGCGCGATTAGCGCCTAATCGCGCATCGCTGAGAATTTTTTTTCGAAAATGCAAGCTGCTAATTTCCTAGTCACCTGCAAGCTCCAAAAATTGCAAGAAAGCGAAGAGAGAGGCAGATTGGAAGCAGAAGGCCCAAGAAAAGACACAAACAATCCAAGGGTTAGCCAGGTTAAACTGGGATTATTACTGGGATTACTTGGTAAAGCCACACAGCCAATGAATGACTCTTAAGTGCATCATCAATTCGGCCGAAAAGATGGCGCCAGCTCTCGTCAATTCTGTTTTCTCATCTCAGCCAAAATCGGAAGTCGTCAAGCCAACTCTTCTCAGACAGATGCTACATGCATGTGATTTCAAGGACCAAATACAGAAGTAGTTTAATTTTAGATTCAATTTTAGTTTAATTTTGTTTTATTTTCCTGAAAAGAGGACGGTCATTTAAACCGCATCCTATATTTTTGTAATAATTTATTTTTAGATTTAGTTAGTAGTATTTAAACCCTTCTCATGCATTTAGAGAAGGGTCCTGAAATTTATCAAAAACTTATCCCCAGAACATGCACTTTTGTACCCTCTGAGGAGGTTTTGATGAATGAATGGAACAAGATTTATTGATGTTTGCATTTGATATCTACTACCGATGTTGCACTTTTGTACTCTTAGCAGATATTTGATCAAGAAGAGATAAATCGTTATCACTTGAAGCTCATGAGTAGGACTAGTTATAAATGGTATTTCTATCTCTTAACTATTTCTGCCTTGTGTTAGAGTGATTTTCATGTTCAGTTATTTATATATTAATGTATGAATGCCTGAGTTATCATTTGGCACTTTTGTACGGTGATAGCTATTTATTTATGCTTAGTGTGTGAATAGCTTACTATGCGATATGTTTTTCATAACTGTTTCGTCTAACTTTTTATACGAAGTGGTTCATCTTTATTGAATTCTTTTCTCATAGCAGCTGAATGATCTTTATTACCAGTTGTTGTTTGAAATCATTTTAGATCGCATAAAGGAAAGATTACACCCCGGGTTAGTGTAGATTTACATATTTTTGTTTATTAGAATATAATTTCCTTATTATTAGATTAGAATTAGAGTAGAAGTATTCCATTTAGAAACTGTTAGAAACATAAATATCCATCTTTCTCACGCACACACACAAATTGGGAAACTGGTCCCATATCCCCAGTTGGACCCGCTATACCAAACAAAAAAGGAGCTGCCAACCAAGGTCCGGACCGGGCGGGTATCCCTCTTGTTGTAGACCCGATTTTCGGGGCTTCAACAGATACATATCTAGAACCTTTGTCATGTGGATACTTCTTCTTCGTCATGTTTCTTTCATAAATTTCCATCCACCACATGAATGTTGGTTGTACTTGTACTTACAACCCTTGTTCCAGTAGCTCTGCATGAACTCATCCAGATATTATTCAAAAAATCAAAATATAACATTGAATCAAATAATACCTTACGAGATGGCTCTTCATCATGACATCTTGTTGACTTGAATCATTGACATCTTTCATTTTCACGTCTCCAAGGCCTTTCCAGGTGTCAAGGGTCATTTGATCATTTTCTTCCTTTGCTAGAATTCCCGTGCCTTCTTCTGGGATATGCTTTCAACAAATATGTCAGATGTTGATTCCTAGTGTCCATGGTGTCCTTTAATCCTGATATCTTTATCTAATATGCTTTTGTATAGCTTTCCTTTTTCAACCACCTCATACTCTATATGAGGACATTTCTCATGTTGACCTTTATCAATGAGTGAACCATGCCTTCATGCATTTTCTTCAATGAAAGAGATCTTCCCTATTCTTGGCCATGCTACCAGAGCAATTCCCCATGCTTATTGATACAAATGATGACATGACTTTAACTAAAAACATAGATGTATACATACCTCGTCTTAGTTCTTTCCTTGATCATCTCAACTTCCTTTGATAGCTTCCTAGATTGAGATTACCTCAATTTCCTTTGCTTTGCCACATCTTTCCTTGCCTACACATCATCCTGTTCTTCAATCCCCATAAGTGGAATTATCATCAAGGCATCTGCCCTTTTTGAAGATCATGAACCTTCTATTTAATATTTTATCGGAGGATTCTTGTAGTCCTCATCCCGCAAATTCTCCTTTCTGCTGATGATAGTGGCCTTCTAAGATGATTCTTCTTGATAATGATCATTTCTTTGTGCCTTGATGAGGTTATCCAATGGCTACATCCTTACTACATTGATATCTTTATCCAAGCTATATCTACATAATGCTCCTATATTCTTGAAGATGCCATTCTCATAAATCATGCATTATATCCTATTGCTACATGTTTCTATGATACCCAAAACTTTAAAGAATACTTATGTGAAGAAGGTGATCTCAGTCATAGTAGAGATCCGAAGGGTCCTCCTTATTTTGCTTCTTATCTTCTTCTTTCACTTCTTGTGTAATGTGGGCTTCTTCTCGTTTCCTCTTATTGTTTTCCTTCTTGAACTTAGGACAATCCCTCTTATACTGTCCATACTCTTGGCAACCAAAGCATTGGACTTTGGACATGTCTCTTTTACCCTTTCTTTGTGTACCAAATTTGCCAAATTTCCCTTTTCTCTTGGCCATATCAACAAATGCTTGCTCCTTTGATCCCGCATCATCTTTGGCTTTGATTCTAGTCTCCTCAATTTTGCATAGAGACCAAAGTTCATTCAATGGAGTAGCTTCCTTCTTGGCATATGTACTTGATGTGAAGTTGTCCCATTCCTTAGGTAATGCATTGAGCACCACATTTGTAATTTCTCTGTCTGACATAACTTCTCCTAGTTCTTGTAGTTGGTCTCTCATCTCACAGACCTTCATGAAGTAGGGAGTTATTCCTTCTTCCTTATATATCTTCATTTTGGATAGTTCATTACGTAACGATATTACTTCTCCAACTATACTAACTGAGAATAGCTCCACCAACTTATCATAGATTTCTTTAGATGTTTCAAATTTGGAAACATAAGGAATGAGAGGGTCCTTGATGGATTTTATCAGAATCTTTTGTGCCCTTGTTTCATCCTTATTATACTTTTCTCAAGCTTGAGTTTGTTCCTTAGCATGAATAATGACACTCCCTTTGATGTAGTTCATAAGTTCATTTTCTTTGAGAAGTAGATCATTCCTCTTTTTCCATGCAAGGAAATTAGCAGTCCCAACCAATTTGTTGCTTTCCTTGCAAAAAGACATTTTGATGTTTTCAGGAGAGAACATAAAAATACTTACTTGAGAGTGTTAGTGATGAGGAGATCTTGCTGCTTCCTTAATGAATGAAGCTTCAGCTTCTTGGATCTTGGATTTCTTCAAGATGCTTCCTTCAAGGTGCCTTGTGAGAGATTTTATTGTCATGAAAACTTATGGAAATCTTCAATGAAGGGCCTAGATCTGAGTACCTTTCTTTGAAGATGACAAGTCTTTGATGTAAACCCTTCTTCGATGAACCTTCTTGTAGATGCCTTTGGATGGAAGACTTACTTCTTTCTTTGTTCCCAGGATGGTAGTCCTTCTTGATGGATCTAGGAGAGGAGATGGTAATCTTCCTTGTCTTTGATGAAACTGGAACCCTTGCTTGTAGATATGATGCTTCAACCTTTGTGTGCCCTTACTTCTTGATCTTGATGCTTCAATCTTCTATGTGTTCTTGATATGCCCTTCCTTAACGTGTCACCTTAGCTCTGATACCATGTTGAAGAATCTAGGGCATCTAGGTATGATGACATTCTTCTAATGATGATAACAATTTGTGAAGTACTTTTTACTTTTCTTATTAGCACAATCTTCTCTTATTATTATTAGTGTTTGTTCTCTTACTTCATCGAACATTTACCAAAACAAAAGAGACAAGAACACAAGATGTTGGCTCCCAGTCAGGGCAACACCTCTCTTTCCTAGTGAGGAAAACCCTTCTACAAATTTCTCTTATTGAAGCTTTAATTGACAAATGCCAAACCCTAGACCCTTGACCAATAGATCCTCCAAGCTCAAGACACAATCTCTCTTTTGTACCTTTACTTATGATCTTCAATCAAAGCCTTCTTATGCACCTTGACACTTCTTCCAGCAACTGACAACTCTTTTTCTCGACCACTACAAAAACCCTAGGTCTCCCTAGAGACCTCTTCTTTAGTGTCCTTCTTTCCTTCTCTACCTCTCTTGGGAATTTTACTTCTCCTTGATACTTAGGCTAGAGAATGAGGCCTTTCTTGAGGTATGCCATTGAGGTTAGAGGATGGTCCTTTTAACTCTTACTGTTGCTCTGATTTCTTCTCACGTGTGGCTGATATAGGGCTTGAAATAAACCCTTTCACTTGCTCCTTTCCTTCTCTATGTGTGGGACCTCCTTCACTTGAGATGGAGGCCTATTTTGGAGCCTCTTTTCCCCCCAATCAAAACTTCTTATAGAGCTGCAATTCCTAACTTTTTATAACAACAAAATGTCCTCTCTTACCTTCACACGTGTGACAAAAAAGAGACCTAAAATAGTCCCAAAAACTTAGATTTCTTTCTTCTCCTTTTCGCTGCCCTAAAAGCACTTCAATGCTCCTTTTTGTACCTCTTTTTTGTCCTCTCTTCTTCGTTGATTTTAGAGATGAGTAGTGATCCTTTTGTGAGGTCGAACTGCCATATATATAGGAGTCTATCCGTCCTTTGAGGCCAACTTGATCAACTGGTGAGGCCAACTTGACATTTGTGCATAAAAATTCATTTCTTGAGCTGACTTGAAGAGGAGACTTGCCTTTGTTTTGGAGGATCTTCTTTGACATCTTTCTTTGACTCTAATACATAGATTTATATAGTGTAACATGCCCACATGGGTCTTCAATAATTACATTGTCTCTTTGACTTTCCTAGAAGCACTCAGACATGTGCTTGACCTATGCAATGAGCAAGAAACTCATTTTTACAATTTACAAAAAAAATAATTCTTTTCTTTTACAAGTACAAAGATCAAAATTACATTTATGAAGACCGAACCTAGTTACACTTTCTTCAACATTCCAGACATAACATATACCATTGGTTTGACATGCTATATTAGTTACGATGCTATGCCACCGAGGATTCAACCATAGGATATGGTTGATATATGCCAAATGTTATGGTTCATTGTATATTAATTGGGCGTATTGAAATATGGTTCAACGGTATACAATATATAATACATAGTTGCAACAATATGCCATTTATATGTGCTTTGGGCTACAACCTCCACGGGTTCAACCCCAAGGTGATGAACCTCCAAATCTATATATATGCAAAAGTAGTGCCACTACTCCACAACTTCATGGTTCAAAAATATGGCCTAACAATTATCTTTTATGGCCTAGTTTTATACTATGTATTATGTGTAAAAATCGTAGTTTTGGCCTTTTAGAAGTGTAGCAAAAGAAGAGATAGGTCAACAAGAGTTTGTAAAGGTCATTGTGCGACTACAAAAGAGATTATATTGTTATGTTAACAAGTGTGGCTATGTAAAGAAAGGTCGAGTGCTACAATTTTGTAGCGTGTTTATCACTATTATTGTGATAAAACATAGAGTTTTTACCCTTTTGGAGAAATGTAAAAGGAGAGCTTTTGCGAGGGGTTCTTAGTGTATTTTTGTAAAGCTAGAAAGTAAAGAGAAAATTGTGGAGCTTCGGGAATTGATGTAATTGGAGTTATTTTGCATCATAATTGAAGATGCCACTCCATTGGAAGTAGACCCAGAGACGTAACTCACATTGGGTGAACTTCGTTATCAATCTCGTTTGTGTTATTTTATGTTATTTACAATTGTTCATTTATATTAATGTGCTTTTATTAGCTTTTCGTCAAGCTTGGTTTTTGACATTCTATTTGTTGTAAATAATACTGAGAGGGGGGGGTGAATCAGTATTATCTAGCAATTTAATAAATCTTCCTTATTTGATCTTTGAATTATTTTAGCATGTCAGTACCATAAAATAATGAGCATGAAAAACAGATAGTCACACCAAAGAACACAAGATGTAAGGTGGAAACCCAATGTGGGTGAAAACCACCTGCTGCAATATGTCTCTATCTTTTTTCAATTTAGAAACTTCTTTTACAATGATTTTGTACTGGTGCAGTCCTTTACCAGTACGCAGGCTGCAACCTGCAGAGAGCTACAACTCTCTCTCTCTCTCGTTTTCAAGTCTACTCCTGGAAGGGAGCTACAACCCCCTACTTCTTTTCATAAAGCATCAGATGATCAACAAGTACATAACAGATATAGATCACTACAAATATCAGATCAGCAACAACAGAACTAACCCAGAACACCTTTTCAATAGAGAAATTCAATCAACAGAACATCTTAAAACAGAGACGCAGTTTTTCTTTCTGTGGCCTGCGACCAGACGCCATTAACCTTCTGCTACTCTGCGTCCACACACAGATATCCTTCTGCTCCGCTGCGTGCCCACGCACTGTTCCTTTGACTGCTCTGCGTTCTGTTGCTTCAGGGACGCACCCAAAGATACTATCGCGCCGCGTCTTTCGCTACAGAGACGCACCTGAAAACACTATCGCGCCGCGTCCTTCTGCTTCAGAGACGCACCTGAAAACACTATCGCGCCGCGTCCTTCTGCTTCAGAGACGCACCTGAACCTTGATCGCCCTGCGTCCCCACGCAGGTCTCTCTCTACTGTGCTGCGTCTCGGCGCACTTGCCCTTTACAGTACCTGCGTCCCGGCGCACTTTCCCTTCACTGAACCTGCGACCCTTTAGATATAAATGATATGAAGGCTTCAGGACAAACCCAAACAGTCAGATCTACAGATCTGATCATGCGCCATAGAGATCACAGTCCATTAGAAGATTCGCCCTCTTAGATCTGGACTAGATCTCACCAAATAAGATATTCAACCCAAGACCATTGCTCAATCCAAATGAACTCCTTTGCTTTATATAGGCAAGCTCCTCCTCAAAACATGGAACAATACCACGAGCCGACACCATAGAAACATAAAACCGTCGGCTAGATACCACACAAGAAACCCCCACGTGCTTTTCTCTGCCTTGAAATGTGTGCACTAGGTAGACGTACCCCCTGAACGGCTGGCCGGCGTCCCTGGACGCGGGTTCTGCATGGTATACCTGCGGGGACGCACTTTCTGCACCGATTGCCTGCGTCCTTCTTAATTTTTCAACAGACTGAGAGCCTTACCACTGGAGTTGCCATCAAGTACAACATCTGTAACATACAGTCATACCAGATAACATAATGCCAACAATCTCCCCCTTTGGACTTGATGGCAACCTCAACCTTACAAGCTTCAGCTTCATTCTCCCCCTTTGACATCAAGGGCAAAGGGTATGCTCCCCCTTAGCTCATGCTCCTCCAGATCTGCAACAAATAACCAGAAATCCACCATGAAAGAGATAGAGACATATTGCAGCTATTTCCAAGATCTCCTTCTCCATAATGCCAACAATGCATTATGTGCTCCCCCTGAGCCTTGTACCACCAATAAGAAGATGTTCAACAATAAGATGATGCTTCAACAACCCCCAGCTTTTGCCTGAGGTATTCAAATGTGTCCCTGGGCAATGGTTTGGTGAGAATATCAGCAACTTGTTCCTTGGAAGGAACATACTCCAACTTGACTTTCTGTTCAAGCACTTGTTCCCGGAGAAAATGGTACTTGATTGGTATGTGCTTGGTTTTTGAATGCATAACAGGGTTCTTTGAGATGCTGATTGCACTTGTATTATCACATAAGATGGGGATTGGTGGAGTACAAGTGATTTGAAAATCCTGCAAAGTCTGCATCATCCAAAGGAGTTGGGTGCAACAAGATGCAGCAGCAACATATTCTGCTTCAGCTGTAGATAAGGCAATGGAACTCTGTTTCTTGCTGAACCAAGATACCAGTCTGGAACCCATAAAGAACGCACCACCACTTGTGCTTTTCCTGTCATCCACGCTTCCGGCCCAATCTGCATCTGTATAAGCATGAAGAGTAAGATCTGTATCTCTAGGATACCATAAGCCATAGTTTTGAGTCCCTTGAAGATATTTGAAAATTCTCTTTACTGCCTGAAGATGAGTCTCCTTTGGATTTGCCTGAAATCTTCCAACTATTCCAACTGCATGCATGATGTCCGGTCGGGTACCTGTCAAATATAGTAAACTTCCAATCATAGATCTGTAGGTTGGTTGATGTACTGCTGCAGATTCATCATTTGCGCTGAGACTACATCTTGTGACCATGGGTGTACATACTGGTTTTGCATCTTCCATGCCATATTTCTTCAAAATTTGCTTGAGATACTTGGTTTGAGATAAAAAGATTCCTCCTTCCTTTTGTTGGATTTGCAAACCAAGGAAATATGTCAGTTCTCCTAGCAAGGACATTTCAAATTCTTTCTGCATGACCGAGGCAAAGCTTTGACTCATAGCTTCTTCATTGCTGCCAAAAATAATGTCATCTACATACACAACAAGTATTAGCAATTTGTCATTTTCGACTTTTATATACAGATTGCTATCTGCTGAACCTTTTGAGAAACCTTGTTGATGAAGATATTTGTCCAACCGGTAGTACCAAGCCCTTGGAGCTTGTTTGAGACCATAGAGAGCCTTTTTCAATCGGCATACAAGATTTGGATCATTTCCAAGAATGAACCCATCTGGCTGTTCAATGTACACTTCTTCTTCCAAGTCTCCATTCAGAAAGGCTGATTTCACGTCCATTTGAAATACTTCGAAGTTTTGAAAACTTGAGAGAGCAAGGAACATTCGGATGGCCTCAAGTCTTGCAACAGGAGCAAAAGTTTCTTCAAAGTCTATTCCTTCTTGCTGCGCATACCCTTTACAAACAAGTCTGGCTTTGTTTCTAATTACTTCTCCATTTTCATTCAATTTATTTTTGAAAACCCATTTTGTTCCGATAACATTCTTATCCTTTGGTCTAGGAACCAGCTCCCAAGTGTTGTTCTTTTCGATTTGCTCAAGTTCTTCATCCATTGCTTTCACCCAACATTCATCTTTGCATGCTTCTTTCACATTTTGTGGTTCAGTAGAGGAGAGTAATGCCAAATAGCTTGAGGCTTCTGCAACTGTTCTTCTTGTTTGTACACCTGCTTCTTTCTGCCCCACAATCTGAGATTCTGGATGATTCTTCTGAACATATCTGGATGGAGTTTTCTCTTCTATTCTTGTCTACTCCTCTGGTTCTTCTTGAGGTTCTCCTTGGGGTTCTTCTTCTTCATTATTCTGTCTTTGAGGGTAGCCTTCATCTTCTTCTATATCTTCATGATGTACTTGCCTAGGAATATATCCCTTCTCATCAACCACTACATCAATGCTGTCAACAATTCTGCCAAGTCTTTTATTGTAGCATTTGTATGCTTTGCTATGTGGAGAATAGCCAAGAAGAATGCCTTCATCTGCTCTAGGTTCAAGTTTGCCAAGCTGCTCATCAGTATTCTTGATATAGCATTTGCTCCCAAAGATTTTGAAGTGCTTTACCGAAGGAGTCCTGCCACTCCAAAGCTCATGAGGAGTTTGAGTGCTGTTCACCCGGACATTTGTTTTGTTGAGAATAACAATCGCAACATGTGCAGCTTCACCCCAGAAAGTTGCGGGAGTTCCTGATTCATCAAGCATAGCACGAGCCATTTGTTGGATTGTTCTGTTCATTCTTTCAACAACTCCATTTTGCTGAGGAGTTCTAGCTGTAGAGAATTCTCTCCTTATCCCATGTTCATCACAGAAATCGAAAAATTCATTTGAAGTAAATTCCCCACCTCTGTGGGATCTGAGGCACTTAATTTTGTGACCTGATTCATTTTCAACCAAGGCTTTGAAGGATTTGAATTTTTCGAATGCTTCATCTTTGTGCTTCATAAGTCCTAACCAGACAAACCTGGAGAAATCGTCAATAAATAATATCAAGTATTCCTCTCCTCTAGGTGTTCTTTTCCTGAATGGACCACATGTATCTGTATGTACTAGCTCAAGAGGCATGCTAGCTGATCCTTCTTTCTCTGGAAAGTTAGTCCTGGTTTGTTTTCCAAACTGACATGATCTGCATATGGTGTTGTCAGGAATTTTGATATCTGGAAGATCGCGAACTGCCTGATATTTGCATGCTTTCCTTATTTGTGAGAAGCTTAGATGTCCCAACCTTCGATGCCATAACCAGTGCTCTTCATCCTTGCTTAGATAGCATTGTTGTTGTCCTTCTTCAAATATGTACAGATTATTTGGAGTTCTTTTGCCTTTGAGTATTGTTTTACCTGTATCAAGATCACGAACAAGACATCCATTCGATCTGAAAATAACCTCGGTTCTTTGATCACACATCTGGCTGACACTTAGAAGATTATGCTTCAATCCATCAACATACAAAACATTTCCAGCTTTGACCTTTCCTTTTAACTGAGCAATGCCTTTTCCTTTTATAGTTGCAGGAGTATCGTTTCCAAAAGAGACTTTCTTTCCTTTTTCTAGAACAGAATAAGATTCAAGTTTTTCTTTATCACCTGTCATATGCTTCGAACATCCACTGTCAATGTACCATAGATTTTCCTGTCCCTCTGCATAAAATGCTATTCCACATCTTTCTGTTTGAGGTTCCTTTCTTCTCCATGTTTTGGTGCTTGAGGCTTGCTCCTTTTTCTGCTGAAACCTGCTCCTGCATTCAGATTCTTCATGACCAAAGTTATTGCAAATAGAACATTCGACTTCATTTTCAAGAACCGAAAAGTTGTTATAGGTCCTTTTTGTCATCCCTGTCATACTTCTTTGTTTTTGAGCTTCCCTAGTCATGATTGTTTTATATGCAACACATTGAGCTGCTTTGTGACCAAAATTATGGCAAGAAAAGCATTGTCCATTGAAGAAGCTTCTGCGGTTATTGAATCTACCTGCCAACTGATTGTAATTTCTATTTTCATCTATTCTTGAACCAAACTGAGAAGATTTTACCTGTGGCTGGTTGTAGCTTTTGTTCACCCTTAAGATGGATTGCCCCTGATAGTTTCTGTTTGTATTTTGTCCCTGCTTTACCTGATTATCTTCATTGTTCTTCTGCTCATTTCTTCTTGCCGCATCAAGATAACTTTTTGAGGTGGATGCTTGAGAGGTTTCTCCATTGTAACCCAAACCTGTCTTGTTTAGAGGAGACCGCTGCACATTGATAATCTCATCCAAAGTTTCAGATCCTTTGACAAACTTAAGATTAATAGCTTTTGCTTTCTCAATTTCTTTTCTGAGACCAACAATTTCACCTTCTAGTTTTTCAAGATGTTTTTCTTTTTCATCAATTTGAAATTGTAGAGTATCAATGATCACATTCTTTTCTTCTATACATCTCTTGAGTCTAGTAATTTCATCATAGAGGTTATTCACATCTACAGCATCCTCATAATCATCATCTTCAAATGCCATTAACAACTTATATTTATTACCTTGTTCATCTTCATCACTGTTTGATAAACCATCACTATCTTCATGGGTGTAGTAGCTTTTCTTATTTGCACTTTGTTTCTTGTTCCATCTAGCAGGTTCCTTTCCTTTATCCTTATAAGGACATTTTGCAGCATAATGACCTACTCTTCCACAAGCAAAGCATTTGAAAGGTAGCTTACCTCTGAACCTTCCAGAACCCCTTTGAAGATTTCTGACAAAATTTGATTCTTCTTCCTCTTCTTCTGGAACATGGCTTGCTTCATAGTAATCTTCTTTGCCTGATGCCTTAAAAGCAGCTTCCCTTCTGTCTGATGGACCTCCCTTTCTCATTTCATAAGCAGTTAGAATTCCATGTAGCTGAGACATAGTGAGAACACGGAGATTTTCCTTTTCTTCTATTGCAGATACTTTAGATTCAAACTTGGGGGATAATGATCTTAGAATCTTTTGAACTACTATAGCCTCTTTTATTTCTTCACCCAAATTTTTCATACAATTAACAATTTCATCTACCCGAAGAAAATAATTAGCCACACTTTCATCATTATACATCTTGAGAGTTTCATATTGAATCCTGAGAGTTTGAAGTTTAGCTTGTTTTACCTGTTCATCTCCTTCATAGCTCGTGACCATTTTGTCCCATATCTCTTTTGCTGATTTGAAGTGCATTACCTTCATGAATTCTGTTTGGGATATACTTCCTAATAGAGTACTGACTGCTTTTGCATTTGTTTCATACTTCTTTTTCTCAGCTGGATCTGTAGGAGTAGCTGAAGGAAAAGCATAGCCTGTTTCTACAATGTCCCAAACTTCTGTACCAAGAGATTGAAGATATGCAGTAACTCTTACCTTCCAATAATTGAAGTTTGTCCCATCAAAAATCGGTGGCCTGATTGATGCTTCTCTCTCGTAGTTGCTCATGATGAACGATCTACCTTCAAGCGATCAAGCTTCTCTGAAGGACCTGCTCTGATACCAATTGTTGTAAATAATACTGAGAGGGGGGGTGAATCAGTATTATCTAGCAATTTAATAAATCTTCCTTATTCGATCTTTGAATTATTTTAGCATGTCAGTACCATAAAATAATGAGCATGAAAAACAGATAGTCACACCAAAGAACACAAGATGTAAGGTGGAAACCCAATGTGGGTGAAAACCACCTGCTGCAATATGTCTCTATCTTTTTTCAATTTAGAAACTTCTTTTACAATGATTTTGTACTGGTGCAGTCCTTTACCAGTACGCAGGCTGCAACCTGCAGAGAGCTACAACTCTCTCTCTCTCTCGTTTTCAAGTCTACTCCTGGAAGGGAGCTACAACCCCCTACTTATTTTCATAAAGCATCAGATGATCAACAAGTACATAACAGATATAGATCACTACAGATATCAGATCAGCAACAACAGAACTAACCCAGAACACCTTTTCAATAGAGAAATTCAATCAACAGAACATCTTAAAACAGAGACGCAGTTTTTCTTTCTGTGGCCTGCGACCAGACGCCGTTAACCTTCTGCTACTCTGCGTCCACACGCAGATATCCTTCTGCTTCGCTGCGTGCCCACGCACTGTTCCTTTGACTGCTCTGCGTTCTGTTGCTTCAGGGACGCACCCAAAGATACTATCACGCCGTGTCCTTCTGCTTTAGAGACGCACCTGAAAACACTATCGCGCCGCGTCCTTCTCTTCAGAGACGCACCTGAACCTTGATCACCCTGCGTCCCCACGCAGGTCTCTCTCTACTGTGTTGCGTCTCGGCGCACTTGCCCTTTACAGTACCTGCGTCCCGGCGCACTTTCCCTTCACTGAACCTGCGACCCTTTAGATATAAATGATATGAAGGCTTCAGGACAAACCCAAACAGTCAGATCTACAGATCTGATCATGCGCCATAGAGATCACAGTCCATTAGAAGATTCGCCCTCTTAGATCTGGACTAGATCTCACCAAATAAGATATTCAACCCAAGACCATTGCTCAATCCAAATGAACTCCTTTGCTTTATATAGGCAAGCTCCTCCTCAAAACATGGAACAATACCACGAGCCGACACCATAGAAACATAAAACCGTCGGCTAGATACCACACAAGAAACCCCCACGTGCTTTTCTCTGCCTTGAAATGTGTGCACTGGGTAGACGCACCCCCTGAACGGCTGGCCGGCGTCCCTGGACGCGGGTTCTGCATGGTATACCTGCGGGGACGCACTTTCTGCACCGATTTCCTGCGTCCTTCTTAATTTTTCAACAAACTGAGAGCCTTACCACTGGAGTTGCCATCAAGTACAACATCTGTAACATACAGTCATACCAGATAACATAATGCCAACACTATTTAATTCCAATAAATCATGGGTTCACGGTAAAAGATCCTCATCAAATATCCACAATCACTGGATGAAGAAAATCCACAATGGCTATTTCACATAATGTTTCCAAAAAATATAATTTATCTAACATTCGTTCCATGTTGGACTGTTATGTTACATTACTGAGTTGTGTGCTGAATCATGACATTCAGATATTATGGCATCATTCATAGATATATGTTAATACAAAGTGGAAGAAACTTTCAATGGGAAGGTACATTTTATAAGTACATTTACAAAGCATATAAACTAATTATTTTAATATATAGCATATAGTTTGACTACTCTTTTATTAAGCGACATGGACAAGCTACTATGTAGCACTTGTTTAATAAAGATGACCCTCAATACATTATGTAACGATTTATTCCACTAATTAGGGAATTTGTGATGAGGCCTTGACATAGTGGCTAAGCTAAGGAAAATGCTAGGTTACCATTTTCTTATAATCTTTTATATTAACCTTCTTATCATGAGTGGAAAGTTCACCTAATGCTCATTACACTTAAATCATTAAATGTTGTTAACCATGAATCATTTGCAGAATTTATCATTTGACTTTAGAATCATACACTCCATGATAGTTAAGTTGATCCTCACTATAAACACCCTCAACTCTTCAAATATATTTAATTGGAACATGCCATGATTGCTATTTGTAGGTAACATTGACATAGGGTGCATGCATTGTCAATTGGGTCTAGCTTAGATGGTTGCGAGGAGGAGTGTTATCCTCCCTTCCCAGGTTAAATTCCTACAAGTGACACGTTGAGCTCTTAACAAGTATATTATTACAATGGCTTTGAGCCTTATTGTTGACTTGGTATTTTGCCCTAAAATATATAGAATTTGTTTAGGGTACCATCCTAGGAATGAGGGGAAATGCTTGGGGGTTTTCCCTATGACACATTACTTGGAAAAGAAAAAGATAAAAGAAGAAGAAAAAGAGATGTGTGCATGGATTAAAACTTTTGATTAAATATAACCCTAGATTAATCTCTAGGTACATACATAAATATAAAAGTATATAAATTAACACTCAACATTTTGTGAAAAACAAAATAAATTAAAGACCATAATAAATTCATCTTAACTTTGAATGTTTTACACACAAAGAGATCATTCTTACATGGTCTCTTTTTTGTAGCCCTCTTAGTCATGCCTGAAAAGACTTCTTTTTTAAAATATTTTTGGTATACCTTCATAAATTTTAATAATCAAATAATTTATATATAATAATTTATTTTCTGACTCAAAAATTAATCAATGTATCAAAAATTTATAATTACATTTTGAAATTCCAACCTTGGTGCACGAATAACATATTCTCCCTTGTAAATTGTAATGAAATGAAATGAAATAAAATGAATGTTTTGAAATTCCAACCTTGATGCACTAATAACATATTCTCCCTTGTAAATTGTAATGAAATGATATTTTAACATCCACCAAACTAATAGTCTATTATAAATTGTAATGAAATGAAATGATATTTTCGCTGTAGTTTAATTAGCTAGAGGAATTGCCGGAAAGTTATGGAAATTCCGGGCATATTTAGAGAAAATCCGGTAAGGATTTTTGTAAATCCAAGTTATAGCTGTTAAACTTCAAAATATTTTAGGTGTCCTAGACCTTTTTGATGATGCTGAATCCATTTCCACCATCAAAAACATGATTCAAACACTGTCTCTACAAGATTTTTTGAAATTTTACCTGGATTCCTACCAAAACAACCAACAGCTCCGATATTTTAACATCCACCAAGCTAATGCTCAAGTTAGTTACTCCATAAAACCATTAGTTACTCCAGTTAGCTTTTGCAATTAAATAATATAAAATAAATACTCAGTGTTGACTTGAAACTGGTGCCGAAATCTTCTTACGCGTTGACAACCACATTAAAATGATAAAAACATTTAATTTTCCATTAAACAAGTAATTTCCGTTCACCACCGCTACCGTACAAAAAGAAACTCAGTTGCGTTCGGAGTGGCTTTTTCCAATCACGAAATCCAGATTATATCAGACGAATCCGACGGTCCAAATGGCCACCGTGAACTGCGCGGGGTTGCACCGACTGTCCGATTCAGCGGAGGCAAGCGAAATTTAGCCATTCGCACGAACAAATCCAGTTACGACATATCCGTCTAGGCTAGTAAATGATTCTCTATTTCTTCCGCCCGAAACGAGTGGGAAACATGTTGAAGGGGGGTGTACAGAGTTAGGGTTTTATCAGTAAACCCCAGGCATTATACCTGCAATTCGAAGGCAGGTAATTTTATCTCGATCACACATGTTTATCCGGTCTCACAGTGCATTCCAAGCTTCAATTCGTCGAAAAGTTTCTACTTTTAAATGTCTTTTTTATCCCATCACTTCACCGCGTGAAGTATGCACAGCATCGACTCAATATCAATATATACATACAAGATCAGAGGGATTTGATAAATTATAAACACATACATATATATTTTCAATCGCTCTAGTTAATGTCCTTCCAGGGTTCGGAACACAGGGCAAATGCGAAAGCCCCATCGAGTGTGATTCCTTTTATTTTTTTTTTCTTCACACTTTAAATCATTTGCAATTTAAAATATAAATTATTATCGAGTATCCTATGAGCCATGCGATTTTCCGAGCTGAATATAAGTATTAATGGAGGTTTATAAATGCCTGTCAGTCAGCCATCTCTGCAATTTTACTAGAAGATAGTGTGGGGAGTTTAATGCTGTACTGAATTTTCGTTGTTACTGTTCTTTGCATTCTCTAGTTCATTTATTTGCCTCTGCTCGGTATCTGGTCAACCTTATAAGTTTTTTCTACATCCTCGCCCTTCTTTTGCTCTCTGCTTCGTTGTCGAGGGTTTTTCTTATTTAGTTTTATCCCTTTGTCCTGCTATTTTTTGGTCACCAGACAACCAAAGTTCCATGGAGTCTCCAAACTCTTAAATAACTTTAGAAAGATAGATTTTTCTCCTTTTGATCCCATACTTAAAGATAAAATATTTGTATAGAAAGTAATGTCAGTTGAAAACGGTAAAAACTCAGCGAGGCAAAAGAGCCAAGAGTTTGGCTCGGATTGATAAAAAATGGACAAGTACAAAAACAAAAAGATAATTTCTTGAGGCGTGCGTAGCAGAAGCTAAATTGAGCAAGTTCAACTTGGGCTTAGACTTATGATTACTCCCGTGTCAAACTTGCGTTGACCGGGTCGATCTCGGTCACACCAACTCTGATTTGGGAAAATCAGGAAAAAAAAACATTGAGAGTCTGATCATAACTAAACTCGTCAAATCACGAGAATGAGAGTATGACTCCAGATCCTGGTAACTACGTAGTGCTGCAGAAAATAATGTCGGATTTTTTGTTCCCCATTGCACTAGCTTGTTTGGTTTTGACAACTTTTCCCACTTTACTAGATTGATCCCTCATTCCTCTCAATTTGCTTTCCAACGATATTTCAACACAGTTCTTTCATTTTGTTTCAAATTTTATCGGGGATATGGGCTGAAGAGAGGTAGTTAACAGGGATGGCGTGAAAAAAGATCTATTAGTACTGCCCTTTCAGCTAAAGAAGTCTAGCTGTGTGCCCATTTTGATAGCCTTGAGTGGATTCTTTTTGGTAACTAGTCCAATCTCCCACTTTGTGGTTGGTGGGTTTCAAGTGAAAGCCCAAATATGCTAGTGGATCATGAAAAATTTGGACAGGGCATAGGGGGAATTTTTGGATCATTTCCTTGTACCCCTGGGGGAGTAGGTTGAAGCTGATTGAAGATTTTCTCTTGTGTATTTCCATACCTGTTGCATTGCAAAAGAGATTCAGTAATTTTTCATAGATCTTGGTCTCAACGATCAATCCATTTCCAAAGAGCAATAGGTTACCCAAAAACACGAGATTAGTAATTCAGATCCTACCTGCTACATGTACTCCATTTGTGGCTTGCTGCCTTATTTCAACTTCTATTTTATCTTCCACCACTAGTAGAAATAGGAGGGAGAAAGAGGGCACCCATGTTGTAGTCCTCTGGTTGGTTGGAAGAAGGTTGAGGTTGACCCATTTCTCAAGACAGTAAAGAATGCATAATAATAACAAGCTTTGATCCAATTGACGAAGGAGAATGGAAAGCCTACTTGGGTTAGTATGAGACAGAGATATATCTAGTTGATGTGGTCGAGGGCTTTCAAAAGATTGATCTTAGCTATGAAGGTCCTCTTCTAGCTTGTTTTGATAGAATGTAGTACTTCTTTGGTCGTTCCAATTACATCCTGTATATTTAGGAAGCCCATTTCGACCTTTGAAATTATTCTCGAGAGGATGAGCTTCAATTTGGTAGAGGTTGTCTTTGCAATTAGTTTGTAGGTGCAATTACAGAGTGATATAAGCCTTAAATTTTGAAAATGGGCTGCATCAGTTCCTTGGTGATTGTGTTATGAAAGTTACACTGAAAGCTTGTATGACTTTAACTTATTCTCTAGATTCTTCAATGATCTGTAGGAGATCTCACTCCCATGATATCTTGAAATCCTCTAAGAAGTTCAATTGGAAAGTTGTCTAGGCAATGGATTTTATGGGGCTTGGGAGAGGTCCTCCATAGTGATAGAGGGCAAGAGGTCCTCACGAGATTTTTCCTATACTTGTCTTGAGAACACTAATGTTGTTTCTAGTTGAAAATTCTCCATATTTTGTTTCTATCTTTTTGAGAAATTGCTTGTTTGCAAATGAATGTTGTATTCTCTGCAACTTCAATCCAAATCGCTCTACTCTTCATTCACTATGAGCTTGTTCCCCCATGCCAGGGGATTGTTGTGATTATTTCCAAATCATCAAGGTCTTCTATCCATTCTTGCCAAAAGCGTCCTGCTACTTCATCATGAATACGCTGTATCTTTTGTTGCAACCCTTTTAATTGGGTTTTTGCATCCTTAAAATTTTGTTGTGCCATTCCATTGTTATTGCTTTTTCTTTGAGCTGGTTCTTTTGGAATTGCATCATTATATATTCCTCCTCGCCCTTGCTTAAAGTCATTCAATTTTGCTTGATTTGCACAATGTAGTCTGGAGATTCAAGCCAATGTCGGTTGAATTTGAAAGGGGGTGGAGTTCTCTCTTTCTATCTTTTATTTCCAATTCTAGTATGATTGTTGAGTGATCCAATTCTTCATTCTTTGCCATGGTTGTTTTGAATTTGTCTATGTTTAAGAGTAGGAACCCTTGATTCGAAATTGTTCTATTTGTTTTGTAATATAGTCAGGCTTTGATCTCTTGTTTATTTAGGTTACAATTAGTTCCATTGGTTCTATATCCAGTATCTCCTCCTTGAAAATATTATGGAAGAAATCAACTAAGGGATCATCCCTTGCCTTCAATTCCCATTGCTATCTTTTGTTTAGGGTTATATTCAAATTGCTTGCTATGGTTAGGTTGGGGAATTACAAAATGCTTTTGTGTTTTAGATCTTCCTAGAATTGTTGCTTATTCTCCAATGGACCATAAATGTTAAGTAGGCCTATATTTATTAAGAGCAATTGAGAAGAGTGTGCTGACATGGCTTTTTGTGATTTTAAACAACTTATGGGATCTAAGGAGGATTTCCATCATACTATCGACTCTCTAGAGTGACTCATAGTGCTTGTGCACTCAAAATTCCGACTTGGGAAGTATTTAAGAGATGCTTTGTAGCATGTTCTTGAATCATGGTTCCTTGGACAAAAGGAAGTTTCAACTTATGTATGTATAGGGTTCTATATAATGAGAAAATTTTGGGCCATTCCCAAGACCTTGTGATTTAAGAAGATTAAAATCACGAGGAAGGAGCGTTGGGGCCCCCTTTTGACTAAGTGCCCCATAAAGCATTAGTTGTCAATAGATGCTTTATAACGTGTTCTTGAATCATGGTTTCTTGGAGAAAAGGAAGTTTTAGCTTATGTATGTATAATGATCTATGCAATAAGCAAATTTTGGGCCATTCCCAAGTCCTTGCAATTTATAGAGAGTAAGATCATGAGGAAGGACGGTTGGGGCCTCCTTTTGATTGAGTGCTCCATAAATGGTTAGTGGTTTATCATTTATATCTTCTTTCCCTGCTTATGAGATGGCCTTTGTTGCATTAGATTTTCTCCCTAATTATTTTCTCTTATGTTTGAGATTTGTCCTCCTATATTCCTTTGTCAATGATCTCATTACAGGCCTTTTTATTAGGCAACAAACACCCAAATACTTTGAAAATGGAAAGATAAGTAATTCCATGCTTTTGGAATTAGAAATAAGAATGAATGATAAGCCTCTTTGCAGGGGCAAGCTCCTTTTACAATAGAATAAATGTACAAGTTGAGATGAGTCAGCAACAAAGTCTCCTCGGTATATATAGGCGACAAAGGGTAAAGTTACAATCAAAGGGTCTAGCTACAACACTAATATAACAATAGAAATGTAATAACTCAATATCTAGGGTTTTATCTAAGTCTTATCACAAGGTTTTGTCTAGGGCCATTCAAACAAGTGTTTCCCTCAACAATTTATTAGCTATGGGTGTTTTTGCATGAACTCATCTGCCCATGTCGCCTCTTCTACTGGTAGGTTTTTCCACTTGATGAGGTACTAAGTGACTGCTCAATTTTGCAACTACTTAATCCTTGTTTCAAGAATTATTTATGGTTCTAGTATGATTTTCCCTTTTTCATTAATCTCTGGTAAAATAGTTTGAACTTGGATCTTGTCCGAAATCACCTTTTTTAAGCAATAAACTTGGAAGATTGGATGTACATGTGAAGATGGAGGCAACTCCAATTTGTAAGCCATACTTCCAATTCTCAACAACACCTTATAGGGACCATTGCACTTGTGTGTTAATTTGTTGTCCTTTTTTAATTGCTTGATGAACATTTGTTTGTATGGTTGTAGCATTAGAAATACCCAATCACACACTTCAAATTCCCTTTTCTTGTGATTTTGATCAACTTGTTGTTTCACCCTATTTTGTGCTATAACCAAGTTGCCCTTCCATGGTTTGAGAACCTCTTGTTGGTGCTCTATGCGGTCCTCCATTGCGTGGACCTTCACTTTACCTCTGAAGGGTGATGTGATGGATGGAGGATGATATCCGTAAAGTGCCATAAATGGGCGCATTTTTGATGAAGTATGGAACGACGTGTTGTACCACCATTATGTCAAGGGCAACCACTTGACCCATTGTGTTTATTTATTAGATGCAAAGTAACAAAGATATGCTTCTGGATATTTATTTTAGTGTTGTGAATGTCGCGATAATAGCGGAAACTAGTGACTTTTTCAAGGTGTCGAGTTTCTCGACTGATTTTTTCTCCTCGAAATAATTGCGATATTATCGTGACATGATCAAAAAGTTTGTGTGCCCGCACCCATACTTGTTTATAAAGTTAATTTTTGGGTTTTTTTCCCTCATTTTACAAACATAGGTCAAGATAGAGAGCAGAGGATTAGGAGAATGAATTTACTAAGCTTAAAGAGGAGAAAACTGACGATATTTTGGACTTATCTCAAAGAAAATTGCACTGTTGACCGACTTTTCAACCTTGTTTTTTTTTGTTTTCTCTTAGTTTTTCCTTGGGTTTCAGTTAACCATTTATTTTCCATGATTTTGCTAGGGGCAGGAAGTGTGTTTTTTTGCCGTTGTTGTTTCATTGAGAGGAGAGGGTTTCTTGATAGTAAAATGGCTGATTTTTAAGTTTACTTTTTAAAATTATTCTTTTATTTAGTTATATAGGCCATAACCTTTCATTGTACCCTTTGTCTCCTATATATATATTGTACCAAGGAGACCTAGTCTTAGGATCATCATCTTGTATTGTATTGTATTAATTGTAAAAGGAGGTTCGACCCTCGAAGTGGATTGCATTCATTGACTTCTTATCATTTTTAAAGTGCATGGTTCATAACAAGTGCATTGATCCTTGGAAGGATAAATGGGCACTCCCTAATCATATCTCAAAATCTATCTTAATGAAAAGAGTATCAAGGCTTGAAGCATGATCTCTTTCTATGGGTTCCTAGAATTCAATGACATTGTCTAGGATGTGCCTACCTCAAAATGTTTTAGCCTAATAATTTTGGATAGGATATGCTTTATGCATAAACCTAGGGCCTTGTCTAGTATTTTATAGAAAGTATTAAGCATAGTGATTTACCTCCAGCTTGTGATCAATGCAAGCTACCCTACCTTGGGGATGAATGTGTATGCTATGTTAAAATGTGATAATCAATCTTACATTAAAGGATAAACATGCCAAGACATTTGGACCCTATGTGGGAATATGGTGAACCTGATGGGGGGTTTGATAGACAAAATTTGAGTTGCAAGTTGTGTGGGAAGCATATGACAAGGGGAATATCCCGATTGAAATACCACCTTGGACAAATTTTGGGACATGACATAGGACTTTGCAAAAAAGCATCTCCAAAAATCATTCGTATTGCCATCAAATCATTAGATGATAAAGATTCAACCAAAATTAACAAGGAAGCTATGAAAAGTCAAATTGCAAGGGGAGGAATGGTGGCAGGTGAGAGTGGTTCTACTTCTTCAACATCAGCTTCTACAATGGCCAACCCCACATTTACCTCATAATTTTTTGTTGCTAGAACCACACTTAGTGCACAATCGTCTATCAAGTCAATGCTTAAAAGAAAGGAGAAGGAAGAAACTAACAAGCTGGTGGGTAGGTGTTTTTTATGGAGTGACATTCCCTTCAACATTGCCAGGAACAATACATTTTACCAAGCTATGGTTGATGCTATTGCTATTGTTGGCTCGGGGTATAAAGCCCCTTCCTCTGATGATTTGAGAGGGCCTATTTTTCAAAATGAAAAGGTTGATTGCACTATTAGATTGGAGGAATTCAAGGCATTATGGGAACACACTAGAAGCACTGTGATGTCATATGGTTGGACTAATCAAAAGGGTGGAACCCTTATTAAATTCTTGGTTAATTGTCCCAAGGGGACAATGTTTATAAAAGCTGTTGATGCATTTGCGCATATCAAATATGCATGATTATTATGTGATTTGTTGGACAAGTTTATTCCAAAAATTGGTCCACAACATGTTGTTCGGACAACATTGCAAATTATGTTGTTATTGGTAGGTTGCTTATGGAGAGGCATCCTAACTTGTTTTGGACACCTTGTGCTGCACACTGTATTGACTTGATGTTAGAGGACATAAGAAAAATTCCTTATGTTAGGGATACTATTGAGTCATCAAAAAGCATAACAAATTTTATATATAATCATGCTTTTGTGCTTCATTTGATGAAAAGATACACCAATAACAAGGAGTTGGTGCGCCCTGCTATTACACGGTTTGTCACTAACTTCATATTTCTTCAATCTCTCTCTATGTGGGATGTGAAGAGAATGTTTCTTTCAGAGGAGTGGCGTGCTTTATTTTTTAGTTGCAAACCATAGGGAGATGCCATATGCTGACTAGTTTCATACTAGGAGAGCTTTTGGGCAGGAGTGCAAGAGTTGTGTGCCATTTTTGAACCTTTGGTAATGGTTCTACGATTGACGGAGACAAGCCCGCAATAGGCTACTTGTATGAGGCCATGGATAGGGTCAAAGAATCCATTCATAGCTATTATGAGCAATGTTGTTAAAAGCGCGATCGGGATTAAATCGGCGTCGGGAAAAAAGCGGAAAAAATCGGCAAAAGCGGGAAAAAAGCAAAAAAAGCGGGAAAAAGCGGGAAAAAAGCGTTTGGCACAAAAATATTCATTTTTTTTTCAATTTTTTTAATATCTAAACCATCTACAACATAAAATAAATACATTGACACATAAATATGATAAAAAAACTAATATATAAGATGTTTAATATCATTTCTAGCGCTAAAATCACACATAACATTGAATAATGTCCTGAATAGTAAGTCCTGAGTCCTGATCACTATCCCGCTGCCCCGCGCCTCGGCGCTTTTTTCAATAAAAATCGCGATTTTTTCGAAAAAATCGTTATAAAAAAAGCCCGCGATTTTTTGGGATAAAAATCGCGATTTAAGCGGGATAGTGATAAAATCGCGATTTTTTGAAAAAATCGCGATTTTATCGCGATTTTAACAACACTGATTATGAGGATAAGGGGCACGAGGGGTTTGAGAAACAACAATTGATATGAAGAGTGATTGATGAGCGATGGAACAATATACTCCATCGTCCCATTTATTTTGCAGGGATCTACCTGAGCCCCGCATTTTCTTACTCCTCCAATTTCAGATTTTATGCTAAGATTTTGGATGGATTCTTTACTTGTGTTCATAAGATGGTGTCATCTCCAAAAGAACGTGCAAAAATTTCTAAAGAAATGGAGATACACAGGATGGGAGGTGGCACATTTAGCTTGAAATGGCTATTGTGGATAGGAAGACCAAAATGCTAGGCAAGCTTTAAATGATTCTAGAACTAGGTCTCCTTGATATATATAGGAGACAAAGGGTGCAATTACAATTTAAGGGTCTAGCTGACAACACTAATATAACAATAGAAATGAAATAACTCAATATTCAAGGCTTAACACGGGGCTTTGTATAGGGCTTAACGTTTTCCATGTTCTTGACCTTAGATCTTGTCTCATATCTTTTGGATTGAAGGGGAACATCCAAACAATTGACTCGAGGGAAGAGGGGTGCTGAAAACCTCCTTGATTGATGAAACTTGAGGGGCCACTTGAGTCATTTGTTGGATCATTGCTTTTGATTTGGAGGGAGAAGAGGCCATGGGTTTGATGGCTTTTACTCCTTTGGAAAGGATATTAGACACATATTTTCTAGGCTGGGTCTCTCTCGAGGAGGGGCCTACCATGATTTCTTCCAATTTGGCTTTGAACACTAGCTCTTGCTTTATTTTATTTAATACCCTTCCTAATTCTTTCATTGCTCCTATAGAGCTTGCTCCTAGGATTGTAATTTGTTAGTGGTTCATCTTAATCCAATAGTTTTGAAAGTTTCCCCAGTTCCAAGACCATTGCAGGAAGGGGTGACAAGAGGAAAATTAGGTATGTTCAAAGGGTTGTGTGACTTACCTAGCTCGTGGATCTCTACTAGCTTTTATTCCTCTTCTCTTTGCTCTTCCACTAGGTGATGAGGGTAAGTATATCAAAGGTGTCCATAGTTTGCATATTCAACATCTAAAAGGGATATGTCACGGTCCATCTCTTGCTAATGGCTTTTTTGTCTGACCTTCAAAGAGATGGTGACTAAAAGGTTGTCATTGAGATCAACTTTTACTCGAATCTTGGCTATTGTTGTCTTCATGATGGCTAGGGAATGTTTGTCAATCTTGAGAAAAGTTCTTAGTTTGTAACCCAACATCCTTAGTACAATGGGGAGGGTGGGAGTTCATGACTTGCAATTTTTTATTGCAAATTCAGAAATTTCATCTCCCACAGAGGTTTCCTAGATCTAGTTCTTGTGAAATTTCAGCCTTAGGGCTGAACTAAAATATAAATTTACAGCAGCAATAATGGACA
Organism: Pinus tabuliformis; assembly: GCA_031772625.1. Taxonomy (NCBI): domain Eukaryota; kingdom Viridiplantae; phylum Streptophyta; class Pinopsida; order Pinales; family Pinaceae; genus Pinus; species Pinus tabuliformis. The sequence goes on along the minus strand of CM062812.1, from coordinate 783,313,772 downwards.
ATATTTCACTTAACATCAACCCCAATACAATAGGCATTTCAAGAGAAAGATACCAAACTAATGCCATCAAGTTTCAGCTCTTAAGAGCAATGTTTCAACTTTCATGCATAAATCAGATTTGAAATTCACTTTATTACAATAAAATTTGCAACAGTAAATCTGCTCTATTATTTTCAAGATCATTTCGAAACCCTTACCAATTTTAGCTTTAACTCATGTCAGATCAGCAAGACATAAAAGTTAGTGGAATTAACAAATTAGGAAGACGATTATAGCTGAAAGTCATATTAATGCTATTTTACTGCTCATACAGAAATGCATATAAATCTGAACTTATAAATGAAAACACATTGAATCAATTTACTTCAAATACTGAGTGGAAACTAAGAAAGCAAACACATTAAATGACAGATATTTTTGGGCAATGCCCCTGGAAAAACTCTGAAGGGAAAACCAGTAGAGAGTAAAATTTATTATAAGCTCACAGAAAAATAAGTTTACAGCAATTTTTTTTCCAGCAATAAATGACTGTACATATCTCGAAAACCGTGCCCTTTCACCACCTCGAAATCTGTGCCAGAGACCCTCAAAATCTGTGCCAATTTTCTGCTGTATTACTGTACAGCCTGTATGGTCTGACAGATGCAATAAATGCCTTGGTTTCTGTTCCACGATTTCCTGCACTTGCTGTACAGTCTGTACAGATTTTACATATAAAATGTGCCTTGAAATCTGTGCATTAACTCAGCCTCGATTTTTGTGCAAAATAACAGCAGTATGGCCTGCAATAAATGCTGTACGGCCTGCAATAAATGCTGATCGTTCTCCTTGGTTTGCATGCCAAATCTCTTGGTGAATACACCTTTTTGCTGCTCCTTTCCTCTTTCTTCAGCGCTTCACGTCTCTCCCTCCCTCCTCATTAATGTAATGAATAATGATGGTGCCTTTCCCTAGAATCTCCTTTTATACCTCATTATAGTGATCTTGACCTAACCCTAAGATCTAATGGCTGAGATTAAGTCCTTGGCCAATAAGATCTATGGTTGTGATATAATATTTCGTTTCACAACTTAAATCACTTTTTTCATTAATGATACACAAAAGTCACTTTAACTTTACACAAAAGTCACTTTAACTTTATAAAATAAAGTTATTGTGCTAGGAACCACTTTTGGACATTCTCCTACATGCTAGACACCAGGCCAATGTGGAAGACTCTTATCGGAGCTAGAAATTCAACACATTATTTGCTAGGATCATTGACCTCATTGGCCTTGCAACAAAGATCATTGCCAATCATATACTTGCCTTCAAGCAATCACGAGGAAGGCCATCAATCTCGGGGGTTTGCCATTTTTCATTCAATTTAGTAAATACTAAAGACTTAATCTTCAGAAAGGTCACCATCAAACTTGCCTTTGTCGATAGTGATATTACAAGGTATTACCTTAATGCATTCTTGTCAAGGCTCCATTACATTGATAGACATTGTATATGGAGAGAACATGTTTTTAAAGTGAAGCCCAAACATGTCCTTGATTTTAGAAGAGTCCTCCATCGATGTTCCATCAGTGTTGCATGAACTAGCAACACACTTTGAAGAATCTTTCCACTTTAAAAGTAAAAGTAAAATTTGGAGCCCTTAACCCCTTCATCAAGCAATTGAAGCTTGGCATGAACTTTGGCTCCTCTATCAATATATTCCTCGTCCATTCACATCATCAATCGCAAATGCCTTGTCTCCTCCTGAAGCATTGTGTTATGGATATTTGCCTCTAGGGAAATTTAGACCTTCTCAAGCGGGTATCTTGCCTCCTTAAACTCTCTCCTTCTCTGTTCCATCCACCTACTCCATCCTCTCATAAATTTCACAATCCCATTAGAGGAGCCAACCTTTGTTCCATGAGGCCTTGGGGAAAGATTCAAAACTCAATGCATTGAATCATGTTGCTGCTGTAGGTTAGGATTTTGGGTATTCTTTGGGTTTGGATGGTCCTCTCTCTCATGGATGTGGATTTTGGAATAAGATAAGATAATTTTATTAATGCCCAATAACTGATTGTAAATAGGTGAAAGGCAGTGCTAGGTGCATTAGAAACAATACATAATAGTAGTGAGAATCTACAGTCTATCGTCAAAGAAACAAGAGAAGATACAAAGTTGGGAGTCTCGAAAGAGAGATGATCCCTTTTAGAAACCCTAGACAAATGTCATGATTGGAGGTGCATGGAGTATGTGCTCAATCCCCATAGGAACTATCACATACTGATGATGAGTTGATAACATTAGTTTGTATTGACAGTAGGTGGATCTCTCCTACCATTTGAGCCTGAGTGTAGAAACCCTTAATGGATGATTGACTTGAATCTTGATGAATTGGAAGATTTGGATATAACATGCTACTCACAAGAGGCTGCTCTTTGTAAAAATTTGGAAGAATGAGCTGGAGCATGTTTGCTGTGAATGGAAAAATTGGCTTTGGTCTAGACTTGATGGTGTTGCAAAGGTTTCATGGGTGGAGTGTGGGGATTACTGAGGTCTAATGGATCTGGAAACTAAGGTGGTTAAACTGCTCTCTGCTTGACACTCTTTGTGAGCAATAAGAAGGAGGTTATCATTCCAGTAGTGTCCAGTGGTGTGGGTGGTTTTAGCATAGATGATTGAATCTCAAAAACGCCCCTCATGTATAAAGCTAAGCATTATTGGTTTAGATATCAAAAGATAGAGAGGGAGTTCTCAGACTCCTTGAGAAAGTAATGGTATCAACCATGGATCTCATAATAGATGGGGCATCAGAAAATGAAATGCTCCTTTGTCTTAGTCTCAAATAGGTGACACCTCTTTAGGTTATTATTTCCATGCATGAGACCCATAGATAGGTTGAGGGATTGTCCTCAAAAAGTGTAAGGCTCTCGAAATATTATGATCTCAAAAATAGAAAAGTCTAAAAATAGCAGCCCACCATAAACTAAAAGTCGTCAACTCTCTCATAATTGTTGTGTAAAATACTAAAATAGAGTAAGGGGAGGCTCAAGTGGGGTAGATTCTGCTAGGCCAAATATAGTAATAATGATGCCTAGGCCGCACACATAGGTTTGAGGAAACCTCTTGCGCAAGTGTGTTGTCGGTCATGGTCAACTTAGTTAACATGGAAGCTTCTAGGCTATTGTGTGTTAGGATTCCAAATAGAAAATATATTTCATGTGGAGTTCACAAATAATCTTCTAAAATATGTTGGAATGGATTTAGACCTTGAAAATTAAAAAATCTTGGAATGCCCTAAAATTGGACCTTCATGTTGTGCGCCATACTGGGTCCCTAAGAGCGTGATCACATCACAAAAATCTTAAGGCTAAAAATGGATCAAATGTTGTGGTCTCTAAATTTGCATAAACACGAAGCACGAGAGAATCTCCATATTGGGTCTCCAAAAATGTAATTACATCACAATTCTCTCAATACCCAAAAAATTACTCAGAGAGCAAGCAATCTTTGACTCTTGGCAAAAAATATGGCCTTATATAATCTGCCTAAAATTTGAGCCATGAGCAGATGTCCATAAAGGGTCATCAGATATATATGATCCTATCGTAAAAAAGGTGATTCTTAAGAAGTGCAAATTTTTCAAGAAAGTGAATCTTGAAAATCAAGAAAGTGAAATCTTGTTGATCTAACCATATGTTTCATAGTTTACAACCTCCCATCTAAGTGATGAAAAAAGCATATATATATGGATAACTTACTACCATTTGAAACCTTTTCCAATTGATATACTTATATGAATGTGATGTGCCCTCTAGATGTACCCATTTGTGAGCTACTTGCTAAGAACCTCTCAAATTCTTAACCCATTAGCAAGAAAATTCTTGTGACCATGTGCCAAGTTTGATTAGCACTCATGAATCGTCAATGTTGAATGATTGACCAACCAATGCAATCTATAATGTATCTACAAACTATCTTATTGAATGCATTATGAATTTTGAAGAAATTCATTGTGGGTGTTAACATGTTCAACTTTGAGATCTCCTAGAGGTGGAATGTTTGTGGGTCATGTGAGAGGATGTTTTTTGTTTATTGTCTCCCACCAACAAGCTTTGCAAGCGAGGACTTTGACTTGCAGTTATTGCCTCTAGCACCTAAGACAGGTTGAAGTAAAAAAATGATGACCCCAATGATACTAGGTCTAGAAAGGCCACCCAAAGGCTTGCGTCTATGGATCATCGCCCCTTGGATGTATAAGGCTAGGCATCTTTAGTTGGGGTAGGGAAAAATTGTTGCAAGGGAACCTCCCAACTCTTGGAACAAGTAGTGGAACCTCCCCAATCTTGCAGTATATGGGACATTTCAAAGCAAATTGCTCGTTGGACTCTATCTCGTATATGGGACATTTGAAAACAAATTGTTCCTTGGACTCATATCTCGTATATGGGACATTTGAAAACAAATTGCTCCTTGGACTCTATATCTTGGAGATGGCAAAGTTGGTAGATCCTCTCAAACTTTGTAATGTGGTGGTTTTTCTTGATTCGTAGTGGTTGGGAGCAAACTTGTAATTGGTTGAGTGGGATACTTAGTTAGTATGATAGTTAGGATGAATAATGAGAACATCCTACATTTGCATGAAATTCTCATAATAAATGGTCATCTTGGGGCCAGAAGTCTAGGTAAGAGACCGAGTTGCTCTAAATGTACACTCGATAATGTCATCTCTAATTTACTTGTGGATCTCCCCTTTAGTGGGGAGGAGATGATTGAGGACATCCAAACAATGTTCGAAATGTGGGAAATGCTCTATGAAAATGCCAATGGATTGAAGAAAAGAAGTGGTCTCTAATAACCAGCTTTGTATATGCTTGGAAAAGGCATTCTCCTTGAAAGAGTAGAGAGTGAGATAGGGATATCTATCCTGGGCAGATGTAGAGGAGTCCATAGTACAGATTTTCTGGAGGAAGAAAATGAGTTTGAAAATGTTCCCTAGGTATAAAGGATGAGCCCTAAACTCAACTTGGATGTGGGATGCCAATTTGCAAGCAATGTTGCAGTTATCGTTATCGGGATATTATCGGTGAGGGGAAAAAATCGTAAAATACAAAAATATTCATTTTTTTAATATCTAAAGCATCTACAACATATAAATATGATAAAAAAACTAATATATAAGATGTGTAATATCATTTCTAGTGCTACATCACACAACTGTGAATCATGGCCTAAATAGTAAGTCCTGACTCCTGAGTCCCAACTCAGCCTCAAAATATCAACAAAAAATATAATAATGTATCTCATATCATGAGTCGTAATGTCATATAAAATGAAATGAACCAAATAACTAAAGTCTAATACTACTGATTTCCTCTGCCCCTCTTGCGAGAAAATGCAATAGCTTTCCCCTTCCCTCTAGATGTAGATGCCGCTGGAGTTGGCAATGGACTCTGGAGTCTGCTGTGCTCTAGAAGCTGAAGAACTAGGAGCTACAGGAGGTAGACCACGTCCTCTACTGGTGATAGGGGTAGCCTGGGTAGGTAGTGTCAACTCCTCCTTCTCATAAAAAAATTGGAGGTTTTTTTTTTTGTTTTTTGTTTTGTTTGTTTGTTTGTCTATTATAATATCCAAAAGATTTTTTGGGTAAAAATCGGCCGATAATATCGCCAAACTCAAAAAATCGCGATTTGCCGATAATATCACGATTTTCGCAACACTATTTGCAAGGGGTCATGCACTCAAGCATGATAGATTGCACCCTCTCAACACATTCCGAGAATACGAAGGACAAATATGGGCCCCAAACTTTGATCCCATAAAACACTGCAGGTTTGGTAGTACCAAAAAGGTACATCTTTGTAAGAATGTCTTGAAAAGGCAAATGAAAATGTTGGCGCTTGAGCAAGGGTAAGGCGGCATACCTTTTGTAGATTTGGGGTTGAAAAGTGGGCTTCATGATGAACTAAGGGTGTGCGAATCATACACCCAGGTATGTGTAGGCCATGGTAACCTCCATTTGCCTCGTGGAAAACGGAAGTGAAGATTCTTTAGAGATTTCTTTTAGGAGTTGAAAATCAAAACCTTGGTTTTGGTTTTACTGTTGAAAGAGTGATACCCACATATTGAGAACAGTGGCATAGAGTTTGGAAAATGTGTACCCATCATTATAGTATTGTGGTTGTTTAGATCTATCTATTGCTTAATGCCTTATTTAAAAATCAGGTGGATGATGCACTGTGATAATGATTGCGGGGGCCTTGTGAAACCTGGTTGAAGAGATCTGCAATGTGGGATATTTGATAAACCAAACCATACTAAGGAATTTGGCATGAAAACTGAGATATCTCTTTCAATGCCTGATGAAAATAGGTGGCAAGGGGTAGGGGGAATGGACAAAGGTAGGGGATTGGACTGGGAAGACAAAGGGAAGTAGCATAGTTTAAAAATATCTGCCATCCATTTGCACACATTGTCTCTCCAAGATGAAATTCCGAGTCAAGATTATTAAAACATAAAAAGTTCAAATGATGCTCCTATGTTGGTATTATATGCCGAGGAGGCTTCTCATGCAATATTTGTCTTGTGACCTGTGGGCCCCTGTTTATTGTATTCTATTTTTTATGCTGTTAGGTAGGTAAGTCTGTTGTGGAGATCTCTATGCACCATGTGTTGGTTTTTACCTATCTTGATGACTGCATTGGGTTCTCTGTAATAATAACAGTTTCTCTCCTTTCTGTTGTAAACATTTCATGATCCTAGTATTTATTTATAAACAGCATTTTCTTTGTGGTTTAAATATCCATAGTAGAGCAGCAGCTTGAATTCATAACTCACTGTGATGTTTTCACAGTAAATGCAACCCTGCTGACTACAGGCCATACAAGATAGTGTTGAAGTTGTTATGATTTGGATGATTTCCTTTGGGTTTTTTTCCATTGCATCAGGATGTCGATGGCATAGCCAACACTGTATTTTCTCAGGTATACTTTTAATATCAAATGTTGTTAATTACTCGTTGATCTGTGACAGATATTTTCAGAATTGGCATGAAGTGAGAAACTTGAGAACAAAGGAGTTTTAACATTGGAATATGTTATCAGTTCTTGTTGCGTTATAAAAGGGTATTTGCTGGAGAAAATGTCCAATGGCAAAGATCAAGTCTCACTATTACATTTTATTCTTCAAATTAAAGTAATTCTATTCGCTGCAACAACATTTTTGTTGAAGGTAGTTCTTTTATCATGGACTGTATACTTTGTCTTATATTCATGTCCATTTTTTTGATAATTTTCTTTGCACTGGAATTTTAATTGTTTAATAACAGACATTTAAATGTTTTGTTTCAGCAAGTCAAGTACACTCTACAAATTCAACGTTCTGTTTAAATCATTGGTTTCAGAATAGTCAGGCTTGTACTTTAACGGCTGATCTGTATAACGTCTGATTTAGCAAGCAGAATGGAAGAACAGGATGAAGGGGAACTTGAATTTAGGGAGGAGGAACTAGTAGATTTTGAGGGATCTGATTACAGCATTGAATATGATGATGAATTTGGTTATGAAGAGGAGATGGGGGGTCCGTTGTCATCGACAATATCAGAAGATATTTTACTAGAGCAGACTGAACACTGTGAGCAGCCCAGAAGAAAAAATGCCTTTCTTACCGGAGATCACATAAACTCAACTGTTGGTCACACCATTGAAGGACTGGAATTTGAAGTGGGGGATGCCCAACCAAATCATCTAGATCATACTCAAGATGCTGCAGAAAGTGGGGACATTGAAGAGGGAAAATATGAAAAGGATGATTTTACTGTTTCACGGATTTCTTCTAGTTTTGACACTAATATTTTGGACTACAAAGGATCTCAAGTCGGGGCTAAAAAACATTTGAGAGCAGATCTTGAGGATGGCGAGCTTGACGACGCAGCCATGGTGATCCCATGTTCCTGTTCTCCAGTATTCCTTCTACACTCTACTTTCTTTGTTGCCAGTTGTCTGTCCATAGAAAATTCTTGTCAGTCTAAACTAACTACACATTTGTGTATCCTAAGGTCCTTCCTCCCAAGTCTGGCTGCAGTCTGAGTTCCACATTTGTGTGCATTTCATCTCATCTTGTTTTCAAAGAAGAATCACTTATTGTAGCTTGGAAAGGGAAAGGTGACTATGTTCTATTTCCATTCTAGTACAGCCTTGTTCACCGCTGAATGCTTTATGCTCCATTCTGTTTGTTAGTCAGTGGCTTCCTGGTAATTATTTATGGTCACCTTCTCAAAGTTTAGATTACCACTTCATTGAAGTGTTTTTCAAACTTTTTGCAGTTATATCTGATTCTCAGTGTCATGTCTGGATTTTGCATTTCCTTACAAGTATAATTTGCTCAAGGGGAAGCTAGAGAGAGATCAGAGAAAGTGTGGGCCAGTTGTACAGTAATACATAGAAAAATGGCAAAGAAGTAGTTCCCATTGTTCATATATCTGAGTGTCCTGTCTCCTATTTAAAGTAATCTTCAATCTTTACACTCATATCAAGTCATGATGGTGTATTGGCAGTTTCCATTTTCACTCATTTCAGATACGATTTGAATATCTGAGCCCAGAGTGTACCTTTAAGTGCTTTCAGCATAGCATACTTAAGGCTCAAGAGTGCTTTCGAGTTATTTTCTTGTTGATGAGGCAAAGTTTTTTTCCATGAGATGATTGGGCTTTTGTTGGGATCCCTTTCTAGAAGGAGAAAATCATTGGAGACACATCCATAGCTGGAAAGGCCTTTGAAATCTGTTGGGTTAATCCTGATTCCTTTTCTCATGCTTGCATATGATAAAATGTTGGAAGTTATTGCAGTGGTTCATTCAACTTATATTTCTTCTGTTAAGTTGGGTGATATCAAACTAGACAAGCTAGACCTTACAACAACTATCCACTCTACTTCCTTCACAGTTATAACATGTGACTTTTTCTCATCTTGTTGGGTTGGGTGAGAGTTCACTGACTTATAGTCTTGGGGTGTTATGAACTTTCAGTTCTCAATGAGCGACATTCTACTGCAAAGTCTGATGTTGAAGAAAGAAGAGTTTATGATGCTTTATGTGGCCAAATGTTTAACATATAAACCTCTGTTTGCAAGTGTCATATGTCCTGGCCTCCCTCTCAGGACTTGAGCTATGAGCTTCTTGAGTAAACTTCTGGTTTCAGTACAGATGCCAATGATGGTGTTGTGGGCTTAATATTGAGCTTTGATATATCAGAGGATTCATCAAATGGGAAACAAAAGTGGGATTGTGTTCTCGAGCTGTGTTGAAGGAAATACTGGACAAATGGTGTCATTTTCAGCCTTCAGGAAGCATATTGAGGTTTTTACCTTTTTAAGAATTTTCAAGGACTTCTAAGTTCATACAAGAGATTATGGTATGGAGCATATGATGTTTCCATATTGTTTAATTTGCTACTTGGGTACTAGTGTCAATTCCATTAGTTGACAATTACAGATGAATAAAAGTAAAAATATTGAAACATTTTTCCCAACAATGTTACTGTTAGCTTAAACTTGTTATCAAGACTCATTTAGAGTCCAGCTTTCATGTACATGATATTTGACATCTGGTGTATGTTTTCTGCCTTGATTTTTCCTCCTTTGCACTCATTCTCTTTTGCATGTTTGGAGCCAGGCCTTGATTTTCTTTTATAGGATATTGTCTATGCACTAGAGGCTAGGGGTTATACTTGCAAGTTCATTTCTTGTGAAATGAGACAGTGTTCAAGTGCAATGCTTGTTGTCAGGTGTCAGATGCTGTGCAGGAGGGTTTTGCAATGCCTCATAGTATCTGGGTAACCATACTATGATGTTTTACAAGTCATAACCTAACTATGTGTTTCTCCTTATTAAATCATGAGATGGTCAACACTCAAGTTTTCTTTTAGGTTTGGTTGAAGGGAAAGCATTAGTCTGCAACATTCTGGGGCTTAAGAATAACTATTAAATGAGATTTAAAACTTATAAATGGGTTTGGTAATGGTAACACAACCTGAGGCTTTTAACTATGAAGCACTGGGAAATATGGACGTTTCCCGAGCGAGTGAAGAATGCATTGGAAAAGAAAGGAAAAAGAGGAACTTCGAGGATGCCTCTGAGTGCCAAACAGTTGTAAAAGGAAAGGAATCAAAAGAAACATGGTTGACTATAAGAACAGCGAGACAAAATCGTCCAAGAGGGAGGTAAGCTTTTGCGGTTTGAGCCTTTGCAAATTTCTCTCAGCTTGTTAGAATCATAGACATCACATTATCTCTATCTCTTGTTCTTAAATTGGATCATAAGATGTCAATCAAATATTATGGGTTATGCGAGTTATCATACTAGTGAGAAGTAAGAACATTGTCAGACGATTTTTTGCTGAATTTGCATGCATAATTTCTGTTAACGATAGATTGCATATATATTTATATATTTAATACTTATTTGTAAATAGTGAATGCTAAATGTTTGTGAGATCAACACAATTTTATCAAATTTTTTGTGTTCTGTTGCTAGACAATCGGATTACTCTGCAAACTTTGCAAAGGGCAAACCTGCTGGTAAGTTGTCCGTTGATTAATTTGCATTCATAAAGAATTTGCTTGCATTTTTTTTTCTCTTTGTAGGTTCTTGTGGTAGGCGAAACAGGCACAAAGTTCAAATTTAATTTGGTAAAAGGCAAATGCTTCTTGGCCTGCAGGTTGTCGAGGTCCTGACATGCATATGTTTGGTCTTGCACATGCAAATCTGGCTCCTTGTCTCATGGGTCCAACAAGACCTTTGATGCCTAGGGGTTTAGGTGGTCCTCTTCATCATTTTGGTGGTCCTCTGGGGATGTCTGCATCTGTAAGGCCAAGTTTGAGAATTCGTTCACATCAGATTACACATCTCTGCTGTTAAGATAAACTTTTGAATAGTTTTTTTAAACTTTTACGATTATTTTTTCTTATGATCCTGCCAGATCCAATTCCAGGATGCATTGTTGCAAGAGCAGATAATGATGTCTAACCATCCAATACAACTGGGCATGCATGGGCCAAGGCATCCTCCCTTCAATATGAATGTCCCTCCCCCTCACCTCTTTGCAGATGTAGACTATTTTGGTCATGGACCGAGAGGTATGATGCACATACAGCCTCGTGGACCCAATATGGTCCCTCCAGTAAATTGTGTTGGTGCCATTGATAATACAGGTCGGGGCCAGATGTCTATGTATGGAGCAGGTAGAAGTTTACTCCGAGGTACTTGTTCAAATATTGGTGGGAGAGGAGGTTCATTCCCCAGGAATGGATTTGGCAGGCCAGCTACTTGGCCATCAAGTCCTATTGATATTCAGGCAATAGGGAGGGGAAGGGGACAAGGGCACCAGGTAGAACTTGATGAAGTTAAAAACACTCAAGTGGGTCAGTTTAGGCTAGAACTGATGGTGGGTGTTGGACAAAAAATTCCAGTTGATGTAAACAAAGCAGATAAAATTGTTCAAGGCAAAAGGATGAAATGGATCCCAGTGAAGACAAAGAACAGCACCAGTGGTGAAAACACTAGTGATGCTCGACAACTATCTGATGGTCAGAAAACAAGTGTTGAAGATTGTAGGAACTCGGTGGTTTCAAGCATGTCACAGGCTACAAACAAAAGTCAAGAGCCTGGGCCTAGTACTGCAAATATGATTCAGCTTGGGGGCCCTGTACAGCGGAGCAGGTGTGTGCATACATTTATGTGTGTACTGCAGATTATTGATTTTGTGGGATTGTTGTTTCTGACATCCAAAATTCATAGGAATTGTCTAAATGATATGGACTGATTTTGGTTATAGATAGGCCTTTTTTGGTTCTGATTTGACCATTTTTCATCATATATGGGTCCAAATATTAGAATATTTAGAGTCTAGACAACAACAAAATTGTATTCATAAAATTTGGTTGGTGCATGCGTTTGTGAGGGTGTGCTTATTATGCATGTGTTCTTATGCTGTAGATTCTTCATTGCATGGAATTCTTGTTGCTGATATCCAAAAATCATATTTGTAAAATTTGCTCTGTTCAAGCTGCTTGAGTTTGTGGCCAGTAGTTACAGGCTATTCTTATTTGTTAGTGAATACCTGTTATATTCCAGGGTCCTGACTGTTGGTGGCTTGCCTGAGGGGACACCTCTTTCAATTGTTATTGAAGCATTTGAGAAGCAAGGGAAAATAGAGGTACGTTTTTGCAGTGTATTTAGTTTAAATGCTTGATTCAAGGGATATCAAATATTGAGAGCTTTTCTTCTGTAGTTCCCATTTGCTTACAAAGTTAATTATCATTGATTTCCACTTATGGAATTTTAGTCATGAGTTTACCTTCCTACTATCTGTTGCAATCAAGAAACTGGTAAAATTAAATGAAAGATAAATTTATAATTACAAACATGACATTCCCAGAAAATTCAGCGAGAAATGGGGAAAAAGAAAATAGGGGGAAGATGTGGATACAAGTGAGTCGTGACAAGGAAAACAGTTTGTGAGATATTTCTAAACCTAAGTTCGAATTTGTTCATTGAGATACAATTGAAAATTCTTTTGGGAGTACAAAAGTTACCCACCTAGGGCTAGTACAGCCTGGTTGTGGTCCTTGGGCAATGCCAAAGTGATTATGCAAAGGATTTCTTTGTGGCATACAAAGGACATGCTGGGAGGTGGCTATACCTATATTGTCTAGGCTGTGTACCTATGCCAGGCCTTATAAAATCAAGGAATAGGTAAAGCAAGCCTATTTCGGCTTAACCATTGCTTTCCATATTTAGGCTATCCCATGAAACTAAGTAGAAGTATTAGCGTTTAGGATCTGTTTTCGATTCATATTTCTTGTTATTGGTATTGGTTGGATCACTGAACAATGTAATGGATATAAGTCATATAATAAAATAATAAAGAAATATTTAAATAGAATGATAACAAATGTTGATGTATGTAGCTTGGGTAGGTACTTCTGCAGAGGCCTAAGTGTAATACGCTTTGAACCTTAGCAAATTACTTTAGTGATTAAAGTAATCTCATTCTATAAGATAAAGTGAGTTAATCTAATGAAATGCAAAGTTTTTGCATTAGTGAATTAGAAGTAATCTCAACTGTCGATCTCAAGTGATGTTGAGATCAATCTCAACCGTCAATAACTTTGGATATTAGGTTTAGGAGAAGGACTTCCTTTCAAGTATGCCGTCTTTAAGGAAGGTGCAACCTTGCAAGGGTGCAACAAAGGAGATTCGAATCAGCCAGGCAGGTCAAATCCAGATCTAGGGCTTGATCAATTGGATTAGATACGGTATGTTTTATATGTAAATTTCTCAGTGGGCCATTTTCCCAGGAAGGGAGCATGAGTAGGCTTTGATATTATTTTTAAACCTGTGTTGCATGGGTTTGCGAACCCAGGGGTGGGGTTCTTGAACCTGTCCCCACGTTCCAAGTGCTGGAATAGGTACCTCTAGGACGAACCCTAAAGAACCCGGTTCTTCGTGTACGAACCCATCACTTCACAAACTTGAGATGGGTTCTTTTCATGCATTGGGTGCGACAAACCCCGAAAAAGGGTGCTTGGCGGGTTCATTGGAGGCACGGGGGGCAATAAAAAATTAACTTTTTTATTTAATAAAAAACCACAAAACCCTACCCGGATGTCATTTTGACATTTTGTTCATTGGCGGCTTGACATTTGTTCACTGTTCATTCGGCTCGCTTTGCATTTTGCTTGTTGCTCGAATTGTAGAGCTCGAGACGACATCCATTTTCGCAACAGTGAGCACAGGTGACAGGTCCAGACGACATCCATTTTTGCAGCAGTGAGCACAGGTGATAGGTCTAGACGATGTACATTTTCGCACAGGTGACAGGTGCAGACGACAGCACAACATTCTACCTGACTGGTCAATGAACGGTGGCGAGTTTGTGACCATTGGTGTTTGGGTACAGCACTGCAGCAGGACCGCAAGTATTTCTTTGAAGTGTATTCATGAACTAGTAGACCCTCAAATCACCTCTTGCAACTCATATAAAATCACTCTCCTATGCTGCTGCAAATTCTCCAAGGGGACAAGAATGAGAGACAGAAGAAGAAATGAAGGACTCAAGAATAACCAAACGCTTAACTCTCACTCTCCTCCAACTCTTATAATATGAACAAAGAGGTTATCATCAATCTTTTTCTCAGAAATAAAAAACCTTAAAATAGAAAAGTACGAGTGCAACTTCCACCAATAGGGAACTCTTGCTTAATCAAATGTAACTCCCCCCATTATGACTATATCTTTAACTGCTGCACCTCCTAGAATAGGTATTAAACTCCTAAAACAAATGTCCTCTTACACACCCCAATAACAGCTTGAGGAACTCTAATGGAATCTTCTCTTGTTGTTCTGCATGCATCAATGTTAAATGATTCAGGAATGCTAGCGCCCTCACACAAAAAATGGATGTAAATTCCCACTGATGCAGCATCCTCCTACAGGTGAGTATCTGCCAGGTTTACTGCACCCTCCACGTACCAAAAATATTGTAACTCCTAATGAAACAACTTCCATGTTTGCTGCTAAGAATAGTGTAAAAATGCTCTCCTAAAGGCACCTTTACTACTTCTAGGGTGGGACAATGTAACTACCTCTAATTTGTCCCTCATGCTACTATTAATAGTAGAACGATACACAACAACCATCAAGTAAGGCAGTCTCATGCTGCAATAAAGTCCTCAAGACTGTGCCCCCTTTAGATTCTGCTATATTCTTCAGAAAGGCACCCTCCCTCTGTCATTAATAGCTATGTTCTTTATGAATTTGATTGTCTTTTATATTCCTTTTCTGTATTAAACCTTTATTCTCAGCCACAGTGTTAGAGCATTCTACATTTTATAGATGTATTTTCCTTCACATTAAAAATCTTTGGTACAAGGCAGTGCTCAAATTTGTAGCAAAGGTGGAAGATAATTGGATCAACAAATTCATATATATATAAACTATAATATAACCCCGACAAACCCACGCACCCTGTTTCAAAAAGTGACGTACCCGTCCCCGAACCCACATTTCCTGGCAACATAATTTTAAATTGTTGATTGGGCATAATTTGTTTGTGTAATGTGTGATTGAGATTGGTTGTGCTTTTGCTGAAGATTTTTGTTTATGTTAGAAACCTAGTTGTGCTTTTATTCAATTGGTTTGAGATAGTCTGCTAGGTTAATTGCCAGGTGCTAGGTTTAGAAATTTAACAATAAATACTAATAACCCTATTTTGAATATGATCTAAAGTTGCCTAAATAGTCAAAATTCAAGGTTCTTCATAAAGATACATCTTAAGAGGGTATATTTATTCTTGAGACTATCATAATTGTAATAGTCTTATCATCGTTATTTGTTATGAAATATATTTTTATCTTTTATAGACATCTCTTCTCTGTTTCATATAAGTATTACATTAGTATCACAGATTCACAGCCAATTCCAGGCCACTTCCGCTGTGATAGATCCACTGCAAAATTGTTGTCAGAATTCATGGAGGCCGGAATTTGTGGAGGTTGGGTTTCATGAAAGTTGATGATAGTGGAGACTGGAGACTGGATTTTTTGCAGGCCAAAATTTGTGGATGCTAGAATTCATGGAGCTGAGGTATGAAAGCCACCAATGGTCATTTCTATGAAATTCCACAATGGAATGCTAGTCTAACATTTTGGGTGATATGTCCTTTTTGTACAACAAAGTATGAGTATAGGAGGTTTTTTGAAAATATCTTCTCTACCAATGCTGCTAGATGGTGTTTATTGCCAAGGAAATTTTTGTGGAGATGTTGACTTTGTTTGAGGAGGCTCAATGTGGGCATTGTTACCCACCACCTATGGGTAGTATACATAGGAGATTTTTTTTTTCTTAGATAGTCCTCAGCTGACAGCACCTTGTAGCCACCAGATAGCTCGATGTTCCATTATCTTTGCCACCTGAGCCAGCGATGTGGTCCCTTGCCCATCTGTTATGATTGCATGTTCGAAGGTAGGCCTCTTGACCCTGAAGGTATGGCTTTTCATTGGTATAGTTGAGTAATTTTCCTTACTTTTCATGGACACTTTGGGGAATGGATTGGTGGGGGGATTCGGCGGAAAGAGTGGGCTTAGGTCTGTACTCTTGTTTCCTCACCCTTGTATCCTAGTCTTGTGGGACCTCCTTTACTGGCCATTGGCTTTAGGGTTGACACTACATGGGAAATCCTTATTTTGGTTGCGTGGTCCCGCTACCTGGCACCATATACATCACTCCCTTCCGCTCATTCTAACCCCATTCATCATTTTACCCATCCGGGTCCAAATGAGTCCACTGGGTCCACATAGGGTTAGCCCCCCCTCCTCTTGTCTGCACCTTGGGTCGGGCCTGGAACGATGCCTGGAGGTTGATGCAGCTAAAAAGAAAAGAAAAAGCATAATTTGGCCACTCTCAACAGGAAATGTACCACAAAATGCAAAAGATGGTCGGGACATATAGATTTAGCACATGGGAAAAAGCCAAACATGAGGTCTACCCCTTATTCATCGCCATCACCCTGGTTCCTCTGGGCCTTATATTAGCCCCCTCCACATTAAGGAACCCATGATTGTTCCAACCACTGGCGGGCAATGAGTTGCCCCACCTTAAAAGGGGGTGTCTAATGCGATATTCTACACATCATGCTCTCATCTCCTGGAACCCCAAGTAGTTTTGAAGAAAAATCAATCAAAGGCAAAAGGCATATGAAGAAGGGTGGAAAAACAAAGGCCGGGGTAACCCATGTACTGCGATTTGCTCCTTCCTACACTCCTATACTCAAGTTTGGGCTTCCCTCATCATAGCTACCCTTCTACCATGAGATGTGGCTTGGAGCCTTCCCCTGACCCCCACTTCGTCTCATCACTATATCACATCCCACCTACCCATCGATGGATGTACCATGGACTTGTCACCCCCTTTGAAGGCTGAAACCACCTAATAAGGTCCTTGGTTAACCCCCTTATTGAGCTTGGAGCCACCTGTACATGCCCAAGCCCACTATGGAAGGGCATGCCACCATGAAGTGCCCCATTGATTCCATGATTTGTAAGCTTTTTTACTTGATTATTCTAATGATTTGTTGTATTGGAGGGCAAGGGGATGCATTGGATCTTATGCAGGATTGCAGGTGGGTCTCCATTTGGGGTTTGGTCTCCTTATATGGGGTCCAAGCCCTCCAGAGGGCCACATTAGCACTTGTAGGGTGAGAATTGAGAGCCATGGGCCTCCACCATAGCAGAGAGTACTTCATGGACCCCCAACACCACTCAGTGATGGCTCATGTTCCACCTTTTGGATGAGGATGATGCACTTGGTTCACCATGCCCAGCCGGCTCCACTCTTGCACCATACACTTGGCAAATGTTCGAGGGTCCAGATGTGGATGTGTCTTACCGTAGGAGACAAAGGGAGGGCTTATATCATCATCCTACCCTTATTGATGGTTTACAGGCATCATCGATCCACTTGGAGACCCATGAGGATGTCCTTATGCTCTCACACCCACTTGGGGGCACCACATGTGACCTACTAGATAAACAAGGGGCCACCCCCTTGTCTACTATGTTTGGAGTTCATGGCACACTTTGGACTTCACTAGGCCTTCTCAATGGCCCAACGACTCATTATATTGATTATTCTTGCCCTCTTGAGAGGCTTATTTTTATGTTATTAAGCTATCTTGGTGGGCTTGTCACCAAGTCATGTCATTATTGAGAATTAGTTTATTATTTGGGGCTAAATAAGACAACTTAGGCTATTCGAATCCCCTATTGGATTGCATAAATATATGAGAGGATGATTCATTTCTCTCATCATCACTTGGATTGGATTAGTATCTCTTGAGAGATTTTTGCACTTTTTGCTAGGGTAATTTTTTTGGAGTTTTTGGATGCACTATGATGTTTGGATTTTTGCTATTGTCTTTGGAGCTTCTTTCTAATGCAAAGTTGATGAATGGATATACTCTCTCTCGTGTAAGTGAACCTTTAATGCTATTCTTGTTATCTTACTTGTCAAATGCATGTATATTGTTATCATTATTCTTGTATGGGTTATTGTAATGCGAAATTCTTCTGGGACATTTGAATAATTGATTTAATGCATGTGTTGCTTTTGAGGGATTGGGTGAATGTTCCTAGAGGCGCCTCTTAAGTTGAAAGACTTCGAAACTTCATTTCTTTGTCAAATTTGAAGTATAAATCTCTAATTACCTAGTTGCTGCCCTTGAGTAGGCTAGCGAAGGTTAGTTAGGGCTCCTTAACTCACAAAATTCCTTGATCTAGGTGTATATTGACTCCATCAAGCCCCTTAAGCAAGGCACTAATCCTCGCATCCTCTTGGTGGTCAAATTTATCTCTCTTTCTTCACTCTTCCCAATTCTAAGCCTAGCCCTAAAGGGTCACCAAATCTTTTGTTGCCATCCAAACACCTTACAAATTGGTCCGCTACTGCGCTGGGGCGTTCTCAAGAGGTCCTCCAAGTTTGAAGCAAATCCAATTGTGGAATCTTGAGATATAGCAAGCCCCCATCTCCCTACCTAGGTTGATTTGGGTTAGTGTCCTCCCTTGAGTCATTGCATTTGTTTTCCAAAAGAAAAGTTGTCCTTTGACCCTATTCTCCTCCCGAACCAGGTCAAACCACTTTAGTGTTGATCAACTCCACATCCTTGACCTAGCTTGGGTCCGCTTTGGCTCTCTGTGGTCCCACAACTTGATAACTCAAATTCAACAAGGATTGCATAGAAGCCATTTCTCCACAAGGATTATTGGACCTAGGAAGCTTCTTGACAAGGGATATTACGGAAACCTAGGCTTAAGTATCCTCTTAGCCCTTCCTAGAGAGCCCATTGTTGGGCCTCGTAATTGTCATAAATTCCTTGTCTTACTTCTTAGTTTTCAAATTATTTTCTAAGTCTTTTTTGTAAATAGGCCATGATAACTTATGTTATATGGATTCTAGTAGTGTTTTATTTGCATTTATTACTTTATTATTTTCATGAATGGATTTGACCAATGAAGTGCTATTTACTTGCGAATGACTTCTTGTTATGGACAGAAATATGTTGATGCATTGGCATTTGATGCTGCTTCCTGTAATGATCGTAGGAGTTTGGATAGCCTCAGACTGCTATACTGTCAACATTTTGGCGCTGTTGCCGAGGAGGTCGTCAAAGAGAGTGCTAGTTGTATCCCTGGGAGATGAGTATTAAAGACGGAAGGTAAGAACTTGCGCATGTACCCAAGTAAAAAGCTTGTGCTAGTGCCTGCACTCGGCTGATACGTTTAGGTTGTTTAGTATGTATGACTAGAAAGAAGCATAGGACTAGGAACTAGATAGAGATAGATCAGAAATCTACCTTGAAAATCACCAAAACCCAAGGTCAAGTTGGCCTTGGAAGAACGACCTTTATAGACAAAATCATTTGCAAATCAGAATCTCAAGCGTCAGTAGGTCCCCGAGCAGTATCTAGGAAGGGTTCTATTGTTATTGCCCCTTGAGTAGCAGGGTCATCTGCTGCAGCTAACACTGAGATTCATGATAAAACTTTAGGATTTGAGCAGAGCTTTCAAGATATACTTGTTAGGCATCTTAGTCCTTTTGATAAGAGTGAGGGGCACTCTTGTAACTTAAGGGAAGGGAGAGGTGAGACAAGTGAATCATACCCTCAACCTTCTGAGTAGGAATCTCCTATGGCACCCGTTGTGAGACGAGAATTTGAAGTTCCTGACTTGAGCAATGCTGTGAGACCTGGTCAAGGTCCAAAACCCCGTCAACATATTACTTTTTTTTTCCAGGTAGTACCTCCTGACTAAGGGATCCTTGAAGGTTATTGACAGATCTTTGACCAAATGGCAAATGCAGTAACATGAACACAAACCTCGATCATAGAATACCCTATTGTTGATCCGCAGGCTAATGCACAATGAAGGCTATCCCGCTGCAAAACCTTCCAAACTTTCATGGGACGACCTATGAAGATCCCGATGCATTTTTGTTTGAGTTTGAGTTTGATGTCTTATGTTGAGGATATGATTATATTACTCACTCCCAAAAATTAAAGTTGTTTCCTTTTACTTTAAAGGGAGCAACATTACGATGGTTCATGGGATTGAGGGGTGGTACTACAATTTCATGGGATAAAATGAAAGAGGCTTTCCTTACTAAATACTAGAATTATTGCCGATCTAGGGATTTAAGGGAAGAAATATTTAAGATGATGTCAAAAGAAGATAAAAACTTGGAGGAATATGTTGAAAGATTTCAATATAATTTACAAAGATCACCATATATTGCTCTACCCAAGGATGTGTTGAAAACTATTTTGATTAGAGGTATGAAATATGAATGGATAGAAATGCTTAATTAATGGGGCAGGGTGACATTTCTAAAGAAGAATATGATGGCATTGTAAAACTGTGTATCAGGTGTTCACGAGGGAGTACACGAACCAAGCCTGGGACTCGCGATCCTCTCAGTAGATCCAACATAATTGCAGAGGGAGGAGTTACACGAGCAAAGATTGGTAATCTTTTAGAAGATTTTAAAATTGATATCTTAAGTACATTGACAACACAGTTGGATGTTTTATAGGTAAAACAGAAGCAGGTTGAAGCGGAACAAGCATTAGCTATTTTTTGTCCTCGTTGTTGAAAGAGGCACAGTCGTAAAGAATGTCCATTGGATATAGTTGAGATATGTGCTATTTGTACCAAAGATCATTCAATTGATCGTTGTCCTTCACTTCCTGGGTTGAAAGCTGTATTTAAGGAAGCTGAAGAAGAACCAAAACCAACGTATTTTGTGGCACAACGACGACAATGGCAGAATTGCCCATCAAGTATGCTGTAGGACCCTTTTATGTTTTTTCTTGGACAATTTGCTCAGCCGCAATTTCCTGGATTAAATTGGCAGGGTCAACAACATTTTCCTAATACATGGTAGCCTCAGCCATACAATTTTCCACCGTGGACAAATCAATCATTCCTAGGTCCTTGGTCGAATCAACAATGTCCCACAACTTCATGGCATAATACACCAAATAATTCATACCCTACGTAATGGGCAAATCAACCTACTCAAGGGCCAGTGTGGTCCCAGAATTGGCAACGCCCATTGGACCGATTAATCAATCAATGGGAGCGATGCCTCAATCACAAAATCAACCACCATTACAACCTCCACTTCAATTACCTCCAAACGCTCCACCTTTGCTACGACCTCAGTTACCTGCATAGCCAAATCCGAATCCAAATAACATACACGTGCAATTTTTCGAAATTTTGGAAATTTCGGATTCCCCCCCTTCTTTGGAATGTAGCGAACTACGTCTGAGATCTCTGGGAGAACCATTTTTCCAGAAGATCACTCAAAAATCAAGAGCAACAAGAAAATGACAAACCCACTAAGGAGCAACGGTTGACAGTTAATTCTCATTGTACCGTAATCATCACTGAAGCAAAATCGTCTAGTAAACCAACAAAAAAACAGGAACCCATTGAGATTACGGATACTACTCCTTTGTTCCCTAAGAGATTTGCCATAGTAAAACCACCTATCAAAATCCCTCTCCTACAGGCTATCAGAGAAATACCCATTCATGATAAAATCATTAAAGAATTATGTGTTGAGAAGCCTGGTAGGAAGCCAAAAGACTCTCCTACAGTCCATGTTTTAGGGAACCCATCAAATATGATGACCTGGAAACCCTGTAGTCACTTTCCATATTCAAGGATATAATTTCCCAAACACTTTAGTGGACTTGGGAGCGGCCATAAATATTATAACACTTGAAACTTGTGGACTCCTTGGAATAACCAGATTTAAATAGACTCCAACCATGTTGGGACTAGCTGACAGATCTGTAGTAAAACCAAAGGGGACTTTAGACGGTGTCATTGTTTTTGTAGATTCCCGGGAATACCCAGTGGATTTTCTGGTCCTCAATCCTAAAAACAAACTAGGACACCCTTTGATATTAGGTAGACCATGGCTTGCCGCTGCAGATGCATACATCGGGTGTCGAACTGGAATTATGACAATCGCTAAAGGACCTACTATCAAAAATCTTATGTTATACCCTCCTGCTAGACCCAGCATGTCGACTGACAATTTTAGATATTCCCCGCTCGAATACCATGAAGGCAATTTACGCTCTTCTTTTATTGTCGATAAAGCTTTTATCTTTAAAAGATAGACCGAGGATGACATGATTAACGAGTTTATTAATCAACCTTCAACTATTGGGAACCCAACATATCAAATGCTGAAAGCTATGCTTGACAACAAAGCCCAAGGAGATCCGCTAGAGGACTTGAACACTGAACATATACCCACGACTGTAGTTCACAATAACATTCCCATTGAAATTGAGCCTGACAAGACCTTGAATATTAATGCCAATCTTAATGACCTTTAGCGTGAAAGGCTGATTCAAATTCTTCAAAAATATAAATAGGCTTTTGCCTGGGAATATTTTGATATGAAGGGCATCGATCCACAACTCTGCACACATCATATTTATATCGAGAAAGATGCTTGAGCCATTCGCTAGCCTCAAAGAAGACTAAATCCACACCTCAGGGACATAGTAAAACAAGAACTTCAAAAACTTCTTGATGTTAATTTCATATATCCTATTTTTGATAGTCAGTGGGTTTCACCACTGGTAGTAGTCCCTAAAAATAATGACAAACGGAGAATTTTTGTCGACTATAGAGAACTAAATAAAGCTACTTAGAAAGATCATTTTACCCTTCCATTTGTGGACCAAGTCCTTGACACTCTTGTTGGAAAGAAATATTTTTCTTTCCTGGATGGGTTCAGCGGATATAATCAAATCCAGATTTCCCCTGAAGACCAAGATAAAACTACATTCACTTGTCTGTGGGGAATGTTTGCATATAGAGTCTTACCATTCAAGCTGTGCAATGCACCAACCACTTTTCAAAGGGAAATTATTAGTATTTTCACTGATTTAATTAATGAAGTACCTACACTATATGGATGATTTTACTCCTTATGGTAATGATTTTGATCAAGCCTTGCATAATCTTGAGAAGGTTCTTGCACGATGCATAGCTACTAGGCTGTGCCCCAATCATGAAAAATGTCATATGATGATGACATAGGGCATAGTTCTGGGACATTTTATTTCTGCTACAGGCATTCAGGTAGACCCAACTAAGGTTGAGGTAATTCTTAAACTTCCTACCCCTCAAATGCAGACAAAGGTACGTAGTTTCCTTGGTTATGCTTGTTATTATAGGCGGTTTATAGCAAAATTTTCAAAAATTGCAGCACCACTGTATGTATTAACTGGTGTTAAATTATGGCATGTTCTATGCTTAGAGCAATTTACTTATTTTTCTTATTATTAGCCACAGATTAGCAATCACATATACATTAAGTAAAGCGCAGATAGAACATTAAATGATCAACAGAAAACAAGCTAAGACAAGAGACATAAGATGTGGTGGCTAGCCAGGGACAAAACCCAATGCGGGGAAACCTTTTGATCAAATCTTCTTTTATCTTCAATATTTCAGTAGAGAGAAATAATACAAAATCTGAATTCTGTAATTTTATATCAGCAGCAACAAACCCTAGATCAGCAAAGTCAAACTTGGTCAAACTAGCTAAAATTGACCTCTAAAATACTTGGTCAATTTCCGGTCAACTTCTCCTCGAACAGCCTGAAGAAACAACCTTTGAACAACCCCAAAAGTTCAGTCAATTTGCAGATTTTTGAAGTCAACTTGCAGCCCTAAACTAGGGCAGTCAATACCAGTCAAACCAGAGGTCAGATCACCTCGATTTTCGTGCCAAAAAATGCGGCCTGCCTAGGAGAGGCAACCACACCCAATCTGCACTTCTGGAAGGTCAACGCTGGTCAAAGAGATGACCTGCTGCCCTAGCGTCCTTCTTTTTGCATATTCTTTGCCCCAGGACGTCTTCCTTTCAACCACATGTGTGTGAGAGAGAGGCTCCTTTTATGCATAGGAGAGAGAGAGAAGATGAGTGAATTGAATTGTCCAAATGAGGAGAATTCTCCTTGTATTTATATGCAAACGTTGAGGTTGAATAGACATGACTGTTGGGCTTCTGAGCCTACATAAGTTTGCTGGCTGACCTTGACAATTTGTCCATAATCAAAATAAATTCATATCTCCATAAATACTTATCGGAATCGGATGATCTTTAGATCAATCCTACACCTCTCGATGAGAGGAATCTAGGAAAAATATCAAAAACGATAAATAAGGTGATCCACATGGAGTTTGGCCCTAGTTGCCAATTTTAACACTCCCTCTCAACTAGGGAGAACTTCATCTGTAATCTGTCAGACTGTCGCTGCTATCCATCCATCAAATGCACTATCTTGTACAACTTGACCCCACTCTGCTCTGCTCAAACTATGAAGAAGAAGAAATGATCGAGGATGTATCATACCATCCTCCACTGACCCGAAGTCAATCTCAGAGTGTGAACCACTCTCACTGATCCCAGATCAATGGAGGTCATCCTAGTATAGGGAGTATGGTAGATACAGTGATGCGCCCATCGATAGTACTACTATGGTCCCTATCCCCATTTCTCTGCTCATTGATCAGATGAGAGGTACTTCCCAAGAGTCCCAGACTGCATGGGTAGGATGCCTCGACAAGAGAACTAATCATCCTGTCTATAGGAGAACAAATCATCCTGTCCAGTGGATGCCACAGAGAACTAATCATCCTGGCCTACAGGAGAACTAATCATCTTGCTCCACAGTGGCCACGGAGAACGAATCATCCTGCTCCACAGTCGCCATGGAGAACGAATCATCCTAGCCCACAGGAGAACTAATCATCCTGTTCCACAGTCGCCACGGGGTGTCACAGGGGAAGGTTGAACCTTTACCCTGTACATAGTGCACCACCAAGGGATGGTGAGTTGCCCTGTGTTCACATGTCGCTCCAAGAAGTGTACCCCGCACCCCTCTGGAGCTCCCAAAGCTCAATACATCATTCTCGACCTTCATAAGAGGGTCTCTGAACGACACAAAGTCGTTCTCGGAAAGTCAGGAATTTGACCTTTCCTAGGGGCTTTGTCAAAATGTCGGTGACCTGTTCATCTGTACCGATATGTTGGAGCCTTATTGCTCCTCGCTGCACCATATCTCAAATATAGTGGTACCTAATATCGATATACTTGGAGCAATCATGAAATACGATATTCTTTGATAAACGGATCTCGCTCTGGTTGTCGCACAGAATCACGGTGGTATCCAATAAATCCAAACAACTCACTGAAGAGCTTTCGCAACCAGACTGCCTCACAGGAGGCCATGCTAGGAGCAATGTACTCTGCCTTGGCGGTGCTCAAAGCCACCGACTTCTGCTTCCTTCTCATCCAGGATATTGAGGCAAATCCCAAAGAGAAACAACACTCGGAAGTTGTTAGGATATTCCGACACATAGGAAATAGTTAAGTATAACTTGGTCTAGTATAGAGTTAGGTAAGTGTGTTTCTTTACTATGTACATTTTGTAACTTACAATCCGACGGTCACGATATGTAGTGATCCGACGGTTCATTCTCTCCTCAGTATTACCGACACTTGATCCGTGGCTTAACACCCGATTGGTCCATGATCTCTATTTAAAGAGCATGGAGGGTCATTTGTAGGTTAACCGTTCATGAGAGAAGCTTATGTAAATTTTCATTCTTTTATTAATAAATTGCCTGAAGTGGCCGCGTTGGCTCAGGTCGTGGACTCTTTCCCTCTTTGAGGGTTTTAACCACGTCAAAAGTACTGGTGTATTGATCTGCGATCTGTTTGTGAGCGGTGTCCTTTGGTGTTCTATCTGAGGAACTTACCCTGTAAATTCCTAAATGGTATCAGAGCTATTTGAGGGCTGCGTCCGTTGGTGATCCAAATATGAAGCTGGTAGAACTGCATCCGACTGCCGTTTCCTAGATCTACTGTTTCTGACTACTTTCGGGCCGAGAGGACTGCTCTGTTGTGTTGGGAGCATTTGTTCTAGTGAGGAACCCTTTTCGTTTCACGCGAAAAGGTTTCCGGTAGCCCTAGCTGCGTCATTTTTAAGATCTGGAGGTATACAGTGTTTATTTGCAGTTTACAGTTATTTTTTCTCTGTTTATTTCGGTTTCGGTTTATTTAGCTTTTTTTTATAACCGGATCTATACCTTTCATTTCTACGTATGCTCTTTGCCTCGCGACTCTGTGCGATCTAGGCAAATCAGAAACAGGAAGGAAGGATTTTTCTCATGCGTATGCTCTTTTCCGCTGCACCTTAGTGTGATCTCGGAAAATCAGAAACATTGAGGAAAATATTTAGTTTTCGGCTAAAGCTAACTTCGAGCCGTAAGGTTCGTTTTTTTTTGTATGTCCGTGTTGGGTTTTGTGT
This sequence comes from Pinus tabuliformis, assembly GCA_031772625.1. Lineage (NCBI taxonomy): Eukaryota > Viridiplantae > Streptophyta > Pinopsida > Pinales > Pinaceae > Pinus > Pinus tabuliformis. The sequence continues at coordinate 783,287,333 of CM062812.1, read as the reverse complement.
TTTTTGTTTTGTAGGGAAAAAGAGCTTTCTCAAAGCAAGCACGCAACCCAAAGCTTCAACCCCCCCCTCTCTCTCTCTCTCAAACTTTTTGTATAGCTCACTTGGTTCAAAGCTAATTTATGAGAGTAGAGGTCTTGAGTTCAAGTCTCCTTTTTGTGGGGGCGGATTTTTCATTTCCGCACATTCTCGCACTTCGTCGGCGACTTCATCAAATTTTCTTCAAAAAGCCATAACTTCTTCATCCGGAAGCCGTTTTCAGAATCGTTTTTTTTGAAACAGCCTAATTTTTCGAGATCTTTCCATTGGAACACTTAGTTTCAGCATCTATAGCTTCAGTTTCTGTTAAAATGGAAAGTCCATGCCAAGTTATTCTTGATAGCACCAACTACTTCCAATGGTGGTCCTACATTGTGGATTTACTTAGAAGTAAAGGTCTCTACAGAATAGCCACAGGCCAAGAAACCAAACCGAAAGATGAAGATAAGGCAGCTAAATGGGAAAATAGGCAAGACCAAGCACGTGGGTTGATAGGGATGTCTATTTCTCCAGATCTTAGATTCCATATTGCAGAACTTGATGCTCCTGATGAAGCAATGAAACAGATTACTAAAGTCTTTGGAATTAAAAATGAACTTAGAGCCCATCAACTTGAAAATGAGTTGCTTACATTGAACCCTAATAATTTTTCTTTCATTGAAGATTTTTTGTCCAAGTTCAAGACCCTTAGACTTCTCTTGGAAGGTGTTAAGGTTAAGAAAGAAGATAGTAACCTTATATATTCCATTCTTACTAAGTTGGGACCAGCCTACTCTGTGTTTGTTTCCACCTTCTATTCTACAAGATAAGCCTTCATTTCTCAAGGACAAGACTACAAGTCCCCTTCCTTTGATTCTTTTTGTGATTCTTTAATAAGAGAACAAGAAAAACTCTTACACCTTGGTCTTCTTAATCTTGGAAACTCTTCTAAGAAAGCGTTAGCCGCCCAACAGCAACCAAATCCAAAGAATCCCAAGAAGTTGTATCCTAAAAAGAATGGTCCTAAACCAAACAAGGGTCCTAAGCAATTTCAGCCTCAAAATGAAAAATCATTTCAACAAAATGATAAGACAAATAAAAACAAAGGGAAGAAGACTGATAGAGAATCGAGATGGCCACTTAGAATCCAAATGCTTTAAGAAGATGGAAGCCTTGGAAGCAGCAATGAAGAAGCATAACATCCATTTGGAGCACTCTTCAACTTCAACTTCATCTTCAGGAATGGCACTTTTTGCATGTGGTTGGCAAGCATCTCGGTCTAGCTATGCACTGAATGTATCTTCTTCTTCTCATTCTCATGAGTGGCTCATTGATTCTGGAGCTTCTTATCACATGGCCAAAAACAAAGCCATGTTTTCTTCTTTAAATGATTGTAACACCAAAAATATATATGTTGGTGATGATAGATCTCTTAGTGTTGTAGGGACTGGAACTGTTCATCTAGACAATGGTCAGTTTAATGATGTATTATGTGTTCCAACCTTATCATGCAACCTTCTATCTGTATATCAGATAACTCATTCAGGTGAAGGTAAAATCATTGAATTTTCACCTCACGATGTTGTAATTAAGGACCTAAGAGATCCTAGATAGATTTTAGCTACTGGCATTGCTGATGATTCTACAAGGTTGTATAAGTTTCACAACTTTGGGTCATCAAATCTTCTGTCAGTATTTGTTGCTCATAATGATGAAGTGAGCAAACTTTGGCATGAGCGATTTGGTCACTTAAACTATCGCTCTCTTCAGAATCTATGTAAAGAAAATATGGTGACAGGTCTTCCAATGGTATCTTGCAGAGATGGTGTTTGTTCCAGATGTGTACTCGGAAAACATCATCGGGAAAATTTTGAAAAACGTGCCTCTTGGCACGCCTCAGCCCCTTACAGCTCATGCATAGTGATTTATGTTGTCCACTTCCAGTTGTTTCATTCTCTGGCTACAAGTATTTCTTAACTTTCATTGATGATTTCTCCAGACGCACTTGGGTATACTTCTTAAAACTCAAGAGTGAAGTATTTAACATGTTCTTGGCCTTTAAGGCCTTTGTTGAAAAACAATCTGGACATCAAATTCTTAAGCTAAGATCTGATAATGGCGGAGAATATGTTAAAAACAACTTCATCAACTTTTGCACTGAGCATGGAATTCAAATGCAACATACTGTTCCATATACTCCACAACAAAATGGTGTAGCTGAAAGGAAGAATCGCACCTTAAAGGAAATGGCTAATTGTATGCTTCAATCTAAAGGACTTAGTCTTAATTATTGGGCAGAAGCAATTAACTGTGCAAATTACATAATAAATCGCACTCCTACTAAGGTTTTCAAGAATATCACTCCAGAAGAAGCATGGAGCTCAATTAAACCAGATGTAAGTCACTTTCGTGTTTTTGGAAGTGAAGCATGGGCCCATATTCCAGATGAGAAACATAAAGCTTTAGAACCTAAGAGTGAAAAATGTATTTTTGTTGGATATTCTGAAGATGTCAAAGGATATAGACTTATTCCACTTAAGTCCAAGAATGTTATCATTAGAAGAGATGTAAAGTTTGCTGAAAATATATCGGCCTACGAGCCTAGTTTGGCGGATGTGCCACCTCTTCCTATCTCTTCCACTTTTGAAAATCTTTCTTCTTCAGATGATGAAAGCGAGGATGACAATCCTCCCCCACCTTCTCAGGATCCTCCTTCAGCTCCTCAGCTTCCAAAATGGGTCCGTGCTACTCGGGATGCAGCAGGTGATCTTGCCGGTGATCCTACAGATCAGCGACGTACACGTTCTCAGTGCGAGAGAGCCTCTTCTTTACTGACTCAAGCTTCAGTGAATTATGATCCTGACACCTTTGCAGAAGCTTCAGGCCATCCAAATTGGGAAGCAGCTATGAATGAAGAATATCATTCATTATTGGCAAATGATACATGGGATCTTGTTCCTCTACCAAAGGGACGAAAACTTGTTAGATGCAAATGGGTTTATAGAACCAAGTATGGACTAGATGGGAAAGTTGATAAACATAAAGCTCGTCTTGTTGCTAAGGGTTTTTCACAAGTCGAAGGCATTGACTACACTGAAACCTTCTCCCCTGTTGCCAAAATGAACTCTATCTGCCTTGTTCTTTCCCTTGCTGCCTCTTTCAAATGGGAAGTCCATCAAATGGATGTTAAATCTGCCTTCTTGCATGGGGACTTGCATGAAGAAATCTATATGGAACAACCTATTGGCTTTATACAAACAGACTCCAGCCTTGTATGTTGGCTTAAGAAATCCCTTTATGGTCTCAAGCAAGCTCCTCGAGCTTGGTATGCCAAAATGGATAGCTTTCTTTTAGAAAATGGCTTTTCTAGGTGTCATTCTGACAATACTGTCTACACCAAGAAAGTGGGCAAGTCTCTTATCATTCTTGTTCTTTATGTTGATGATCTTATCCTGACTGGTAGTGATCCCAACCTTGTAAACCATGTGAAGTCTAGCCTTAAAAGGAAGTTTGAAATGACTGACTTAGGATACTTACATTATTTTCTTGGTCTTCAAGTCTTGCAATCCAAGGAAGGTATTTCCCTTTCCCAGTCCAAGTATGCCTGAGATATTCTACGCCATTTTCACATGGAAGACTGTAAGCTAGCCCCTTCTCCCTTTCAGTCTGGAGTCAAACTTTCAGTCACTTGTACTTCTCCTGAAGTTGATGCTACCTTATACCGTCAACTTGTAGGAAAACTTTTGTATCTAACCCATACTTGTCCTGACCTTTCCTTTGCTGTTGGCCTTGTTGCTCGGTTTATGCAAAACCCACGTGAAAGTCATTGGAAAGCAGCTAAAAGAATACTTCGTTATGTTCGAGGTACAGTTCAGTTTGGGATTCATTACAGTGCCGAAGCATCTCCTCTATTGGTTGGTTTCACTGATTCCGATTGGGCTGGTGACCCTGATGATCGGAAGTCTACTGCTGGTTATGTGTTCACTCTTGGTTTAGGACCTATTACATGGGCTTGCAAGAAACAAGGTGCCATTTCTCTTTCTTCAGCAGAAGCAGAGTATCGTGGTGCCGTAAAAGCTAGTAAGGAAGCCTTGTGGCTTCGTCAGATCCTGTCAGAGTTTGGCTTTCAGCAGCAACATCCGACTACACTTTGGTGTGATAATCAAAGTGCCATTCAACTATGCAAAGATCCAGTCCAACATCAACGCAACAAACACATTGAACTGCACATGCACTTCATCAGAAAACTCATCCACGACCATGTTCTTGAAGTGCAATATTGTTCAACAGATGATCAAGTTGCAGACATCTTTACAAAGGCTCTCACAGAGGCGAAGTTCACTAAACTTCGATTTATGGTTGGAGTTCAGGAAGTTGTCACTAAGGGGGGATAGGCTCTAGTGCCTCCTTCCTTCTCCTATTGTGTCATATTTGTAAATCCTTCAATCCTATCGCAAGTTGTTCTTAAGGGGGGATGTTAGGATATTCCGACACATAGGAAATAGTTAAGTATAACTTGGTCTAGTATAGAGTTAGGTAAAGTGTGTTTCTTTACTATGTACATTTTGTAACTTACAATCCGACGGTCACGATATGTAGTGATCCGACGGTTCATTCTCTCCTTGGTATTACCGACACTTGATCCGTGGCTTAACACCCGATTGGTCCATGATCTCTATTTAAAGAGCATGGAGGGTCATTTGTAGGTTAACCGTTCATGAGAGAAGCTTATGTAAATTTTCATTCTTTTATTAATAAATTGCCTGAAGTGGCCGCGTTGGCTCAGGCTGTGGATTGTTTCCCTCTTTGAGGGTTTTAACCACGTCAAAAGTACTGGTGTATTGATCTGCGATCTGTTTGTGAGCGGTGTCCTTTGGTGTTCTGTCTGAGGAACTTACCCTGTAAATTCCTACAAAAGTGCTCTTTCGGTCCACCACACTGCCTGCCCAATCAACATCAGTATACCTAAGTAGTCTCACATCTCCGGCAGTGTATCTCAACCCATGAGTGATTGTGCCACGAAGATATCTCAACAGATTCTTGGCACCAATCCCATGTGAGTGGTGAGGCTCAACCATATGTTGACTCAATGTGTTGATTGCAAAGCATATATCTAGACGGGAGTTCACCAAGAACATTAATGCTCCAACGAGTTGACGATACTCGGTAACATTTCGTAAAATAGGTCCAACAACACTACTGCTTAACTTCTTGAAGTCAAGCTCCATCAGGGTAGTTACGGGCTTGCAGTCCACCATGCCAAATCTCTCCAATATCTTCACCACATATTTTCCTTGAGATAGGAAAATCTCCCCTGGTTTCTGCCAGACTTCCAATCCTAGGAAATAGTGTATAAGTCCTAGATCTTTCATCTCGAACTCAGAAGCCAGCTCGCTCTTACATTCGTGAATGAGAGGGTGTGTACCTGTTAGAAAGAGGTCGTCAACATATAGCACCAGTATGAGAGGTTTGTCATCTATAAGGCTTAAAGTAAAGGTTAGGGCCGGCTTCACTCCTAGTGAATCCCAGCTTCATCAAGTAGCTATCGATCCTCTCATACCATGCTTGGGGTGCTTGCTTTAGCCCATAGAGGGCCTTCTTCAATCTGTACAGATGAGATTCTTGATCATAAATCTCAAATCCTTCTTGTTGCTCCACATAGACCTCCTCTTTTATCGAACCGTGTAAGAACGCAGTCTTGACATCCATCTGATGTAAGGTTCCATCCTTGCGAAGCAGCAAGGGCTATGATCGAGCGGATGGTGGTATATCGGGCAACAGGTGCAAATATCTAGTCATAGTCTATACTTTCCTTCTGAGAGAAGCCACGAGCGACAAAACAAGCCTTATACTTTTCCGCACTTCCATCAACTGCATGCTTTATCTTGTAAAGCCATTTTGAAGTGACAATTGCTTTGTCCTGGGGTTTGGGGACCACATCCCAAACATCGTTTTTCATAATGGACTCATATTCCTCGGTCATATTATCCTTCCATACTTAATGCTTGATGGCATCTGTGAATGACGAAGGCTCATTTTGGATGATCGTGCTCATGATGGTCAGGTATCCCTGATACCTGTTTGGCTTCTTACTTTCACGGAAGGTTCCTCGGGGTGCAATGTGTCCTTCAGCATCATCAAGTGCCCCCCTAAGCCATGAAGGCCTCTTCCTAGAAGAGGAAGGCTCTTGCGGAGGAGGGTCAATAGGATCCATAGGTTCTTCCATATCGGGCATCGTCTCATCTTCCTTTTCCTTCGGTTCTCCGGTGTCAGCATCTTTAGATCCCCTTAAAGTAAGAAGATTGTCTACCTTGCTAAGAGCCATATCTTCATCAAAGGTGACATCATGACTAATCTCGACTTCCCTTTGACCAACTACATAGATTCTATAGCCCTTAGTATTTTCGCTATAGCCCACGAAGATTCCTTTCTTTCCAGATGCACCCAATTTATTCCTTTTTCTTTAGGCACATGAAAATGTATAGGGCTTCCAAAAATTCTAAAATGAGATACGTCAGGTTTCTTATTGGTGAACATTTCTTCGGGAGTTTTGGAACCCAATGCTTGATGAGGGCATCGGTTTTGTACATATATGGCGGAATTCGCAGCTTCGGCCCATAGAACTTCGGAAGTCTTTGATCATGGAGCATAGCACGAACAACTTCCACAATTGCACGATTCTTCCTTTCCACCACACCATTCCTGCTCAGGAGTATATGGTGTAGTAGCCTCTCTCTTAATCCTAGCCTCTTTGCAGAAGTCATGAAACTCATTGGATTCATATTCAGTCCCATTATCAGTCCTTAAGATCTTGAACTTCTTTTCGGTTTGATTCTCGATCAAGGCTTTGAAGTGCCGAAACTAGGAGAACACTTCATCCTTCTTTTTCAAGAAGTATATCCAAGTCTTGTGAGAATAATCATTTGCAAAAGTGAGGTAATATAAATATCCTCCCAAGGATTTCACAGGCATCATACCGGATATGTCTGAGTGAACCAACTGCAATATATCGGAGGTCTTGCTTTGGCTTGAGGGGAATGGTCCACTTTTGAGCTTTCCTTCGGCACATCCTGGACATGCACCTTCTTGCTCTAATCTGAACTCGGGCATCCCGGTCACCATTTTTCTTACATTGGGTAGAGCTTTATAATGAAGGTGAGCAAACCTCCGATGCCATAGTTCGGACTGAAGAGATGTGTCACAAGACATGACACCCAATGGACTTCCTCCGACCTGATATAATGAATCAACTCGAAACCCAAAAGTAAAAGCATCTTTAAAGTTCTTTTTCCATACATGTACCTTGCCATCGCTGAAGGCCACCTTGTAGTCTTTGTCTTCCGTTGCCGAAATGGACACCCGGTTCTTTTTGAGATCAGGTACATATAATACATCTTGTAAGTGGATGGTATTACCCTGATTCAATTGAAGAGTGACATTTCCTATGCCTTTCATGGGATATTTTGAATTATCTCCAAGAACAATTTCCAGGTTGGTTTCCTTCTCTATTAGATTATAGAGAGCTTCTTTGTAACCAGTGAAGTGCCTTGAGGCACCACTATCAATAAGCCAATTTCCTAGCGAGTCCGGGGGAGCAGTAGTAGATAGAGCTGCTTGTAGATAATATTCATCTTGCTTATTGTTAATAGTGTTAGATTCATACCTGGAATTTCTTACCTTCTTGAATGGTTGTCCTCTTCCTTGATTTTCGACATTTCTTTTACCTCTGCCATTTGACCTGCCATTCCTTTGATTGCCTTAAGAGGGATTTTGATCATCGTCCCGGTGTGTGTCCTTTTTATCAGGGCACTCCCTTGCATAGTGACCCGTTTTATTGCAATTGTAACATCGTCCTTTTCTTCCACCCTGTGGTCCAGTCTTTCCTTTGAATTTAGCCCCGAAATTGTTTCTTCTTTTAGTATGAGAAGAAAAGGTAGAGGGATGACCTTTAAGTATGGGCATTTCTTGCTCTTCCATCCTCGTTTCTTCTTGAATGCATCTGGCCATTAATTCCTCAAATCCAGGAATGTCCTGAATATATACCATTCGGATGGCAGTCCTCCAAGAGTTGTGAGTGTCATTTCCCTGTCAGGAATTACTTCCCCAATAGATAGGAGATCGTTCTTGATCTTGGTGATCCTTAAGAAATATGCTTGCATACTCTCATCTTTGCCCTTCTTAATTTCCTTTAGCTTATTTCTAGGAAACAAGACTTGATTTGCATCATTAACTTTAAATAAACTCACCAGTCTATTGTAGATTTCCTTGGAGGTGTTCAGCTCGGAAAGATAGGCCACCAGGCGCTTGTCGATAGAGTCCTGGATGATCTTCTTTGCTTTGACTTCTCCCTTGGTCCATTTGTTCCTAGCAGCAGCAGATGCATTTGATGGAGGCTCAACAATCCCGCCTCTCACATGGTCCAACACTTCCTGCTCTTCTAATGTTAGATCGAGAGACATCTTCCATCCGTGATAGTCAGACTTCTCACAGAGTTTGTCTTCAGCAGGGAAGTGTGTTGAGGACCCCATGATTTCCTTTTAAGATAGCCTTGCCAACTTTCTCTTTGGTGATTGCTCTTGCTCTTGCTTGGGCTTTGTCTTCCCCTCAGCTCTGATACCATGTTAAATTATGGTATGTTCTATGCTTAGAGCAATTTACTTATCTTTTTTCGTATTAGCCATAGATTAGCAATCACATATACATTAAGTAAAGTGCATATAGAACATTAAATGATCAACAGAAAACAAGCCAAGACAAGAGACACAAGATGTGGTGGCTAGCCACGGACAAACCCCAATGTGGGGAAACCTTTGATCAAATCTTCTTTTATCTTCAATAGTTCAACAGAGAGAAATGGTACAAAATCTGAATTCTGTAATTTTATATCAGCAGCAGCAAACCCTAGATAAGCGAAGTCAAACTTGGTCAAACTAGTTGAAATTGACCTCTAAAATACTTGGTCAGTTTCCGGTCAACTTGTCCTCGAACAGCCTGGAGAAACAACGCTTGAACAACCCCAAAAGTTTAGTCAATTTGCAAATTTCTGAAGTCAACTTGCAGCCCTAAACTAGGGCAGTCAACACTGGTCAAACCAGAGGTCAGATCACCTCAATTTTGGTGCCAAAAAATGCGGCCTACCTAGGAGAGGCAACCACACCCAATCCACACTTTTGGAAGGTCAATGCTTGGTCAACGCTGGTAAAAGAGATGACCTGCTGCCCTAGCGACTTTCTTTTTGCATCTTCCTTGCCCTAGGAGGTCTTCCTTTCAACCACACGTGTGAGAGAGAGAGAAGCTCCTTTTATGCGTAGGAGGGAGAGAGAGAGAAGATGAGTGAATTGAATTGTCCAAATGAGGAGAATGCTCCTTGTATTTATATGCAAACGTTGAGGTTGAATAGACATCATTGTTGGGCTTCTGAGCCTACATAAGTTTGCTGGCCAACCTTGACAATTTGTCCATAATCAAAATAAATTCATATCTCGATAAATACTTGTCGGAATCGGATGATCTTTAGATCAATCCTACACCTCTTGATGAGAGGAATCTAGGAAAAACATCAAAAGCCATAAATAAGGTGATCCACATGGCGTTTGGCCCTAGTTGACAATTTTAACAACTAGACATGTGGAATATGATTGATTTGTATTGAATGCCATTGGTTAATTGCCTTATACAATCTCACTATCAGGTCATAACTTATTTGAATAGAATTTATTGCCTTGATTTTTAAAAGCAGAATGAAATATGAGCTGTTACAGTGAGTCTATAGAAATTCCTTGTAGATTCAAACTGCATATTGTATTATGTTAAAGCAATTGACTTGAATCTACTCTACTCATCAGCGAAAACAATAAACGATCGATGAAATCACAAAGCATAAAAGAGAAGGAATTCAATCACACAACACAATAATTTTATGGGGAAAGCCATAGCTAAAAACCCCTACTATTTGTATATTGCATTAATAAGAAAATATAAGAAGATTACAATGCTTTGCTCAAGCTTGAGCAACCTCTGCACTATCTCAATCTATCTCACTGCTTCACAAACAAGCTCTAGCCAATACTTAGCCAAATCTGCTGCCTGCCAAGCTCCTATTTCCTTGCGCAGTTTCCTAGGGAATTAACCCATATTTAATTTGGAAATTCCTCATCCATAACTGCGCAATCCATCATAGGCCTTCCTCTAATTGCATGCACCATATGTACAATTCAAATGATTATACAATTGATAGTACACTGTCCCTGAACTCCAATCTCAACTGGGTCTTTCTCTGATTTGACATGCATGAGTTAATTATGAGTGAATCTTTAGTTTACTGGTTGAGTAGTGCTGGTTACACCCCACTACTGGATCTCCCACTAATTCCTCCATCAGTTGGAACTAGTTTAACTGAATTTAACTCAGTTAAACTGAATTAAATAATTACAACTCAAAAGAACTCAACCTGAGCCCCTAAAATTTAGGAACCACTCTACATGACTCTAGATAGACTCCTAACTCGAATTAACTGAGCCAACTAAGTCAAATTAACTTAGTTAACTATTACAAGTTGCTATGAGAATTAGAATTACAATTTAATTCCTAATTTAATTCAAGGACAAAATTAAATTAGGATTTTCTTGTTGCATTTTTCAACACTCCCTCTCAACAAGAAAGGGATTATCTGCTACCTCGATCCTGCCTCTGTGAAACTCAAATTTGCATCTTGACAATGCCTTTGTCAAAATATCTGCATCTTGCTCCTTTGTAGGAATGTATTCCAACAACATGATTCTCCTCTGCACACAATCTCGTAGATGGTGATACCGAATGTCGATATGCTTGGACCAATCATGAAAAACTGGATTCTCAGAGAGTTTGATACAACTCTGATTGTCACAGTAAATCACTGTAGGATCTATCTGTTGACCAAATAAGCCAACAAGGATCTGCCTCATCCAGCTAGCCTCATAAGCTGCTTGACTAGTAACCATGTACTCTGCTTCTGTTGAATTGACTGCGACTGATCTCTGCTTCCTGCTGTACTAAGAAACTGCTGCTGACCTAACACTGAAGATTCCCCCTGATGTGCTATTTCTGTCGGATGGACTCCCTGCCGAATTTGCATCTGTGAAGCCTTGAAGCTTCACTCCCTCTGTCCGTCTATACAAAAGACCAAACTGAGTGGTGCCTCTGAGGTATCTCAACACATGTTTTGCTGCCTTCCAATATAGTTTGGTTGGCTTAACCATGGCTTGACTAAGCTGGTTAACTGCAAAACACGTTTGGTGGTGTGTTCACCAAATACATAAGCGAGCCCACACGCTGTTTATAAATAATAGCCTCCACTACTTCTCTTGAAGTAGCATCCTACTTCCTCTAATTACCTACTTGAGGAGTCTCCATGGGTTTGTTGCTCTCCATGTGGAACTTCTTCAGTATCTCATTGGCATACTTGCCCTAAGAGACAAACAGTTCCTCATCTCCTTGCCATACTTCCATACTAAGAAAGTAATGCATGAGCCTCATGTCCTTCATCTCGAATTCTCTTGCAAGTTCCTCTTTGCAAGATTTTATCAGCTTCTCATCACCTGTTAGAATCACTACATATAATACTATAATCAACTATTTACCTTCAACCACAATATGGTAAAGCGCAGTGTTTTAAAAACTTGCCGGTTTGAACTGGTAACTGGTCAAACCGGCCAGTTCACTAGCTGACTGGGTCAAACCGGTAGAAAAACACGGTTTGACCCCTCCCTTTGCCAAAAAATTAGAAAAACCGGTCCTAATTGACCGGTTTATGGTCAAACCGGCTGGTTAGCTGCCAAGGCCGCCGAGGACCCACACAACGTGGTTTACGAAGGCTGTAGGGTGTTTTGGAGGGAAAATAAGGGTTCTTTCCCTCCAAAAATACCCTCTCCAAGCTTTTAAAAGAAGCTTGTCCCTCTTAATTGTCTCACACATCTCATTTGGAGTTTTTGTGGGTTTGATTGGGAGCTTGGAGAGTGTTGATTTTTTGCTAGAGTAGTCATCTTGGAGGCTTGGAGTTGGAGTTGGAGCTATTTTGGAGATAGTTTGGAGCTGTCAGTGGAGTTGGCATCTTCAAGAGGAGGCTAAGGAAGCTAGTTTGCATTTCCAAGTAAGGATTTTCACTTGAAAATTCCTCATTTGATTGTTGTCCATGTATTAAATTTTTTGTACGTGTTCTAAACTTCTAACTTCTATCATCTATTCTATCAAATCTCTAATTCTATGGTATCAAATTTTGTAGGCTAGATGTGCATTTGTTTTCCTAAATTTAGCTTTGGTTTTCCATGTTTCTTAGCTGCAATTTTTTTTAAATGGCAGATTTCTTTGCAAATTTTAATTATTTCAAGCCAACATAGCTCCAAAAGCCAAGGATAGTGCATGGACTCATTGTGATTTGATTGATGGAAAAATGATATGCAAATTATGCCATAAACCAATTGGAGGTGGGGGTATTATTAGATTGAAACAACACTTGGCTGGGATAAGAGGCCAAGTAAAGCCATGTGAAGCACCAAATGAAGTGTTAGGTCCTATTACGGCAGAATACCTTTCCAAGTTTGAAAAGTTTCATGAGGGTAAGGCTAGGGAGAAGGCCATCCAAGATGACATTGCAAGGAAGAGGGAATTAGTAGAAGCCGTGAAAGAGAGTGGGTATGATGATTATGAGATTCACGATTCCTCTTCTATCCCTTCCACCAATGATCCCTTTCACTATGTTCATCCTTCTTTTGGCCAACAATCAAAAGGAATAAAGAAAACAAACATCCAGAGTTATTTCTCATCCTCTGCCAACATTGCCTCTTCTAATCCTACTTACTCCCAACGAAGGCGTCAACCCACTTTGGATCAACATTGGAAAAAAAAATGCAAAGATTATCAATACATTGCTAGATGGTGGTATGATGTAGATATCCCATTTAATGCTGCTCGCTCACCTTGTTACCAAGCTATGTGGGACTCTGTTATAGCTGCAAGAAAGGGCTTCAAAGGCCCTAGTATGCATGACTTTAGGGGAGCTCTTTTGCAAAAAGAGATTTCTTCCATTGATGAGTATTTCGCCGAGTATAGAGATTCATGGCTCAAAATAGGTTGTTCCATTAGGTTAGATGGATGGACCGATGGATAGAACCACACTATCATTAATTTCCTTAGTTCTTGGCCCCAAGGAACCATGTTTTTGAGATCAGTTGATGCATCTGATAAGGTGAAGGATGCAACCCTTCTATTTGAGCTTTTGGATGACACTATTCAGGAAGTGGGGGAGCAGAATTTTGTGCAGGTCATCACCAATAATGCCTCACTATGTTCTTGCTGGAAAGATGCTTGAGTCTAAATATAGGACCATATTTTGGACTCCATGTGCTGCACATTGCATAGACCTCATGCTTGAGGACGTAGGCAAAGTGGAGTGGGTAAAAAACACTGTAGAGCATGCCAAGTGCATTACAAAATGCATTTACAACCACTCATGGGTATTGAGCCTAATGAGGAAAAACACTAGGGGCGAAGAGCTTGTTAGGCCTGCAATTACGAGATTTGCAACTCACTTCCTCATGTTTTAATGTTGAAATGCTCAACATAAAAACCTCTAGAAAATGTTTTCTTCTGATGATTGGGTTGAATCTCAGTGGGTTCGTAGACAAGATGGAAAAGACACCAAAAAGAAAGTGTTTGACAACTATTTTTGGAAAAGGTTTGCAGAGCTTGTGAAAATTACCGAGCCCCTTGTTAAGTTGCTAAGGATGGTGGATGGGGAAAAATTGGCTATGGGCTACATTTATGAGGCTATGGATCAGGCAAAGGAGTAGATATGGGCAACTTACAAGGACAGGTTAGCTAAATATGGCCATATATGGAGATCATTGATAATAGATGGATCATGGAACAATCAACTCTATCGTCCTATACATGCAGCTGGGTATTTTTTGAACCCAAAGTATAATTATAAAGTTCGGCTAGGAGATCTGCAGGAATGGGAGGTCAGAGCTGGATTTATTGATTGCTTGGAGCGCATGCTCCCTGGCCATGCAGACCAGTTGGAAATACATAGACAACTTACTCTTTTCAGTATGGTAGTTGGTACCTTTGGCAAAAACTTGGCAAAGATGGCAAGAGATGTGGATCAACCAGGTAAGCAATTCCAATTTGTTTTTCTTTTCAAGTTAAATTGTTTACAAATTTACAATTCAAATTATCTATAAATACTTGTAATTTGTAAATAAGTAATGAAATGAACTAAGTTACTAATTAATGTCTTTTTCTTTGCAGCACATTGGTGGGAGTCATTTGGCGGCCAATGTCCTCAATTGCAAAAGTTTGCAATTAGAGTCCACAACCAAACTTGCAGTGCTTCAGGTTGCAAGCACAATTGGTCTGTTTTTGAGCGCATACACACGAAGAAGAGAAATCGTTTCGAACAAAAAGGGTTAAATGATCTTGTCTTCGTGCAATACAACTTTCGAAGGCAAAACCAAATGATGAACAAAACCCCTGATCTAGATCCCATTGTGTTGGACGATTTGATCCAACATCAGAATGGGTGGAGGATACTGAAGATCTCGTGTTTGATGCTGATTTTGATATTGACATGGCATTAGCGGGGGATGAAGCAGATTTGGTGGCTCCATTAGAACCAGGATCAGTAGTCCCATCAAAGAAAGGCAAACAACAAATGGAAGGAACTAGTCGTGCAGCTCGATCACCTTGTGCTTCCATTAGGTCCACTAATTTATTGTTATTGGTGGCAGTGCTATTGAGGTTGCAGATGAGGCTAAGGCATCCTCAGACTCTGATTCAGATGATGCCTATGTAGCTCTTGCTAATGATGATGATCATGTGTCTAGTAGTGGTGATGAATTTGATGATTGATCATGTGTAGACTCTAGACTTGTAGTCTTGTAGTAGGCCAATGGTCTCATAACTTGTAGCATTGTTTTTGGACTTTATAGGCCATTTAGAGCCTTATTGCTTATGTATTTTGTCGATGATATGTATTGCACTCGGTGCCATTTTGATATATTCACCTTTACATGGTATATAAATGAGCAAACTTTGCATATTTTGTCTCTATTGGCTTGGAATCATGGTTTTAAATCTTAAAAATAGTGTTTTTTCATTAAAAATTAATTATTTAATGTATTTTGTTAAAACCGGTTCATTTAGACCTGACCTATCTCGGTTCGAAACCCGGTTTATTTGGTGGACCGGTCCAGTCACCGGTTCCAGTTTTTAAAACTATGGGTAAAGGTTCACATCTGCCCAACCCTGTGAAATAACTGTCAATTCTGGTGTACTAAGCACGAGGTGCTTGTTTTAGTCCATACAACGCTCGCTTGAGTCTGCACGCATGCGACTCTTTGTTGAAGGTCTCAAATCCTTCCAGCTACTCAATATACACTCATACCGTTGAGGAATGTTGTCTTCACATCCATCTAATGTACCTTCCATCCCATCTGCGTTGACAATGCTAGAATAGATCTGATTGACAAGTGCCTTGCTACTGGAGCAAAGGTCTCATCGTAAACAATTCCCTCCTCCTGAGAGAATCCTTTGGACACAAATATGGCCTTGTGTTTCTCCACACTCCCATCTATTGCTTGCTTTACCTTGTAAAGCCATCTAGAACTCACCACTGACTTGTTTGCTGGTCTTGGGACCACTTCCCAAACATTGTTTTTGATAATGGAGTCATACTCCTCAACCATGGCATCAACCCATACTAGTTGTTGCACTGCTTCCTTGAATGAGGATGGCTCAATCTCTACACTCTTGCTCATCAGAGCCATGTAGCCAGTGTACTGATCTGGTGACCTCCTCTGCCTGCGCTGTGATGTGGGTGCTCCCACATTCTCTCTAGCATCATGCATCAATCTGTCAGCCTCTCTGGTGTGCTTCCTTCCATCTCTGGAAGTCTCTGCATGAGTGGGTGTTTCCACTCTCTGCTCCTCTGCATGTGGCTGCTCCACATCATCCTGAGGTTCCTCCTTTGGAGCTAAAAGCTCCTCATTTGCATGTAACTGAAGCTCCCTCTCAAGGGAACATCTCATGGCCTTCTCTTCATCGAACTTCACATCTCTACGAACCACTGTCATCCTATTGGATGGCAAGTACACTTGATAGTTGTGAGGTGTATCAATGTACCCCACAAATATACCCAACTCAGTTGTTGGCTCTAGCTTTTTTCATGCATCCTTGGTAACATGACAATAGATTGATGAACCAAAGATCCTGAAGTGTGCCACATCTGGTTTCTTACCTGAAAAAGCTTCTTCTAGTGTACTCATCCCAAGAATTCGATGAGGGCTTTTGTTCTGCAAATAAACAACTGTGTTACATGCTTCAGCCCACAAGTGCAACGATAGGCCCTGATCATGTAACATCGCCTGTGCCACTCCCACAATAATTCTGTTCTTCCTTTCAACCACCCCATTCTGCTGTGGGTTATGAGGTGCTATTAACTCCCATCGAATGCCTTATGATGCACAAAAGTTCTTGAATTCATTCAACACATATTCTCCATCGTTATCGCTTCTGAGAGCTTTAACTTTTCCGCTAGTATCTCTCGACAAGTGCTTTAAATTCACAAAATTTAGCAAATGTATGATCTTTCTTCTGCATCAAGAAAATCCAACACTTAATCAACAAATATTACATAATACTTGTGCTTGGCTGTGGAGGCTATCGAGAACGGTCCACACACATCTGAGTGAACTCTATCAAGGATTGCTTGCACTCGACTATCTTTATCATGAAAGGAAGCTTTGGTGTACTTTCCCAATGTACACCCTTTGCATGTGTCTCTTTGCTCTAGTGTACCCTTGGGAAGTCTTGTAGAAATTTGCTGCATGATCTTCAAAGCTCCATGGTGCAAGTGACCCAATATTCTATGCCACAACTCACTGATGTCTCAACTCTGCACCTTCTCTGCTTTAGTGCTCAAAGTAGCGCAGTCTTCTACATCCAATTTGTAGAGGTTCTTCACTCGAACCCCGATCCGCTTCACTTGTCCTGAGGCTATGTGATGAAGGAAAGCCTTTCCCTTACTAAATATCACATCATGGCAACTGAAACCAAGTTCTTCTTCAAACCTGGAACATACATGACATCTTTTAATGTGAGAGGAGAACCAGACTCCCTCTGAAAGGTAATAATACTGATGTCGATTGCGCTATACCTCCCATCATCTCCCATCTCGATGTGCATCTGGAGGTCCTTCTCCTCCAAGTCACTGAAGAACTCTTTGTTGCCGGTCATATGGAATGAGGCTCCATTATCCAGGTACCACACACTACCCATCACCGATGTCACCATGCAAGTGATGAGGGTGAAATCCAGTTCGAATTGTGAAGCAAGAGCTTCACCTACCACTCCTCTTGAGGGCTTCTTACCGACCTTCTTGTGCGGACACTTTGTGGCATAATGTCCCAGCTCGTGATAGTGAAAACATTTAATCTTCGACATGTCCTTCTTCTTGCTGCCCTGACTGGAATCTGATTTGGAATGGGATGACTTCCCCTTCCCTTTCTTCGCCTTTCCAGCTAAGGCACAATTCTCGTCATCATCATGCTTGGATGAGGATCCATCTCTGGTGTTCCGCTGAATCTCTTCTTGTACCAAGTCAGACCACAATCGCTCCCACTCTGGTAGCTTCTCTCTCCCATTAACTGAACCTTGGTAGCTATGCTAGCTCTTGGGAAGGCCTAGAAGTGCTAGGCTCGCCAGATCTTTTTCAGTAATGGTGACACCGACACTTCCAAGCTCATCTCGACATTGGGTGAACTTGGTCAAGTACTTCGGTATTGAGTTGTCCTTCTCTATCTTGATCTTTTTGAGCTTGTTCTTCAGTGCCAACTTCTTGTGGTCACCGCTATTTTGAAATAGGTCTGTCAAGGCCTTCCACATTGCAAATGGAGTTTCCTTACCGTGGAGGTTTGAGACAATATGATGTCGAACTCCTTCTAGGATAATCTTTCTCACCTTTTCCACACACTTTCTCCACTTTGCCAGATCTTGGGCACTAGTTGGCTTAGGAATATCTTTGTTTATGAATTCCAACAATGCCTCCATATTGTCCTTCTAAGCAATATAGTTCGAACTACCCTAAAGGGCATATTCGAGTCTCATTCCGTAGAATGACATCCTGCTGGCTCTAAAGTATGATATTGCAAATTTGATTTCTCTTGCAAAAGACAAACTCGTATTCTCCTCTTTTATAGTGATTTCAACTCTGAAACCATGTAGAAATTCCTTGTAGATTCAAACTGTAGATTGTAATATGCTAAAACAATTGACTTGAATCTACTCTATTTATCAGCGAAAACAATAAACGATCGATGAAATCATGAAGCATAGAAGATAAAGAGTTCAATCATACATAAAACAATAATTTTCTGGGGAAAACCACAGCTAAAACGCCTTGCTATTTGTATATTGCATTAATCGGAAAATATGAGAAGATTACAATGCTTTGCTCAAGCCCAAGCAACCTTAACACTATCTCAATCTATCTCACTGCTTCACAAACAAACTCCAATCAGTACTTAGCCAAATTTCCAGGTTGCCAAGCTCCTATTTCCTTGCACAGTTTCCTAGGGAATTAGCCCATATTTAATTGGGAAATTCCTCATCCATAACTGCACAATCCATCATAGGCCTTCCTCTGATTGCATGCACCATTTGTACAATTCAGATGATTATACAACTGATAGTACATTGTCCTTGAACTCCAATCTCAACTGGGTCTTTCTCTGATTTGACATGCATGAGTTAATTATGATTGAATCTTCAGTTTACTGGTTGAGCAGTGATGGTTATACCCTACTACTAGATCTCCCACTAGTTCCTCCATGAGTTGGAACTAGTTTAACTGAATTAAATAATTACAACTCAAAATAACTCAACCTGGGACCCTAAAATTTAGGAACCACTCTACATGACTTTAGATAGACTCCCAACTCGAGTTAACTGAGTCAACTAAGTCAAATTAACTTAGTTCACTATTACAATTTGCTATGAGAATTAGAATTACAATTTAATTCCTAATGAAAATCAAGGACAAAACTAAATTAGTATTTTCTTGTTGCATTTTTCAACAGAGTCTATATAAGGTTGATTGATAAATAAAACTCTAGTGCTTTGACAATGAATGTCTATGCTATTCTAGTGTTACATGAAGCAGGGATGTTTTTTGGAAGCAAAGCATCGGAAGCGTCATTTTCCAAAAATCTAGGAAACGAAATGTCTATTTTACATGTGTGTGTGTGTATAAATTATTTTATTTTATTTTTTGCATTTATATTAAAAAAATCCACAATACCAAATTAGTTGTAGAATATATGAAAAAATGCATATTTGTACACAAATCAAGATAGATATGGCATCCATTGTACATCAATGATTAATTATTCAAGTGTCAACCATCTAGATTCTTGCAACTACAAACATAAATCAAATTGTTAAGCATATCAAAGATAATAGAAGGTAGAAAATACCAAAATTTTAAGCATATAATAGAAAGTGTACATTTAGAAGATAAAATCATAAAACATTCAAATAACTTATCTAGGAAGTGAGCAACTGTCAACATGAGTCACGACCAAAATTCAAATAATAATGTTTACAAAATAGGCCACTTGGCCACCACCAACTACACACTGAACTAGGAAGAGTAAGACAAAAAAGTTCAAATTCGCAACACTAACACTCTAGAGTCAAGAGTCTAATTGATGACAAAAGTAGAAAACTGTGAATATATCTACTAATCTCTCCTTCGTAAACCATGACCACCATGTGAGCCTCCACATGGTGGCAGTAAAGAAGATGGTGACCGTGGAAGTTGTGGAATTGTTGAGCTTGAAGATGAAGCCCCTGTTGCATTAGTTGAAGAATGGAACTTGGGGACTATGGGATCGGATGGGGGTGTCGTCTCAGATCGATCATCATCATCCTGGATAAGAGCATCCTCCAATTGCTCTAATTGCAACACTCCATCCTCCAAATTGGCCTCCTTTGGATTTTTGTCCCAAATCTTAAGGTCTTTATTATTCTTTGCATCCTCATAGTGATGGGACAACAATCACAAGTTGTAGTGAACAAAAACCAAGCTCTTTGCCCGATCTACATTTAATCTGTTCCTTTTAACACTGTGGATGAAAGTATAGGTGCCCCAACACCTCTCTGCAAAAGAAGTGTTTACCACATGTGATAACACTCGTAATGCCAAAGATTGTAGAAGTGGAGTAGCACCTCCATGCACGTTCCACCATTGAAGAGAAGACAGATTCACTCGATTTTTAATTGCATGGTTGTTCCCAAGTGGACCAATGCCAAGCATATAGTTGCTCAATTGTTTTCATAACATGGCACACTCCTCCTCATGAGGGACTAATTTATCCAATGCTTTCATATAACTAGATAGAACCTTTGGATCTAGGTTTGGTTTTCTCCTGGTCCCCCTGCCAGGTGCTAGTGTTGAAAGCCATTGGATAAATTAGTCCAGAGGTCTCAAAACATATGCTAAGGCATGCATTGGAATGTTTAACATTTCCCATCATTTTTCCACCTCTGCACGAATATAATTGTAAGGTGATATCTCTAGGCTCAACAATGTCTTTAATCTGCCCCAACATGTTATCCATCTGCTAATACACTTCCCCAAATAATCGACCGATCTGAATCTGTAAGCTTGAGCATGTAATAAATTGGGTTGGTGAATTGAAAAACATATTTAATCTATGACCAAAAGTAAGTGTCAACAGTAGTGTCCTTGACTACATTAGCACCATCTCTATCATTGTTCATTGTCATCCCATGATTCACATGTCACCATATGAGTTAAAACTTGTTTCATCTTCACTAGCCGCCTAAAGGTGAGGTAGTAGCTTGCAAATCTAGTTTTTGAAAGTTCAAGCAACTGCAACTTGGAGTAAGTGCCAGAAAAGTAGTTTACCCTTGCATGCCCTGTGACATATTTAATCAGTTGCTTCCCTTTCTTGTAAAGCTCATTAATCCATCCACATTCTTTATGCTTCACAATATCATGCATCAAAAGGTTCAATGTGTGCACCAAGCACCCGAACCAAAAGATGTGTGGATGAGTATGCTCAATGATTTTTCCTGCTCCCTTACAATTTGTTGCATTATCAGTGATCACTTGAACCACATTATTAGGACCAACATCTTTGATTGTTTTCAATAGGAGATCTGCAATGTTTTGAGAAGATGCATTGATGGAGGAGTCATAACTTTGAAGAAACGCTGCATCACTAGCATAAATAGTAAGAACATTTATCAAATGTTGGTTTCTAAAATTTGTCCAACCATTTGATACAATGGACACCCCACAATCCACCCACTCATTTGTAAAACGTGTCAAGCTCTTTGAACCTTTTCATTTTCTCTTTCTAATAACCTAGATAACCGGATTCGTCCTATAGGCCCCACGAATCCCGAATCCATCGTGTCCGACACGATTCTCTCGAGATTCATTGTCCAAAAACCATGACACGTCGAATCTGACTGCGTGTCACGATTTTGGCAGCGTGTCTTGTTTTCCAAGACTTGTTAGGCAGCAAAAGTGACCTGCACGGGTATGAAAAGGCCGCATTTGATCATTACAACCACACATATTTTCATTTGGCAAGCGTTTTGGCAGCTTAATGATCAAGTCCAAGCCCTAGTATTGATATGCTATTCATGGTAATGTTAAATTCTTAAAGTAAAAGTTACATTCTCCTTAATCTTCATTTTCATCCTTTTACTTAAATTTTTAACATTACCATGAAATGACTCAGGATGTTTGAGAGTGGTTCTGGCCCCATTGGATTTCATATGGAGAAAGTAGAATTTTAGATTTCATGCAAAATCCAGCAGACTTATCAGTTTTTCAGGATTTTAGGATTGGGGGATTGCAATGTTTCCATTGAATTTTGTCATGTATTAGGGTATGGAACTCGTATTTAATCAAGAGCACCAATCCCTCTATGTACCTTGATGTTAGTGACATTGGTTGTCGAACACCTGTATCATGACCCTCCTAAAAATGTATGCATCACTCAAACAAAATCTTGACTTGACATGTTATGCTTGTTTTATCTTATGTTAATGCTTAAAGGGTGATATTAATGACAAAGATCCCTATACAGATACAGAGGTAATGACAAAGATACCTGTGGATATTAATGCTTAGAGGGTGATATTAATGACAAAGATCCTGATTTTCCAACAGGACTAAAAAATTAGACATTTCTCGTGGTGGCAAGAGGGCCAAGCATAAGAAATAGATAATAGATTGACATGTATTTGAATTTTGTATGTACTATGCATGCTAATAGCTATAGATGAAGATCTATATTTGAAATCAATAAATTTGTATCATTAATTAAAATTTGTGTAAGAAATATCTAATTTTTAATATATATATATATATATATTAATAAAATAATATATAATGAATCCTACGTGTCCTGTTCCGGGGGGTCAGCGTGTCCGAATCCGACACCACGAATCCCGAATCCCCGTGTCAGGTGACTTAGCTAATAACACAGTTCTAGCTTTCTCATAGTTGGGGATCTTGTATCCTTTTGGGGCTTCATTGATAGCCTTAACCATATCATGCCAATAGGGAGAGCAAAGCACATTTAATGGTACATGGCAAGCACAAAGAAACCATACCATCTTTCATCCACATCATCCCTCTCAACAACATTCAGGAAATCTGCTGTTGTTCTTCTATTTTCAGAGGTTGTAGAAGTACCGTGAGGAGATGAACTACCAAATCGAGAGTTGCATTTGCAGTTGATTCAGAATGAGTTTTTTGTTTCTTGCTTTTCATTTGTGCAACCTCTTCTATTTGGATGTATTTTCTCCTTTGTTCCATTGAAACATTAGGGAAAATTGATATCCCTATGGGACCCTTTTTGTCATCACTGTCCAACACCCCACAAAATTGCCTTCTCACTCCGATATATGAACCACTATGGTTTTCCTCCATGACAATCATGAGGGCACGGAAAATTGTAGCTTCTACCACCTCTTCTCCCTCATGTTTTGTCACATAATTCCACAAGGGTGTTAATGCAACTTTTCCCCCTTGCATTTCAATGCCCTCCTCATCATACATTGGGTCACTCATATGGGGACTACTATCCTCCTATTCTTTTTCCCTTCTATGCCTACTCCCCACCAACACCATGAAAACCAAAAGTGGAATGATACATATAAGCCAAAAGAACACCATTTTGGAATATAATTATAGATGGACAACTTGCAATAAAATGAGCAAGAAGAAAGAATTGGAAAGACCAGGAGAGGGAGGAGAAAAAATTACAAACAAGAATGACAAAAAAATGAGGGAGTTTGGGGTTTGCACTTAACTTGTTTAGCTCTTGTAGATGGCAACCCTTCTTTAGTCCTCCAAGCTCCTCCTCCTTCACTCCTCAATGCTCTCACAAATCGCTGGGTATCTCCCCTCTTCTCCAAGCTCTCTTCTCCTCTCTTTTCCAAGCTCTCCATAGATGCAAGAATGAGGAAAAGAGAGGGGGAAAATGCTTTTTAACATCTTCTTCTCTCTTCCATAACTCACCCTTAACTCATTTGAACCCTACCTAAACCCAAGTTAAGTCTCCGGATCCGCTTGTAATTCACGACATAACTATGGTTTGAGCCGATAGAACTGCGCTTGGAACTGCAACGATTCCATTTTCCCAGGAAGCGTGAAAATATGGCGGATTGGCGCTGTGGTTTCACTGAAGAATCGATGGTCGATTCGTTCGTGATGCAAATCCGCCTTCAGATCTAGGGCTAGGGGTTCTTGCAACACTGTGCAACTATTTTGTTCTTGCTTTTCCTCAAGATGACTATTAAAATTCAAACCATGATGAGTTTCGAGTCATTGTCTGTTATATAATGTTGTTATTCTAGTGGAGGACTTAGCCTAGTATATGGGCATATGCATACCGAAGTTGTAATCAAGACCACTAATAGGCACCATAAAACACATGATTATTTACAAGTGGGCTACCCTTCTCATGTACAACTCCTTAAAATTGATCTTTCCTGTACTTCTAAATTCTTGGCTTTGTCATTTCGTGTTCAATTTTCTAGCGTAGTTGATTTTTGTTTCCTCAACATGACTCAATTTTGCAAGGTTGCCATTGTCAAGGAACAATTACAACTTTAAATTAGTGACCACCTCAAAAATTCAAATTATTTTTGCAAGAAAAGTGTGCTAAGAATTGAGCACAAGCAAGATGAGAAAAGAATTGGCGAAAAAGGCTTTAGTTATTCTCAACTACTAGTATTGATCTCATAATATGAATTTAGAGTAGATGCATTTGAACATTTTAGATCTAGATCTCATTATAAACTCCTCAATAGATCATGACAACACCTCATCAAAGATAAGGATTAAAACAACAAATATCATTGTGGTCTTGAACTTTGTGATTATCTAGGGACTTAGAGTTTAACATTGGCCCCCTCAATCACAAGTTTGAATAATCATACCAATAACTTGTATCATCTTCAATGTAAAACTGCTGAACTAAGCTCCAATGATGATATGCTTGAAAAACTGCCAATATCTAGAAGTGAACAGCTGCTGTCTAAACATTCCCATTCTTTCTGATTATCATCTAAGTAGTTGATTTTGAGGAGATCAATTACTATGTTGGAATTCCCAAATGTTGATTGAATTTTGATTGTCGTAGGACTTTGAATTTTGAAGTATAATATCTGATATCCCCCCTTATCAGGTGCAAAGTGAGGAGTTTGTTGAAGGGATCCAAGCTTGAGCTTTGGATTCTTCTGTTCTTCAATAGTTCATAGTTGAAAGGATCCAAGCCAGAGCTTTGGATTCTTTTGTTCTTCAATGGTTCATGGTTAAAAGGATCCAAGTTGGAGCCTTGATTTCTTTATGTTTTGGATTCTTCTGTTCTTCAATAATTCATAATTGAGAGGATCCAAGTCGGAGCTTTGGATTCTTTTGTTCTTTAATGTTTTATGGTTAAAAGGATCCAAGTTGAAGTTTTGGAATCTTTAGGTGGTGGTTTTGTTGGTTGAACACTAACCATCTTCACTTCATTTGGTGGTTTTTTTGGTTGACCGCTAACCATCTTCCATTGATATTGGTGGTTTATGGCTACCACTAATTATTTTCACTCCCATCTATTGCTTGCTTTACCTTGTAAAGCCATCTAGAACTCACCACTGACTTGTTTGCTGGTCTTGGGACCACTTCCCAATCATTGTTTTTGATAATGGACTCATACTCCTCAACCATGGCATCAACCCATACTAGTCGTTGCACTGCTTCGTTGAATGAGGATGGCTCAATCTCTACACTCTTGCTCATCAGAGCCATGTAGCCAGTGTACTGATCTGGTGACCTCCTCTGCCTGCGCTGTGATGTGGGTGCTCCCACATTCTCTCTAGCATCATGCATCAATCTGTCAGCCTCTCTGGTGTGCTTCCTTCCATCTCTGGAAGTCTCTGCATGAGTGGGTGTTTCCACTCTCTGCTCCTCTGCATGTGGCTGCTCCACATCATCCTGAGGTTCCTCCTTTGGAGCTAAAAGCTCCTCATTTGCATGTAACTGAAGCTCCCTCTCAAGGGAACATCTCATGGCCTTCTCTTCATCGAACTTCACATCTCTACGAACCACTGTCATCCTATTGGATGGCAAGTACACTTGATAGTTGTGAGGTGTATCAATGTACCCCACAAATATACCCAACTCAGTTGTTGGCTCTAGCTTTTTTCATGCATCCTTGGTAACATGACAATAGATTGATGAACCAAAGATCCTGAAGTGTGCCACATCTGGTTTCTTACCTGAAAAAGCTTCTTCTAGTGTACTCATCCCAAGAATTCGATGAGGGCTTTTGTTCTGCAAATAAACAACTGTGTTACATGCTTCAGCCCACAAGTGCAACGATAGGCCCTGATCATGTAACATCGCCTGTGCCACTCCCACAATAATTCTGTTCTTCCTTTCAACCACCCCATTCTGCTGTGGGTTATGAGGTGCTATTAACTCCCATCGAATGCCTTATGATGCACAAAAGTTCTTGAATTCATTCAACACATATTCTCCATCGTTATCGCTTCTGAGAGCTTTAACTTTTCCGCTAGTATCTCTCGACAAGTGCTTTAAATTCACAAAATTTAGCAAATGTATGATCTTTCTTCTGCATCAAGAAAATCCAACACTTAATCAACAAATATTACATAATACTTGTGCTTGGCTGTGGATGCTATCGAGAACGGTCCACACACATCTGAGTGAACTCTATCAAGGATTGCTTGCACTCGACTATCTTTATCATGAAAGGAAGCTTTGGTGTACTTTCCCAATGTACACCCTTTGCATGTGTCTCTTTGCTCTAGTGTACCCTTGGTAAGTCTTGTAGAAATTTGCTGCATGATCTTCAAAGCTCCATGGTGCAAGTGACTCAATATTCTATGCCACAAATCACTGATGTCTCAACTCTGCACCTTCTCTGCTTTAGTGCTTAAAGTAGCGCAGTCTTCTACATCCAATTTGTAGAGGTTCTTCACTCGAACGCCGATCCGCTTCACTTGTCCTGAGGCTATGTGATGAAGGAAAGCCTTTCCCTTACTACATATCACATCATGGCAACTGAAACCAAGTTCTTCTTCAAACCTGGAACATACATGACATCTTTTAATGTGAGAGGAGAACCAGACTCCCTCTGAAAGGTAATAATACTGATGTCGATTGCGCTATAACTCCCATCATCTCCCATCTCGATGTGCATCTGGAGGTCCTTCTCCTCCAAGTCACTGAAGAACTCTTTGTTGCCGGTCATATGGAATGAGGCTCCATTATCCAGGTACCACACACTACCCATCACCGATGTCACCATGCAAGTGATGAGGGTGAAATCCAGTTCGAATTGTGAAGCAAGAGCTTCACCTACCACTCCTCTTGAGGGCTTCTTACCGACCTTCTTGTGCGGACACTTTGTGGCATAATGTCCCAGCTCGTGATAGTGAAAACATTTAATCTTCGACATGTCCTTCTTCTTGCTGCCATGACTGGAATCTGATTTGGAATGGGATGACTTCCCCTTCCCTTTCTTCGCCTTTCCAGCTAAGGCACAATTCTCCTCATCATCATGCTTGGATGAGGATCCATCTCTGGTGTTTCGCTGAATCTCTTCTTGTACCAAGTCAGACCACAATCGCTCCCACTCTGGTAGCTTCTCCCTCCCATTAACTGAGTCTTGGTAGCTATGCTAGCTCTTGGGAAGGCCTAGAAGTGCTAGGCTCGCCAGATCTTTTTCAGTAATGGTGACACCGACACTTCCAAGCTCATCTCGACATTGGGTGAACTTGGTCAAGTACTTCGGTATTGAGTTGTCCTTCTCTATCTTGATCTTTTTGAGCTTGTTCTTCAGTGCCAACTTCTTGTGGTCACTGCTATTTTGAAATAGGTCTGTCAAGGCCTTCCACATTGCAAATGGAGTTTCCTTACTGTGGAGGTTTGAGACAATATGATCTCGAACTCCTTCTAGGATAATCCTTCTCACCTTTTCCACACACTTTCTCCACTTTGCCAGATCTTGGGCACTAGTTGGCTTAGGAATATCTTTGTTTATGAATTCCAACAATGCCTCCATATTGTCCTTCTAAGCAATATAGTTCGAACTACCCTCAAGGGCATATTCGAGTCTCAATCCGTAGAATGACATCCTGCTGGCTCTAAAGTATGATATTGCAAATTTGATTTCTCTTGCAAAAGACAAACTCGTATTCTCCTCTTTTATAGTGATTTCAACTCTGATACCATGTAGAAATTCCTTGTAGATTCAAACTGTAGATTGTAATATGCTAAAACAATTGACTTGAATCTACTCTATTTATCAGCGAAAACAATAAACGATCGATGAAATCATGAAGCATAGAAGAGAAAGAGTTCAATCATACATAAAACAATAATTTTCTGGGGAAAACCACAGCTAAAACGCCTTGCTATTTGTATATTGCATTAATCGGAAAATATGAGAAGATTACAATGCTTTGCTCAAGCCCAAGCAACCTTTACACTATCTCAATCTATCTCACTGCTTCACAAACAAACTCCAATCAATACTTAGCCAAATTTCCAGGTTGCCAAGCTCCTATTTCCTTGCACAGTTTCCTAGGGAATT
Source organism: Pinus tabuliformis (assembly GCA_031772625.1). Taxonomy (NCBI): domain Eukaryota; kingdom Viridiplantae; phylum Streptophyta; class Pinopsida; order Pinales; family Pinaceae; genus Pinus; species Pinus tabuliformis. Next base: position 783,259,128 of record CM062812.1, on the reverse strand, counting down.
AGCCCATATTTAATTGGGAAATTCCTCATCCATAACTGCACAATCCATCATAGGCCTTCCTCTGATTGCATGCACCATTTGTACAATTCAGATGATTATACAACTGATAGTACATTGTCCTTGAACTCCAATCTCAACTGGGTCTTTCTCTGATTTGACATGCATGAGTTAATTATGATTGAATCTTCAGTTTACTGGTTGAGCAGTGATGGTTATACCCTACTACTAGATCTCCCACTAGTTCCTCCATGAGTTGGAACTAGTTTAACTGAATTAAATAATTACAACTCAAAATAACTCAACCTGGGACCCTAAAATTTAGGAACCACTCTACATGACTTTAGATAGACTCCCAACTCGAGTTAACTGAGTCAACTAAGTCAAATTAACTTAGTTCACTATTACAATTTGCTATGAGAATTAGAATTACAATTTAATTCCTAATGAAAATCAAGGACAAAACTAAATTAGTATTTTCTTGTTGCATTTTTCAACAGAGTCTATATAAGGTTGATTGATAAATAAAACTCTAGTGCTTTGACAATGAATGTCTATGCTATTCTAGTGTTACATGAAGCAGGGATGTTTTTTGGAAGCAAAGCATCGGAAGCGTCATTTTCCAAAAATCTAGGAAACGAAATGTCTATTTTACATGTGTGTGTGTGTATAAATTATTTTATTTTATTTTTTGCATTTATATTAAAAAAATCCAAAATACCAAATTAGTTGTAGAAGATATGAAAACATGCATATTTGTACATAAATCAAGATAGATATGGCATCCATTGTACATCAATGATTAATTATTCAAGCATCAACCATCTAGATTCTAGCAATTACAAACATACATCAAATTTTTAAGCATATCATAGATAATAGAAGGTAGAAAGTACCAAAATTTTAAGCATATAATAGAAAGTAGACATTTAGAAGATAAAATCATAAAACATTCAAATAACTTATCTAGCAAGTGAGCAACTGTCAACATGAGTCATGACCAAAATTCAAATAATAATGTTTACAAAATAGGCCACTTGGCCACCACCAACTACACACTGAACTAGGAAGAGTAAGACAAAAAAGTTCAAATTCACAACACTAACACTCTAGAGTCTAGAGTCTAATCTATGACAAAAGTAGAAAACTGTGAATATATCTACTAATCTCTCCTCCTTACACCATGACCACCATGTGAGCCTCCACATGGTGGCAGTGAAGAAGATGGTGGCCGTGGAAGTTGTGGAATTGTTGAGCTTGAAGATGAAGCCCCTGTTGCACTAGTTGAAGAATGGAACTTGGGGACCATGGGATCGGATGGGGGTGTCGTCTCATATCGATCATCATCATCCTGGATAAGAGCATCCTCCAATTGCTCTAATTGCAACACTCCATCCTCCAAATTGGCCTCCTTTGGATTTTTGTCCCAAAGCTTAAGGTCTTTATTATTCTTTGCATCCTCATAGTAATGGGACAACAATCACAAGTTGTAGTGAACATAAACCAAGCTCTTTGCCCGATCTACATTTAACCTGTTCCTTTTAACACTGTGGATGAAAGTATAGGTGCTCCAACACCTCTCTGCAAAAGAAGTGTTTACCACCTGTGATAGCACTCGTAATGCCAAAGATTGTAGAAGTGGAGTAGCACCTCCATGCATGTTCCACCATTCAAGAGAAGACAAATTCTCTCGATCTTTAATTGCATGATTGGTCCCAAATGGACCAATGCCAAGCATATAGTTGCTCAATTGTTTTCATATCATGGCACACTCCTCCTCATCAGGGACTAATTTATCCAATGCTTTCATATAACCAGATAGAACCTTTGGATCTAGGTGTGGTTTTCTCCTGGTCCCCCTGCCAGGTGCTAGTGTTGAAAGCCATTGGATAAATTAGTCCAGAGGTCTCAAAACATATGCTAAGGCATGCATTGGAATGTTTAACATTTCCCATCATTTTTCCACCTCTGCACGAATATAATTGTAAGGTGATATCTCTAGGCTCAACAATGTCTTTAATCTGCCCCAACATGTTATCCATCTGCTAATACACTTCCCCAAATAATCGACCGATCTGAATCTGTAAGCTTGAGCATGTAATAAATTGGGTTGGTGAATTGAAAAACATATTTAATCTATGACCAAAAGTAAGTGTCAACAGTAGTGTCCTTGACTACATTAGCACCATCTCTATCATTGTTCATTGTCATCCCATGATTCACATGTCACCATATGAGTTAAAACTTGTTTCATCTTCACTAGCCGCCTAAAGGTGAGGTAGTAACTTGCAAATCTAGTTTTTGAAAGTTCAAGCAACTGCAACTTGGAGTAAGTGCCAGAAAAGTAGTTTACCCTTGCATGCCCTGTGACATATTTAATGAGTTGCTTCCCTTTCTTGTAAAGCTCATTAATCCATCCACATTCTTTATGCTTCACAATATCGTGCATCAAAAGGTTCAATGTGTGCACCAAGCACCCGAACCAAAAGATGTGTGGATGAGTATGCTCAATGATTTTTTCTGCTCCCTTACAATTTGTTGCATTATCAGTGATCACTTGAACCACATTATTAGAACCAACAGTTTTGATTGTTTTCAATAGGAGATGTGCAATGTTTTGAGAAGATGCATTGATGGAGGAGTCATAACTTTGAAGAAACGCTGCATCACTAGCATAAATAGTAAGAACATTTATCAAATGTTGGTTTCTAAAATTTGTCCAACCATTTGATACAATGGACACCCCACAATCCAACCACTCATTTGTAAAACGTGTCAAGCTCTTTGAACCTTTTCATTTTCTCTTTCTAATAACCTAGATAACCGGATTCGTCCTATAGGCCCCACGAATCCCGAATCCATCGTGTCCGACACGATTCTCTCGAGATTCATTGTCCAAAAACCATGACACGTCGAATCTGACTGCGTGTCACGATTTTGGCAGCGTGTCTTGTTTTCCAGGACTTGTTAGGCAGCAAAAGTGACCTGCACGGGTATGAAAAGGCCGCATTTGATCATTACAACCACACATATTTTCATTTGGCAAGCGTTTTGGCAGCTTAATGATCAAGTCCAAGCCCTAGTATTGATATGCTATTCATGGTAATGTTAAATTCTTAAAGTAAAAGTTACATTCTCCTTAATCTTCATTTTCATCCTTTTACTTAAATTTTTAACATTACCATGAAATGACTCAGGATGTTTGAGAGTGGTTCTGGCCCCATTGGATTTCATATGGAGAAAGTAGAATTTTAGATTTCATGCAAAATCCAGCAGACTTATCAGTTTTTCAGGATTTTAGGATTGGGGGATTGCAATGTTTCCATTGAATTTTGTCATGTATTAGGGTATGGAACTCGTATTTAATCAAGAGCACCAATCCCTCTATGTACCTTGATGTTAGTGACATTGGTTGTCGAACACCTGTATCATGACCCTCCTAAAAATGTATGCATCACTCAAACAAAATCTTGACTTGACATGTTATGCTTGTTTTATCTTATGTTTAATGCTTAAAGGGTGATATTAATGACAAAGATCCCTATACAGATACAGAGGTAATGACAAAGATACCTGTGGATATTAATGCTTAGAGGGTGATATTAATGACAAAGATCCTGATTTTCCAACAGGACTAAAAAATTAGACATTTCTCGTGGTGGCAAGAGGGCCAAGCATAAGAAATAGATAATAGATTGACATGTATTTGAATTTTGTATGTACTATGCATGCTAATAGCTATAGATGAAGATCTATATTTGAAATCAATAAATTTGTATCATTAATTAAAATTTGTGTAAGAAATATCTAATTTTTAATATATATATATATATATATATTAATAAAATAATATATAATGAATCCTACGTGTCCTGTTCCGGGGGGTCAGCGTGTCCGAATCCGACACCACGAATCCCGAATCCCCGTGTCAGGTGACTTAGCTAATAACACAGTTCTAGCTTTCTCATAGTTGGGGATCTTGTATCCTTTTGGGGCTTCATTGATAGCCTTAACCATATCATGCCAATAGGGAGAGCAAAGCGCATTTAATGGTACATGGCAAGCACAAAGAAACCATACCATCTTTCATCCACATCATCCCTCTCAACAACATTCAGGAAATCTGCTGTTGTTCTTCTATTTTCAGAGGTTGTAGAAGTACCGTGAGGAGATGAACTACCAAATCGAGAGTTGCATTTGCAGTTGATTCAGAATGAGTTTTTTGTTTCTTGCTTTTCATTTGTGCAACCTCTTCTATTTGGATGTATTTTCTCCTTTGTTCCATTGAAACATTAGGGAAAATTGATATCCCTATGGGACCCTTTTTGTCATCACTGTCCAACACCCCACAAAATTGCCTTCTCACTCCGATATATGAACCACTATGGTTTTCCTCCATGACAATCATGAGGGCACGGAAAATTGTAGCTTCTACCACCTCTTCTCCCTCATGTTTTGTCACATAATTCCACAAGGGTGTTAATGCAACTTTTCCCCCTTGCATTTCAATGCCCTCCTCATCATACATTGGGTCACTCATATGGGGACTACTATCCTCCTATTCTTTTTCCCTTCTATGCCTACTCCCCACCAACACCATGAAAACCAAAAGTGGAATGATACATATAAGCCAAAAGAACACCATTTTGGAATATAATTATAGATGGACAACTTGCAATAAAATGAGCAAGAAGAAAGAATTGGAAAGACCAGGAGAGGGAGGAGAAAAAATTACAAACAAGAATGACAAAAAAATGAGGGAGTTTGGGGTTTGCACTTAACTTGTTTAGCTCTTGTAGATGGCAACCCTTCTTTAGTCCTCCAAGCTCCTCCTCCTTCACTCCTCAATGCTCTCACAAATCGCTGGGTATCTCCCCTCTTCTCCAAGCTCTCTTCTCCTCTCTTTTCCAAGCTCTCCATAGATGCAAGAATGAGGAAAAGAGAGGGGGAAAATGCTTTTTAACATCTTCTTCTCTCTTCCATAACTCACCCTTAACTCATTTGAACCCTACCTAAACCCAAGTTAAGTCTCCGGATCCGCTTGTAATTCACGACATAACTATGGTTTGAGCCGATAGAACTGCGCTTGGAACTGCAACGATTCCATTTTCCCAGGAAGCGTGAAAATATGGCGGATTGGCGCTGTGGTTTCACTGAAGAATCGATGGTCGATTCGTTCGTGATGCAAATCCGCCTTCAGATCTAGGGCTAGGGGTTCTTGCAACACTGTGCAACTATTTTGTTCTTGCTTTTCCTCAAGATGACTATTAAAATTCAAACCATGATGAGTTTCGAGTCATTGTCTGTTATATAATGTTGTTATTCTAGTGGAGGACTTAGCCTAGTATATGGGCATATGCATACCGAAGTTGTAATCAAGACCACTAATAGGCACCATAAAACACATGATTATTTACAAGTGGGCTACCCTTCTCATGTACAACTCCTTAAAATTGATCTTTCCTGTACTTCTAAATTCTTGGCTTTGTCATTTCGTGTTCAATTTTCTAGCGTAGTTGATTTTTGTTTCCTCAACATGACTCAATTTTGCAAGGTTGCCATTGTCAAGGAACAATTACAACTTTAAATTAGTGACCACCTCAAAAATTCAAATTATTTTTGCAAGAAAAGTGTGCTAAGAATTGAGCACAAGCAAGATGAGAAAAGAATTGGCGAAAAAGGCTTTAGTTATTCTCAACTACTAGTATTGATCTCATAATATGAATTTAGAGTAGATGCATTTGAACATTTTAGATCTAGATCTCATTATAAACTCCTCAATAGATCATGACAACACCTCATCAAAGATAAGGATTAAAACAACAAATATCATTGTGGTCTTGAACTTTGTGATTATCTAGGGACTTAGAGTTTAACATTGGCCCCCTCAATCACAAGTTTGAATAATCATACCAATAACTTGTATCATCTTCAATGTAAAACTGCTGAACTAAGCTCCAATGATGATATGCTTGAAAAACTGCCAATATCTAGAAGTGAACAGCTGCTGTCTAAACATTCCCATTCTTTCTGATTATCATCTAAGTAGTTGATTTTGAGGAGATCAATTACTATGTTGGAATTCCCAAATGTTGATTGAATTTTGATTGTCGTAGGACTTTGAATTTTGAAGTATAATATCTGATATCCCCCCTTATCAGGTGCAAAGTGAGGAGTTTGTTGAAGGGATCCAAGCTTGAGCTTTGGATTCTTCTGTTCTTCAATAGTTCATAGTTGAAAGGATCCAAGCCAGAGCTTTGGATTCTTTTGTTCTTCAATGGTTCATGGTTAAAAGGATCCAAGTTGGAGCCTTGATTTCTTTATGTTTTGGATTCTTCTGTTCTTCAATAATTCATAATTGAGAGGATCCAAGTCGGAGCTTTGGATTCTTTTGTTCTTTAATGTTTTATGGTTAAAAGGATCCAAGTTGAAGTTTTGGAATCTTTAGGTGGTGGTTTTGTTGGTTGAACACTAACCATCTTCACTTCATTTGGTGGTTTTTTTGGTTGACCGCTAACCATCTTCCATTGATATTGGTGGTTTATGGCTACCACTAATTATTTGCCAACTCTTTTTTTGTGTGTCTTTACCTGTCTTGACTAGGTGGTAAGATTTGTGCAACTTCTTTACATCTTGATTCTATCTACAAGAATTTATCCATCCATAATGGATTGTTTTATTAACCTGCTTCTGCTTCTGACGTTTTTCAGATAGGTGATTTGTCTTTCCACATTGAAGACAAGGATGGAGATCTAAACATTGTCTCTCCATATAACTCATTGACAATGTTGGCACTTAATACCAAAATTTTGAACATCTTCAAGAAATATTGTGCTCACAAACTGAATTTGTTAATTGGGATATGAAAGCTAGTGTCTTTGTCATATCCTATTCCATGCCGAATTTTGTTGAACGATAATTTTCCCCAAGGTTTGACAAACTTCTTGGAAATATCATTTTGTTGTTCTTTTGATTCTTCACATTTGTTGTTGCTGTTGCTGTTGCTATCATTCCTTGCTTCTTCTTGCGACTCATCTTCAATACTTGTTTCCTTCATCAGTTGTCTAGAGTTTCCATCTCATCTAGATCTCCTATTGTCTTTGTATCGACTATTAATTCCTCTGTATCACAATTAACACCGGCCATCTGCATTATGTCTTGTGTGTGTCAATTCGCATTGACCTCTTTGCATTATCTCATTTGCCTCACATATTGCGTCAAACTATTGGATAAGGTCCTTTGAATCGCAACTGACATCAACCTTTTGGATGAGTTCATCTATATCACAAGTTGCTTTAGTCTTGTGTATTAGATCCTCCATATCACAAATCGCATCAACTTTTTGTATGAGGTTATTAGCTGCAATTGTTGTGTATGTCATCAATTTGATTTTGCTTTTCTCTTAATTTTATTTGAAGTGCATCAATCGATTGATCACTCATATTTATTTGAGCTGAAGATCAATAAGCCCATTATGTAATTCATTTGCTTGCACTTTGTTTCTTTTATCTCAGGGTTGCTTGATTTTTTTCACAATAGAGCGTTGGGTACTATCGATCATGCACCCCAAAGTGTAATTTTTACAATGATTGACTTTCATTACTCACTTGACCTCATTCAATTTCAGGCAGGTCTTTTTACAATTCTCTTTTGTTTTGAATACACCTTTTCACTTGAAAGGGTTTCAAACAATTTTTCCTTTGTACAATTCAATCAGTGACTTAAGATTATGCTTAAATATTAAGATCTAGAAAACATTTGAATGCAAGACCATGGACCATGGATGATGTTCCTTTCTATGATGTCAGAATGCTCAGTCAGGATTTGAGAAATGAAGAACCTGTTGTTTTCTTCGTCACAAGCTTTTAATGATCAAGATTTGCATGTCTTTTTTCCTTCATGTGAGTGTACTGTTTGTCAAATCAAATACATGTAACACTAGATAACATAAGCATTAAAGTAGATAGCAACCATCCACGAGTACAATTTTCCCTTGGACCCCCTTGTTCAATTTTGGGGTGGTCTAGGACAAGAAGCACAAAAAATGGATTTTATTATGGTATGTTTCTTGTTGAAAATTGTAGGCCCAACCCTGTTTCAGTTTTAGGAATCCCATCAGTTTGATGCCCAACTAACATAGATTTTTGCTGCTGTTTTTAAGCATGAATATTTGCTAAAACATACAACACATAAGCCTATTCTGCTCTTTCAATTTCTCTGAGAATAAATGCGGCAGTCACACAAATTTAACACAATGATTTTTGGTCCAAAGACCCTGGAAAAACCCCGAAGGGAAAACCAGTCACAAGAGGGAAATCTTATTAATAAGCTCACAGAAAATTACAGTGAATTTTACAGCAATAAATTCCTTGTGCTTATCTCACAAATCTGCCTCTAAATTCATGCACTTTTTTTATCCTCGAAAAATGTGTCAAATAAATGTACAACATGCCGCCACTTTTCTCAAATTCTGAGCATATTTATAAGTACCATCTGTACAATACTGTACAGCCTTCACACAACAAAAGCCAGCACCTCAAAATCTGTGCCTTACACCTCGATATTTGTGCCCATTAAATGCTGTACGGACTTGCAACAAATCCATACTATACAACCTTATTTATTTCTGTACTCCCTCCTTGGAATGTGTGACAAGTTGGAATTCAAGCCCTCTTTCAACTGCAATAAATGCTGGTAAGGTGCTTTGGGATTTGCGCCCTTTCACCCAGCCTCTCCTTCACAATTTTCTTCAGCTCTCCTTTTCCCTCTCGCCTCATTAAAATGCTCATTAATGAGTCAATGTGCGTGCCTCTTCACTTCCCACTTCTTTTATAAATTCATTAATTACTAAAACTGCTCACCCTTGATCTCAATGGCCAAGATTAGGTCTTGTCATCTCAAGATAATCTCTCATTGAGATTACTTTAGTCACTTTTAGAAAAAGCCACTTGCTAAAATCACTCAAGTCACTCAAACTTTATAAAGTCACTTTTAGAATAACACTTTCTAACTTTATAATATCACTTTAGTCATTTTTAATCATTAAATAGAAAATGTACTTTATAAAATCACTTTACAAAGTTTATCATCTAGAGGCAATCTTCCACATGCTAAAACACCAAGCTAATGTGAAAATCCTACTGAGCTAGAAAATCCAACACTTCTTAGGATCACGATACTGTGCTGAAGTACAATGAGAGATTTTTCAATGGTCTTCACGAGCTTCATAGCTTAGCTCTATTTAACCCTTTTCAACAAAAAAATCCCTTGCTAATAACAAAACTCCAAGCCTTCAACCAGATTACATATGACATTATTTCTCCTTTTCCATGAGGAGATAGATGGCCTTTTTAACAAACTTTCGACTGTTTGCTTAAAAAGTTTTAGAGAAAAAGGTTTGAACTTCAAGCCTTGAACCATATTGCATATGACATTGTTTCTCCTTTTCAATGAGGTGATAGATGGCCTTTCTAACAAACTTTCAACTGTTTGCTTAAAAACTTATAGAGCAAAAGGTTTGACGAGCCTTGAGGGAGGCATATATCAAGCTGAGTTGTGCCATCGGGCATCAATTGTTTCCTTTCCAAATGGCGTTGGTTCATGGGCCTCTGATCAGTCTTGGGCTGCTATTGGTAATTATTGTGAGCACTGTGTGGTTGCATGCAGATTTTGCTGTATCTATGTACGCCTTGATCACCTTTGTGCAAAATACAAATTGCTGGCACATTGAGCCCTTTTTTTGTAAGCTAACACCCATGGGGGATTTGAACTGGTGACCTATGGAAAATAGTGCCTTAACAGTGCACCCATTCACCATCATTCCAAAGCCCCGTGGGCAACATTAAGCCCTTTACTCAAGCCTGTCACTACTGTTTCTGATTATTGAACACATCACTATTATGAAGAGCCACAATTCTAGAATCGGCCCATAGTGATTTGAGAAAGATAGTCCATGTTCAAAGTCAAGATCGTTCAAAGTTGAATTGGTGCCGTCCATGTTCAATGTCAAGATCATTCAAAGTGAATTGGTGAAGTCCACGTTCAGAGTCAAGATTGTTCAAAGTGAATTGTTACTGTAAATTCTTCAGAAAATGATATGTAACCTAACCTTGAGATTTAATTGGATTTGAGATATGAAAACCTTGCCCAAAAAAAAGATAAATTCTCTTTCTTTTGTCACTTCTCCTATCAAGGGATCCCAACATGTTCACTTGCTTGTTGACTTTAAGGCTGCGTCAGCCTTGTGCTTCATTCGCTGATTGGTTGGTCAACTGTATCCCGCTAAATGTCATTTGGCTCTCAGATCAGCTATTAGAATAGATGGATTGGTGGGTCTTTGAACCACCAGTAGGGTGAGGGATGAACGTGATGATTCCTTAATAGAGAGGGTGAATTACATCTCATGCTGCACAGATTGGAAGATATTGCACCAGATTGTGGAGCTGATGAGGCTGGCCAAAATCAAGACCAAGGTGAAGGTGAGCAAATCAATTCTGAGGGTCTTTTTCAAAATCCTTGAATACAATAATATTTTCACTGTATAAAGGAGATGTCCGCAGAGATCCTTGATTGATTGTTCAACGCTGCAGAAGAAGGATTTTGAAGTTGGTCTGCCAGCACTTGGAAAGAGAACCACAATTATGTAGGGTTGGTTCTTGCTACATGCTCAGTTATACAACCAGAAAAACGCCTTGTTTTTGGCAAACGTTAGAAACTGCTAAAAAAAACTCTGGTAGAAAATATCAATGCAGATTTGAAAATCTGTGGTTTGATCCAAGTATTAGGATGTATAGCTTCACAGTCGCTACAGATTTTTAACAAACCCACAAGGTGGTTAATTGAACAAGGGTGTCAGCATTACCACAAATGAATGAACTGTCTCTCTATTCTACAGCAGTCCGTTATTAATGCTACATGAACTATTCATCTTTGCTTTAAACAGAGCGGTGTGGCAAATCAGAGGGCAGATCAACAAAACAATATTTCTAGCACTGAAACAAAGCATATCACACTTTATAATAGATAAAAACCCAGCAATTACAAAAGAAAAGAACTCTGACCTCTTTATCTTCCATTCACGGTGTAGATCTGCATTTCGTTGTTACTTCTCATGGAAGACTACTATGAAGGACCTGCCATGCTCTCAAGACTAAAGGGCTATGATATTATCAAACTCTGATACCATGTTAAGAATTGAGCACAAGCAAGAAAAGTATAGAATTGGTGGAAAAGGCTTTAGCCATTCTCAACTACTTGTATTGTTAAATTATGGTATGTTCTATGCTTAGAGCAGTTTACTTCTTTTCTTCTTATTAGCCACAGATTAGCAATCACATATACATTAAGTAAAGTGCAGCTAGAACATTAAACGATCAACAGAAAAGAAGCCAAGACAAGAGACACAAGATGTGGCGGCTAGCTAGGGATAAACCCCAATGCGGGGAAACCCTTTGATCAAAGCTTCTTTTATCTTCAATAGTTCAGCAGAGAGAAATAGTACCAAATCAGAATTCTGTGATTTTATATCAGCAGCAGCAAACCCTAGATCAACAATGTCAAACTTGGTCAAACGAGTTGAAATTGACCTCCAATATGCATGGTCAATTTCCAGTCAAGTAGCCCTTGAACAACCCCAAAAACACAGTCAAACTGCTGCCCAAAACTAGGGCAGTCAACGCTGGTCAAACCTGTGGACAAATTGCCTCCATTTTTGTGCCAAAATCTGCGGCCTGCCTAGGAGAGGCAGCGACACCAAAACCGTACCCTTGATGAGTCAACACTTGGTCAACGCAGGTCAAAGATACCTTCAGCTGCTTCTGTGTCCTCCTTTCAACGTCCTCTTTCTTCCCACGTGTGAGCTACTCCTTGTATAACCCAAAGCTAAGGAGAGAGAGAGAAGAATGAGTGAGATGATATGATGAGAAAATGAATCAACCTCTCTTGTATTTATATGATTCACTGGGCATGTGTGCCACACATTTAACCGCTAGCTGACCTTGACAATTTGTCAAGTAAATACAAATAAATTCATATCTCCATAAATACTTGTTGGAATTGGATAATCTTTAGATCAATCCTACACCTCTCGACAAGAGGAATCTAGGAAAAATATCAGCTGCCATAAATGAGGTGACCCACATGGAGTTTGGCCCTAGTTGCCAATTTTAACACTCCCTCTCAACTAGGGAGAACTCCATTTGCAATCCGTCTGACTGTCGCTACTATCCTAGCCATCAAATGCACTGCCTTGCATTGCTTGGCCCTGCTTTGCTCTGCTCGAACTATGAAGAAGAAGAAATGATCGAGGATGTATCATACCATCTTCCACTGACCCGAAGTCAGTGTCAGAGTGTGTCATACCACTGTCACTGATCCCAGATCAATGGAGGTCATCCTAGCATAGGGAGTACGGTAGATACAACGATGCGTCCATCGATAGTGCTACTAATGTTCCCTAACCCCGTTTCCCTACTCATTGATTAGATGAGAGGTACTTCCCATGAGTCCTAGACTGCATGGGTAGGATGCCTCGACAGGAGAACTAATCATCCTGTCCACAGGAGAACGAATCATCTTGTCTAACAGTCGCCACAGGAAAACTAATCATCCTGGCCCACATGAGAACTAATCATCCTGTTCCACAGTCGCCACGGAGAACTAATCATCCTGGCCCACAGGAGAACTAATCATCTTGGCCCACAGGATAACTAATCAGCCTGTTCCACAGTCGCTACAGAAAACTAATCATCCTGGCCCACGAAGAACTAATCATCCTGTTCCACAGTCGCCACGAAGAACTAATCATCCTGGCCCACAGGAGAACTAATCATCCTGTTCCATAGTCGCCACGGAGTGTCACAGGGGAAGGTTGAACCTTTCACCCTGCACATAGTGCACCACTAGGGGATGGTGAGTTCGCATGTCGCTCCAGGTACCCCGCACCCCCCTTGAGCTCCCAAAGCTCAATACATCATACTTGACCCTCATAAGAGGGTCTCTGAATGACACCAAGTCATTCTTGGAAAGTCAAGAATTTGACCTTTCCCAGGGGCTTTGTCAAAATGTCAACGACCTGTTCATCTGTACTGATATGTTGGAACCTTATTGCTCCCCGCTGCACCATATCCCGAATACAGTGGTACTTGATATCGATATGCTTGGAGCAATCATGAAATACAAGATTCTCCGATAAACGAATCCCACTTTGGTTGTCACACAGGATCACGGTGGTATCCAATGTAAATCCAAACAGCTCACTGATGGGTTTTCGCAACCAGACTGCCTCACAAGAGGCCATACTAGCAGCAATGTACTCTGCCTTGGCGGTGCTCAAAGCCACTGACTTCTGCTTCCTGCTCATCGAGGATATCGAGGCAAATCCCAAAGAGAAACAGCACCCGGAAGTGCTCTTTCGGTCCACCACACTGCCTGCCCAATCAGCATCGGTATATCCCAGTGTTCCACGGGGACTCCCCCCCCCCCTAGGGGTCTAGTTTCCTCGCTCCCCCGCGCTCCGGGGACTTGGGGACTAGAAGGGGACGTTTCCCCACGCTCCCAAAAATGAGGAAACTCAGGGGGACGTGCCAGGGGGGCGTTTCCCTTCCCTGAGGGGGCGTTTCCTTGCTGTACAAGATGTTTGTACTGGCACTGAGATTTTACCGAGATATCTCAGGACTGCTGTGTATAACACAGTCCCTTCGTCCGAGATTTTCATCTTCTAATCACTGTTATATTATGCTGTCCAACATGCTTAAATTGCTACAGAAGAACCACCGAGATCAGATGTCAAGACTGTTATAGACAGCCTTGGATTTACCACACTGTCATCTACAGCTACGTGCCATTAATGTGGGACCTTTTTCCTGAGTTTATAGCTTTGACTGCGGCTGCCACACCTGCCATTTTTCAGCGTGAACAGTTCTTCTTTTGGCTGTAAGTTACATGTCTCTTAGACTGCGTAGAAGTTTCCCTGATCTGCGTGTAATTTCCCTTCATGACCGTATTTTAAATTTCTTTCCTTACTGCGGCTATATGACAACGCATCTGTGTGGCTGCCATCTATGCTTGCGGCTGTATCATGTCAATGGATCTATTGCGTGGCTCATCCTCATCAGCAGCGTGGATATCCTCATAACTGTGTATGACTGCGTGGTCTATTATATGAATGCCCAACATATATATTCAATGTATATATTTCCACCGTATATGCCATGTATGGACTCCATATTGCATTAACGTGGTTCCATATTCATATGACATGAACAGCATTTGACATGTGAATAGCGTCTAATATATGAACATCGTTTGTATACATATCACACCATGAACAGCCTCATGAACATCATTTAATATATGAACAACGTTTGATATATGAACAACGTCTAATACATATCTCACCATGAACAGCCATGAAAAATTTAATGCATATCTCACCATGAACAGGCCTACGCTATGCTTTACAGCTTTTCAATTCAAACCAAAGTGGCAAATTGTCATAGTGGACTCAATTAATAAATTATATTTTATATCTATAAATTTTTAAGACCCTGACGCTCCCCCATGTTTCCTAAAAAATGGTAGGGAGCTTTTGCATAGGCCGCTCCCGTGCCCCCTCGCCCCCTCATCTCGGAACCTTGGTGGAACACTGGTATATCCAAGTAGTCTCACATCTTCGACAATGTATCTTAACCCATGAGTGATTGTGCCATGAAGATATCTCAACAGATTCTTGGCACCAATCCAATGTGTGTGGTGAGGCTCAACCATATGTTTACTCAACGTGTTCACTGCAAAGCATATATCCGCACGAGAGTTCACCAAGAACATCAATGCTCAGACGAGTTGACGATATTCGGTAGCATTTCGTAAAACAGGTCAGACAACACTACCGCTTAACTTCTTGAAGTCAAGCTCCATCGGGGTAGTCACGGGCTTGCAGTCCACCATACCGAATCACTCCAATATTTTCATCACGTATTTTCCTTGAGATAGGAAAATCTCCTCTGGTTTCTGCCAGACTTCCAGTCCTAGGAAATAGTGCATCAGTCCTAGGTCTTTCATCTCGAACTCAGAAGCCAACTCCCTCTTACATTTGAGAATGAGAGGGTCTGCACCTGTTAGAAAGAGGTCGTCAATGTACAACACCAGTATGAGAGGTTTGTCATCTTCAACCTTAAAGTAAAGGTTAGGGTCGGCTCCACTCCTAGTGAATCCCAGCTTCATCAAGAAGTTATCGATTCTCTCATACCATGCTTGGGGTGCCTGCTTTAGCCCATAGAGGGCTTTCTTCAACTTGCACACGTGAAATTCTCGATCATGAATCTCAAATCCTTTGGGTTGCTCCACATAGACCTCTTTGATCGAACCATGCAAGAACGCGGTCTTGACATCCATCTGATGTAGGTCCCATCCTTGCGAAGCAGTGAGGGCTATGATCGAGCAGATGGTGGATATCGGGCAATAGGTGCAAATATCTCGTCATAGTCTATACCTTCCTTCTGAGAGAAGCCACGAGCGACAAAACGAGCCTTATACATTTCCGCACTTCCATCAACTGCATGCTTTATCTTGTAAAGCCATTTCGAAGTGACAACTGCTTTGTCCTGGGGTCTGGGGACCACATCCCAAACATTGTTTTTCATGATGGGACTCATATTCCTTAGTCATAGCATCCTTCCATATTTGATGCTTGACAGCTCTTGCGAATGACGAAGGCTCATTTTGGATGATCGTGCTCATGATGGTCAAGTATCCCTGATACCTGGTCGGCTTCTTACTTTCCCAGAAGGTCCCCCTGGGTGCAACCTACCCTTCAGCATCATCAAGTGTCCCCCTTAGCCATGAAGGCCTCTTCCTAGAAGAGGAAGGTTCTTGTGGAGGGGGATCAATAGGATCCATAGGTTCTTCCACATTGGGCATTGTCTCATCTTCCTTTTCCTTTGGTTCCCTGGTGTTAGCTTCTTTAGATTCCCTTTGAGTAGGAAGATTATCAACTTTGCTAAGAGCCATATCTTCGTCAAAGGTGACACCATGGCTAATCTCGATTTCCCTTTGACCAGCCACATAAATTCTATAACCCTTAGTGTTTTCGCTATAGCCCATGAAGATTCCTTTCTTTCCAGATGCACCCAATTTATTCTTCTCCTTCGGCACATGAAAGTATACTGGACTTCCAAAAATTCTAAAATGAGATACGTTAGGTTTCTTACCAGTGAACATCTCTTCGGGAGTCTTGGAACCCAATGCCTGATGAGGACATCAGTTTTGCACATATACGACGATATTTACAGCTTCGGCCCATAGAAACTTCGGAAGTCTTTGATCGTGAAGCATAGCAAGGACAACTTCCACAATCGTACGATTCTTCCTTTCCGCTGCACCATTCTGCTCAGGAGTATATGGTGTTGTAGTCTCCCTCTTAATGCCATCTTCTTTGCAAAATTCATGGAACGCATTGGATTCATACTCAGTCCAAGATCTTGATTTTCTTTTCGGTTTGATTCTCGATCAAGGCTTTGAAGTGACGAAACCAAGTGAACACTTCATCCTTCTTTTTCAAGAAGTATATCCAAGTCTTGCGAGAATAGTCATCTGTAAATGTGAGGTAATATAAATATCCTCCCAAGGAGTTCACAGGCATCATACCAGATATGTCAGAGTCAACCAGCTGCAATATATCAGAGGTCTTGCTTTGGATTGAGGGGAATGGTCCTCTTTTGAGCTTCCCTTTGGCACATCCCGGACATACACCTTCTTGCTCTACTCGGAACTCGGGCATCCCTGTCACCATTTGTCTTGCATTGGGTAGAGCTTTATAATGAAGGTGAGCAAACCTCCAATGCCATAGTTCGGACTGAAGTGATGTGTCACAAGACATGACACCCAGCAGACTTCCTTCGACTTGATATAATGAATCGACCCGAAACCCAAGAGTGAAAGCTTCTTTAAAATTCTTTTTCCATACATGTACCTTGCCATCGATGAAGGTTACCTTGTAGCTTTTGTCTTCCATTGGCGAAACAGACACCAAGTTCTTTTTGAGATCAGGTATATATAGGACTTCTTGCAAATGAATTGTATTACCCTAATTCAATTGAAGAGTGACATTCCCTACGCCTTTCACTGGATATTTTGCGTTGTCCCCAAGAACAATTTCCAGGTTGGTCTCCTTCTCTATCAGATTAGAGAGAGCTTCTTTGAAACCAGTGAAGTGCCTTGAGGCACCACTATCAATAAGCCAATTTCCCAGCATGTCCAGGGGAGCAGTAGTAGAGAGGGCCGTTGGTAGACAATATTCATCTTGCTTATTGTTAACAACGTTGGATTCATACCTGGAGTTTCTTGCCTTCTTGAAGGGTTGTCCTCTTCCTTGATTTTCGACATTTCTTTTACCTCTGCCATTGGACCTGCCATTCCTTTGATTGCCTTGAGAGTGATTTTGGTCATTTTCATGGTGTGAGTCCCTTTTATCAGGGCACTCCCTCGCATAGTGGCCCATTTTATTGCAATTGTAACATCGTCCTTTTCTTCCACCCTTTGGTCCAACCTTTCCTTTGGATTTAGCCCCATAATTGTTTCTTCTTTTAGCATGAGAAGAAAAGGCAGAGGGATGGCCTTTAAGTGTGGGCATTTCTTGCTCTTCCATCCTTGTCTCTTCTTGAATACATCTAGCCATTAATTCCTCAAATCCTTGGATGACATTATTGTTGAGAAGAGTAGTCCTGAATATATACCATTCAGGTGGCAGTCCTCCAAGAGTTGTGATAGTCATTTCCTTGTCAGGAACTACTTCCCCAATAGATAGGAGATCATTCTTGATCTCGGTGATCCTTAAGAAATATGCTTGCATACTCTCATCTTTGCCCTTTTTAATTTCCTTCAGCTTATTTATAAGGAACAGAACTTGATTTGCATCATTAACTTTAAATAAACTCACAGTCTATCGTAGATTTCCTTGGAGGTTGTCAGCTTAGAAACATGGGCCGCCAGGGGCTTGTCGATAGAGTCTCGGATGATCTTCCTTGCTTTGACTTCTCCCTTGGACCACTTGCTTTTGGCAGCAACGGATGCATTTGATGGAGGCGCAACAATATTGCCTCTCACATGGTCCAACACTTCTTGATCTTCTAAAGTCAGATCAAGAGACATCTTCCATCTGTGATAGTCAGACTTCTCACGGAGCTTGGCTTCGGCGGGGAAGAGTGTTGAGGACCCCATGAAGTTTTTAGGATAGCCTTGCCAACCTTCTCTTCAGTGATTCTGTTGTTCTTGCTTGGGCTTTGTCTTCACCTCAGCTCCGATACCATGTTAAATTATGGTATGTTATATGCTTAGAACAATTTACTTCTTTTCTTCTTATTAGCCACAGATTAGCAATCACATATACATTAAGTAAAGTGCAGATAGAACACTAAACGATCAACAAAAAACAAGCCAAGACAAGAGAGAAAAATAGTACAAAATCATAATTCTGTAATTTTATATTAGCAGCAGCAAACCCTAGATCAGCAAAGTCAAACTTGGTCAAATGAGTTGAAATTGACCTCCAATATGCATGGTCAATTTCCGGTCAAGTAGCCCTCGAACAGCCCTTGAACAGCCCCCAAAACACAGTCAAACTGCTGTTGACTGAAGTCAACCTGCTGCCCAAAACTAGGGAAGTCAATGCTGGTCAAACCTATGGACGGATTGCCTCGATTTTTGTGCCAAAATCTGCGGCTTGCCTAGGAGAGGCAGCCACACCAAAACCGCACCCTTGATGAGTCAACGCTTGGTCAACGCAGGTCAAAGATACCTTCAGCTGCTTCTGTGTCCTCCTTTCAATGTCCTCCTTGCCCTAATGCGTCCTCCTTCCCACGTGTGAGCTGCTCCTTGTATAACCCAAAGCTAAGGAGAGAGAGAGAAGAATGAGTGAGATGATATGATGAGAAAATGAATCAACCTCTCTTGTATTTATATGATTCACTGGGCATGTGTGCCACACATTTAACTGCTGGCCGACCTTGACAATTTGTCAAGTAAATACAAATAAATTCATATCTCCATAAATACTTGTCGGAATCGGATGATCTTTAGATCAATCCTACACCTCTCGACAAGAGGAATCTAGGAAAAATATCAGCTGCCATAAATGAGGTGACCCACATGGAGTTTGGCCCTAGTTGCCAATTTTAACATGTATTAATCTCATGATATGGATTTATGATTTTATAGTATATAGGATATGCATTTGAACATTCTAGATCTAGATCTCATTGACAACTAACTCATCAATGGATCATAACAATACCTTATCAAATATAAGGATTAATTACTCATATCAATGTGGTCTTGGACTTTGTGATTGTTTAGGGATTCACAGTCTAACAAAATAAAGATACCTACTACTAAGTTGCTCCCTTTAGCACAAGATTTTCATTTCTAATTATGTTTTTTTTTTTTGTTCACTATTTTTAGAATGAATAATATCTGATAATGAAAGCATAATCATCTTCTAGCTGTTAATTATTCAACTTTTTTTGTACAGCTGAAGCATTAAATTTTAGTGCTACAGTAAAGTTTCCTAATGAAATCTAGCTTGGATACTTTACGAAGCTTGATTGAAATGCTAATTGAGGTTAGATAGTCCCTAATTCCATTGGTTGGCCATCGACAACAAAGAGTTCCCTAACCCCAACCACAGACAAAGAGGTTTATAATTCCTAGTGTAAGTTGTATCACATCTAATAACAAGAAAGAGCTAATTATTTGTGTTTTCTGTATGAGACTTCATGCAGAGGTGTGTTATACTCGGATATTGGAAAGGGAACCAACATCTGCGATGTTGCTCTTATATATATTTGTGTCTTGTGCACTTATTGTACAGTGGCACTAAAAGATGCTTTCTTTTAAAATACTGCTGGCCAAGGAAATTCACACATTTGAATTGTGCTGCGGTTCTTATATTTTGTACATTCATGCAAATTGTGAAGGATTAGATGGACTATGCTATTTTTAGGTGATGTATATTCTCTCAAATATCTCTATGTGACAGGATGTTAAGAAGAGAGAGAGTGGGGATGCATTTACTATAACATTTTCAACGTTACATGAAGCTGTATCAGCCAAGCGTCTCTTGCACAGGTTTGCTCTTAAAAATGACTTATTCCTTTAGAATTGATTATGACTTCAGAATTTGTGCCTTTATGGTTCTTTATATTCGGGTGTTGCATTGTCATTTAAGTCATGGACTCAAAACAATGCAACGGCCTGATCCTAATGTTCTAGAAAAATTACTCATAGATCTCTGTAAACAGGATCAAAGACAATGAAACAGTCTAGTTTCAAGTTAAACTCAATATGACTTGTCAGATTTCATCCATGTGTGTCAAGAGAAATGTGATCAACTTAGTTGTGCACTATAGCTTATAAGTTATTCCTATATACTAGAGAATCTTTTACACTATCTACAAGATCTACCCCAGAGGACTTTCATAGTTTAATATTGATGATCACATAAATTCATTTTAAAAGCCACATTTTTGCATTAGAGCTGCAAATATTTTCTGTAAGCCACACCTGATATTCTTTGTTCGGACCAAAAATTTTCGAGGAATGTGGGGAGTACGATTGGTGTGCTTTTTTTTTAGCATTTTTTGATATCCCAAAGAAATCTGAATTTTCTGTTGTTTCAGAAATATAAACCAGAGATGGATCAACTTACAGAAACCTCCTTTAATGGTTATTATGTTTCTTGGATCTTCTCCATTTGTTAATCTCTTTAGGGATCAGCTTTATGTCATGGGCTTATTGAATATCAAGGTTTGCACTGAAGTTTTTCATGGGCAGAGTCCAGATATTTATCGGATAATGGGAGTTCATCTGTGGCTTTTTCTCTTGTTTTCATTTCATAGGTGGTTCATTTATTGAGATTGCTAATTTATGCTTTTTAGATGTCTGACAAATTGATTAGGATGCTGTAAGCATATCCTGTTTTTTGTGGTTTTCTATAAAACATCTTCCTGTGGACTATTATACTAGGTTGCAATCCACACATTTTACAGTGGTCTCGTCCTCAGTAGAAAGTTCTCGACAGATCAACTCATGATGTAAAAGCATGCTATCCAATAGCTTGGAAGTTAGATCCTTTCTGCGGCAAGAAGTAGTATTTCCTTCGAGGAACAGAACTCTAGATTTCATTTTGAATGCTGTGAATATTGGAATCTCTATTCATCTTAGCATTACGTCTGTTGACCTGTTTTTTCATTTCCTTTCTGTATTACTGTAGCAGTGGTTATTGCTAATATTTGAAAACCTTATTGTTGGCAGATTAATATTGTAACTTTAATCTCTAAATAGTTCTTTGTCTTTTACCTAGTAATCATTATCCTTGCCTAGAGAATTTGGACACTTCAGATATTGCAGTTTTTACATTCACGTATATGTGATTGTGCAGATCAATCCTTCGCGGAAAGCAGATAACAGTTGATTATTTCTTATGAGTGGGGTTCTTATCAGGAAAGGTTTGCGGAGATTTGTATGTTTCTTTCCCTGTTGGCAGGGTTATCAAATTTAGCGACAACAATTTTTGTTTCTTCTTGATTGGACACTGATCTGGGCCATTTGCATTATCTTTTTGAAGAAGGCAAGAATCAGTCTCCTCTTGTATAAAATCTCTGGATATGTTTTGGAGGATTAGTTTTACCTAGCCTATAATTTTTCTCCTTCCTGACTCCATTTTTGAAGTATAAAATGTTAGTATTTTTTTTGACCGGTATTTGGCAATCCATGTAATCCATTTATAAAGTATCATGGCAATTCTAGTATTAGATTCTTGAAAATATAATTCTGCAAACGTGACGCCTCGGTGGTGTCAGTGATCCTTTGATTCAGAATTCTTGACCACATTAAAACTTTATGCCACAGACAGATCATGCAGACCTTCAAACAAACTACATTGCTATGGTTGGAGTAACTGGCAATCTGGGATGAAAAATCAGATTCCCTTCTAATCGGTTAACCTTATTTGATCCTCATCAATTTTATGCATACTGTATTTGGCAGATGGTTTCTGGTCAACCATTTTCCAGAAGCATCAATATTTTAATAATAAACAAATGGGTGTTGACAAAGGCTGTAAAACTTAACCGGAAAATACTATGGTAAGAACAATACTATCTATAATGACAATGTATAAAGGCATCTTGCGATAATTCAGATTACTGAAATGTCCCTTATTATTGTGAATGCTGGGACAGCAAAATAAAAATATTCACATAAATCTAGCTAACACCCTATTAGTTGTATTTTGCAGTTAGGATCTCGTTTAAAATAATAAAATAATTTCACATAAATCTAGCTAACACCCTATTAGTTGTTTTTTGCAGTTATAGTCTAGTGTAAAAATAATAATAGTAGAACAAGAAGGAACATTTTGATAATAAAATTTTCTTTTATATGTTGATATGGAAAATTGATACAGACTGCAATTTGAATTCAGCCACAAGACCTGTTAGCTAGTCTGTGAAACCCCAAAAATAAAAAAATTTACATGTACCACTAGTTCCTTGATAGATACAATGGTGGCAGACAAAACAAGACAAACAGATTGATGGGTAGATCCTTATTGGCCTTGTTTGTCAGCTTATGTGGACATGGTTGGGCTGTCCAACTAACAGAGTATTGTAGGGCTTGTTATCGCAAAATTTAGCAGACCCAATGCAAAGCTTCACTATGCAACCTAGGTCTTATGGCAACAAAAGATCAACCACGGCTGTCACCTTAGTGGCCTCTTTCCAGCTATTTAGTGGTGGATATTATCCCCACAAGGGAGACTTCCTTAAAGAAATCACCAACAAGATATTCAACAAAGGAAAACTCAAGGGTGATTTAAGGTCTAATGAT
Source organism: Pinus tabuliformis (assembly GCA_031772625.1). Lineage (NCBI taxonomy): Eukaryota > Viridiplantae > Streptophyta > Pinopsida > Pinales > Pinaceae > Pinus > Pinus tabuliformis. The sequence goes on along the minus strand of CM062812.1, from coordinate 783,236,250 downwards.
TGAAGGGAAAGGTACCGGCCAAACCTTGAGATAAGAGTTGCAAAAGTTTAAGTACACTTTCCTAAGACCTTTATGATTTAAAAGAAAGTTGCTATAAGCTAGGGATTTTTATGATATGCAGATTTATGGTATACACTCATATAATAGATTGAGAAATAGCCTATAAATGACAAGATCAACAAAGGGGCAAAGACTGACAGAGGCAGACATGGGTTGGGCAAACAATGGATTTTAAATGGTAAAAAATGCATATGGCAACAATAATTACCTAGACATCAACCCTAATTTTGGGGTGAAAATATGCAATTAATGTTGATTTGTTTTTTAATATTTATTAAATGCAATACCAACTAGTAGGGAAACAACAATTAGACATAAAATTGCTATAAAATGCATATTTAAGCTAACCCTAACCCTAGTTACCATGAATTAAGAGGAAAAAGGGAGAAATTAAGATGATCAGTCTAGTGTCTTCTCTCAATTGTGCAATGGAGTCAATAATGGCAAAGGTCAAAGAGAGAGGGACTTGTATGAAGAGGGCAGAGGTCTAAGAATCCTTACTTAGAAACCCTAGTGACTTCTCTATATGGGAGATTTAAGGGATGCATAAACCAAGTTTCCTTGATGGTTTCTTGCAAAACAGATTTTACATATCATAAAGAATCAAAATCTCTAGAAAGATATTACACTTTTTAATATGACACAGGGAGAAACTCTAATCTTAGCAATATAACATGCAAAATGGAAGAAAATGACAACAAACTTACACAATTTCTGCAAGAATCACTTTATTAGTCTTAAAAAAACCTCTCCATGCGAAAATCTCCCTTCCAAGACAATTCACCTCCACTAAATATCCATTGCCTCCAAGAGAAAGTTACAAAGGAGTTAGTGCACACTTAAAGAGAGACAGAGAAATGAGATGAATGTGTGATGATGATCCAAATGAAGAGTGACTTTCCTCTATTTATATGAGGGCAATCAATTCACTCATAATTTTACAAGTAAAAGCCCAAGAAGTTTGTTTAAGCATCCAACTAGGCCTAAAAGTCACAAGCCATCCTTTAGATATCTTTAAAACATAATAAATACATAAAAAATCTCTCATATGTGTGGGAATAAATGCTATCCATCATGACATCAAACTCTTAGAATGAACAATCTCCATCAAGCAAGTGATAAAGTGGACTATAAGTGCTCCTCATTTCAATGAAATCATTAGAGTGCATGGGTACATCTCCATATACCATCTCCTCCACCATGACATCTCTAAGAAGGCGTATGCCACCCTTTTAGGGTATATGTGGGGGTGATGTGGCAAGCTCCGACACAAACGTTGGCATCTAGGCATGATGTGTTAGCCCTCCTCATTTGGGCTTTGGAACAAAGCAATGTCCATCAAACAAGGTCAAGTCTAGCTTGGGGACACCTCAGGTCCATCTAGGCACATCGTCAAATGAGCCAACACCTTGGCTTTCTGTTACAACATTTCAACGTCTGGAGGTGTAGCAAGGGGAGTACAACCATGTGGAGGCTCCTCAAAGTTCAATGTTCATCTTAGGAGGGCAACATTTACGCTGCAAGGCGAACTCTATGCTCAAGAATGGGATAAACATCCTTTGAATGGTGTTGGATAAGTGTCAAGTCATCCTTCAAAGGATCTCTACTGCATGAGTAATGAACCATTTGAAACATACCCTCAAGATCAAGTGAGATCAACATCATTAGGGATACAAACCATTAAAGTATCAAAGCAAACCATATTCTAAGTTAGGGGCACAAAAATAGTTCACACAAACCTTGCTTTCCAATGTATTTAAACCTTAGGATTTGTAGGCAAGTTACAACTTTTTTGTTAGGGATGATTATGCCCTCAACCCTTTTGTAGGGGCTTCTAGTCCCCAAGGGGAAAGACATTTCACAGGTAGACCAATCAATCCATATATGCATGTGTTAATGATGGTGATGGATTTGGAAAGACATCAAGGAAGATGACAATAGCCATGGCACTAGTTGAAGTGGGGTCCAACATTTTGAAGTGCGATAATGAGAAGAGGGAGAAATCGTGAAGGCATGAGTTATTATTTCCTAGGCTTGTTTTTTCCACCCCTCTAATGTGCCTTTTACTTTAATAATAATAATAATAGTAATTTTGTTTTGTTTTGTTTTACTGCATAGCTAAGAGACCTATCTTCCTTTATTCCTTTATAATACCCCTTAAAGATGTAGCAGTGTCTTGCTCATCGAGTTTGGGACATTCAAGAGTACCTTTATGATGGAGCATAATAAGTTGATGAACCATGTGATAGTTAATGAAGAGGGTGAAGCTCATGCTAGGCTTTTGCCCACATGCTTATTATGTTCCAACCATCTTTTGCATTTTTTTTCTTTAGTTGTGGCTTTGTATGCTTTTAACGTTATTGGAGTGGCATCAACCACTTAGGGAAAAATTTCGGGTCTTGACTCAGAGATGATGACAAATGTGCTAGTGCTAATGACAAATGATAATTGGTCCAAAGAATGAAAGTGGAGAATAAGGGGTGCATGGAATGTGGGAAGAATGGGTTATCTTGGGCACAATACTCTCTTATTAGTGCCCTTCTTGAAGGAATGACCTCAGGGGAGGTCACATTGGGCTAGGGTTCATTGCGTTTGAGCCCGTTGTTGCTGGTGTTGGCGTTGGAGGGTGTTGAAGGCGTTGGAGGGTGTTGAATACGTTGGACGAGAATTCGTACTTCAAGTACGCGAAGAAGCCGCAATTTCTCCTTCAGAAGAAAGCCACAATTCTTCTTTCATCATTTTCTGCAAGTCTTTGAACGGGTATTTATCTTTCTTAAATCTACAATGGATGCTTCTAGAAATTCATCTGCTGAATCTTCTGAGTCTATGGGAATATTTGGAACAAAGCATTTTAAATCTATAAAGACTGAAGAGGAATTAAGATCTGGTCTAGAAGGTTTATGCCGATCTGAATTTGCTTCTGGTAATTCTGCAATAATTGAGCAAGAAGAAACAAACCCAACTGTAAACTGGAAACTTCCACCAGTCTCTCCTCAGGATGTTTATCGAGGACTTTCCTCTTTTAATTTCCGTGCCCTCAGCCAGATAAAAATCAAAGAAAAATCCATTAAAGCTGATTTAACATTGAATGCTATGTTGACCATCTCTCTCCTAGAGGCCAAACATATCAAAGCAGCCCTCAAAGCTGGTTATCAATACGCCCATCTGGGGATGGTGAGAATAGGACTGAATGCGTTGCATAGAAAAGGCCAAAAAGCTTATGTAAGCCCTATTTGATAATCGATGGACTACATTTACTCAAGCCATGATAGGTGGCATTGAGACAAGCCTTGCTGAAGGCCCTGTACAGTATGATGTTTTTCCAGACTTTTCTGTTGCATTAGATGACCCAAATGTCCTGCAATGCCTAACATTAGGTATTCAGACTGCAGGATATGAAAACTTCAAAACAAAGTCAAAAAATTTGGCCATCTTTTATATTACTTGTGTCTGATTTTATAATACCACAATTCCTACTGTATTACACACCCCTGACAAAGATGAAGGTCGGGTCACTCTCATCCAGTATGACTCATCCTGTAATCCTGTAGCACCAGTCTATGTTTCCCGCAACGATTTGTGTCCTCCTGACGACTGGGTAACCAATTGGGGAAAACCCATAAAAAAACCTGTTGCTGCAGCACAGTCAATCATTACTGAGATTGATGGTAAAGTTACCACAAGATTTCCCAGAGTCAATACAGTTCAGCATGGTGGACCCTCTGTCTCTGCAGTTCTAACCACAATCAGCCAATTACATTCTGCTCAAACCTCTGCACCTCCGCAATTTGTAATTGACCAAGCAGTATATGATTCCATCAGAAGATTATTTTCACAGCCAAACCCATCTCAGCCATTCAGCTCAGTCTGTGATCATCCACACTGCTCAATTTTTTTTTTCCAATTCTCCTCAGAGCCGCCTACACCACATGGTGAGTCATCAGACCGTCACAGGATCAAGATGATTAGATTCACTCCTCTGTCTGATTCCTCTGAGGAAAACTACAAAAAAGTGGTATTCTTTAACCCACAAGAAGAACTACTTGTACATATAGTTTCTAGTTCTTCCACTTATGGTTTGGGCTATGTTGATTCTTCACCTATTCCTGAATACAGAAGAAATCCTATTGATAGGATTCCAAAGCATGTAGAAATCCCTCCTGATTCAGAGATAGTTGCCTTTTTAAAGATTTTTAAAGGTATCAGTCCATATGATCCAGAGGATCAATGGAAAATGAAAATGTTCAATTGGGATATGTTTACACATGAAAAAGAACATTTGTACTTCGAAGAAGTAATGCTTCTTCCAAGAGATGATCGCCCTGCCTTCAACAGACAGAATGTTGAGAAATGGAAAGAATGGATGAAGGCAGAAAATCAGTGGATATCATTCTACGAATGGTATTACCCTTCTGCAAATATAATAGAACAATCCTTGATGAAACAATTCAGAAACCAAACAAAGCAAAAGAGAATCAAGGATCCAGAGAAATTTGTAGAAGAAAAGCTGAAAGAAAATCCTGTAGTAATTCCTCCTCCTTTGAAAGCCCATGTTTTTCAGCCAAAGATTTAGAGCATGTTAAACAAGCCAAATATTCCCAGATCTCTGATTACTGTTCAAATTGAAGGAGAAAAATTACTAAAAAAGATTTGTTCTCATCTCCAAGTAAACATGATGCGGACGGGAACTCCAAATAAACACAAGTGGGAACTCCTTGACGGAAGCCTTTTGGAAACAGACACAGAGTTTCCCCCTTGGAAAAATTTTGTGATAAGAAGTCAAGATGGAAAATTGTACAAATTGCTTCGATCTCATGCTGATGATCCTAACCTAGTAGCAAGAGATGCTGTTGCTGCTACTAATTGGACTAATTTAGCTCTGTCTAGTCTTGAGAAATTTGTCAGTTCTAAATTTGAGAGTATTGAAACTGCTAATTTTGAAATGAAGACCATGCTTGAAAGTATTATGAGAAAACAAGATTATAACATAGTTTGTCTGAATAGCAGCGTAACTACTCTAGCAGAAAATGATAAGGCTCTTGCTAAGAGTCTTGACAGATTATCTTTACAGACAGGATAGATAGAAAAAAAGACCCATGAAGCTACCTCTGCTCATGGAAAAAAAATAGTGAAGATCAGTAATTCCCTAGATATTGTCAAAAAACAAGTTTGGGAAGTATCTCAAGGGATAGAATCCCTGAAAAAGAAGCCTAGGGTCGAAGCTTATAAATCTGCAACTATATTTTCAGAACCCAAGACTTCTGTTCCATATTCTATTACTCCTTATGTGGAAAGCCTCATCAGGACACCCAGTTCTATAACCTTTCCACCACCTACTTCCTCTCATCCATATTCTTTGTTTGCAAATCCCAGTTTCTTTAGCCCACATCCTGCCATAAAACAATCCAAAGAAACTGAAGAATCAAGCAAGCCAGAATCCTCTAATTTCATGTTTGAGGATTCATCCACTAAAGACGAAGAAGAAAGTTTTGATACACGTATTCATAAGATAGAAGTATCACTATTTGACATGAGTCTTCACAAGATAGAAGCAGAACCACAAATTGAAGATCTTGAAATCTGTATCAATAACTTCTCTGTGACAGACCAAGAACAATCTGATGATGATAAAGATCAGGTCAATGCTACATCTTCCAGATCGATATGGGAGACTACTTGGAACTCTGCTCCTGATCGCAGAGACCTTATGAAATCTGAATATCATAAGGATTGGTCTGCAAATTCTACTTACTCATGGAATATTGACAATTGTACTGAGGCTGAAATCATGTCTGTTTTACATTCCATGCTTGTTTGTTATAGGACTTATCTTGCAGATGACATAGGTCCTACTAATGCTACAAGAAGAATAATTGGAGGATTTGAGGGAACATTAGATTCTTGGCTAAAAGCTGAGACATTGAAAGAGCCAAGCCTCCTTGCAGATTGGGAACAAGCTGTTGTCTTAAATGAGGATGGCACTACTCACATAGACCCTGTTACTCATATGCCTGTCAGCAATATGATAGGAAAACTCCTCTATGCCATTACTGTCAATTTCATTGGTTTCCCCCAGATAACCAATGATATTACGACCATTACTCTGCTGGCCATGAAATTGCATAATATGCAGCACTTTGATGAATACTTTAATGAATTCCTTCACAGATTGCACACATTGACTCCAGATCTCATTCTTGAGCCAAAATGGAAGGAAATTTTTGTTGCATCCCTTCCCCAATGGGTTTCTTCTGTTATTGTCAATAAATTACCAGGGAAGGTTGGTGATTATAAATTTGGTATAATCAGACAGGTTGTAAAGGCTATCATTGTTGAATTATGTTCACAAATGAAGATTGCTAGAGTAGCTACTAATCCTAAAAAGCCTCATGGATACCAGCAGCTCTGTAAGCAATGGCACCTTGGTAAAGCTGGAAATTCCGAGGGGCATAAGAGAAGAAAGAAAAGACATTTCAAAAAGAATTACCAGATTTCCCAAGAAAAACCAAAAGGAAAACATTACAAAGCAAAACCTTATAAGCATACAAAAATGTTTTCCAAAGACAGAGAAATAATTTGTTACAATTGTAACAAAAAAGGCCACACAGCTCCAAACTGTCCAAACAAAAAGAAGGATTCATCTAAAAAGAAAGTTCAGTATAGAAATAAGAAAGGAAAGATAAATTCTTTTGATCTTCCTAGCAGCTGTGATGAGCTTGTATCTTCTGATTCTGGGTCTGAAAATGATTTTAACTTTGTTGACTCAGAAGAGTCATCTGATGAATTTTGTAATGACCCACACTGTACAGAATGTAAATATTGTGACTGTGATGATCCTGATGTTTGTACATGTAATGCAGTCAGAATGATGAAGACTGATTATGATGAGACCAGCAAAAATATTTTTGCACAAATGATGGCTGCTACTGATCCACAGATGAAAGATATGTACAGATCTTTGCTAACAGAACATTTGAAGAAAACACCTTCTAATCTGAAGAATTCTCCAAATAAAGGGTATGTACCTCCTGCTACTCTTTTCTCAGTAGAGGCCTTAACCAAACAGTTTAGAAATGAAGATTTTGGAGAAGATCTGCCTCAGACTTTGCTTGTAGTTCATCAGGCAATTAAGGAATTGAGAAAAACAATCAAGGAGAACAGGAGACTGTGTGTTGAGAAACACAATGAACTAAGTCTAAGGATATTGAATGCACAGGCATCTCCTGCCTCTTCATCACAAGGCCCTGTTTCAGGAAAAACAGAAAACTGGACTTATCATCCAGGACAAGTTCAGCAGCAGTACAGCCGGGAAGAAGGAGAAGAAGAGGAAAAGGCAAGAACAGATTTTGGATGCAATAACATGAATAGAGATGTCATGTATTGTGTCAAAATGAAGGTAAAGATCGGAAACCAGTATGAGTTCTGGAAAGTTCTTATGGATACTGGCTCTAGGTTAAATATTGTAAATGATACTGTAGTTGGTATGCATCATCGAAGGCCAACAACATGTCCGAGGGTGATTACTGCAAGTGGTGATATCCCCACTAAGTATGAAGCAGAAATAGATGTTCTGCTTACAGAAAAGATCGGAGTTCATTTGGTTTGTCCTGTTGTCCCAGGACTAGATTGTGCAATGTACCTTGGGACCCCATTTTTTCAGAATTTTAGCATGCATGGAGCAAAATTTGATACAAAAACTTAGAGGTATGGATATTTTATCAGCCTTGAGAATAAGGAAGTCTTTTTTCCATTTATCAATTCTAATTCTCCAATTAGGATTAAAAGACTGGAGAGAATGGAAAATCTTCTGGCAAAAATGGAAGTAAAAAGAGAAGTATTAAAAACAGAAGAACATTTGGATAATGGAAAATATGCCTCTGAAATAGCAAATCTCACTGCTAAATTCAAAGAGTGTTGTTCGGACGATCCAAATGCTTTCTGGCATATTAAGAAACAGGAAGTAGAGCTTCCTCTCAAAAAAGACTTCAGTGGAAAATTAAGGAGATCCAAAGCAGTGGCAATGAATGAAGAACAGATGAAGCTTTGCAGAGAAGAAATAAAGGATCTCTTAAAGAAAGGGCTTATCAGGAAAAGTAAGAGCCCCATAGCATGTTTTGCATTTTATGTTAATAAGCATGCTGAAATTGCCAGAGGAAAGCCAAGGTTGGTTGTGAATTACAAACCCCTGAATAGTATTTTGGATTATGATGCATACCCTTTGCCAAAGCCATCCTCCATACTTGCCCAGATATCAAAGTCTAAAATATTCTCCAAATTTGATCTTAAATCTGGTTTTTGGCAAGAAGGAATCAAAGAGGAAGACAAATGGAAGACAACGTTCTCTGTACCTGAAGGACATTATGAATGGAATATCATGCCATTCGGCCTAATTAACGCTCCTTCAGCCTTCCAGAGAATAATGGATGAAACTTTTGAAGGAATGGAGGAATTCCTGAAAAAGTATATTGATGATTTACTGATTCATTCTGATAATATTGCTGACCATGTTAAACATTTGAAAATCTTTCTCTGCAGGGTCAAAGAAATGGGTATAGTATTATCAGAATCCAAGATGAAGTTATTTCGGCCAATGATAGACTTCTTGGGTTACAATATACAGTATGGATCCTATACTGTAATCCAAAGGAGTTTGGATTTTGTTGATCACTCCCCTGATGAAATTAAGGATAAGACACAGTTGCAAAGATTTTTGGGAAGTTTGAATTACATTTCTAAGTTTCTGAAGCATTGTGCACAAGAAAGGAAATTGTTGAATAAAAGGCTTCAGAAGGATCCAATTCCATGGAATGGTGACTGCACATAGGCAGTCAGAGCAATAAAAGAGAAAGTTAGAAATATTCAGCCTCTCCCCCCTATCAGAGAAGAATGGGAGAAAATCATTATGACAGATGCTAGTTATGAAGGTTGGGGAGCAGTCTTGTGCCAAAAGAACCCCAGCAGCAAAAATGAGATTGAGATAAGTCAATATGCATCTGGATTATGGGCCAAAAATCAATTGAATTGGTCAAGTCTAAAGAAAGAGCTTAGAGCAGTTTGTTTGGGAATAGAAAAATTCAGAGATTTTGTCATCTACACCAAATTCACCATCAAAACAGACTGCCAAGCATTAAAATATGCCATTCACAAATGTGATTTTGAAGACGCTGCTATGGTAAGATGGATTATGCAACTCAGTTAATATAACTTTGATATTGAATTTGTCAAAGGAGATAAGAACAATTTTGCAGATATGTTGAGCAGAGAGTTTTTATCTGAACATTCAATAATGAGTCTGCAATGCAATTTCATCAGAAGACATGAAGATACTGTAGAAATTGAGACTTCATCTGGATGGATTTCATATGATTTGGAAACAAGTCTTCTAGACCATGATGAAGATTGGCGACCGATAAAAGAAGTCAGGTACAGGACAGGCATTGATTTCCTTTGGACAGATCCTCATCAAGATGAAGCAAATAATGAAGCTCTTGAAGCCCTGGATTATCTAAGGCAAATCGGGAGCATTGCCTATGTAATTGAGAGAGATCATGAAGATGATAACAGGATCACTAGTTGTCACATAACATTCAGAAGGTTTGACAATCATCTTCACAGGGAAAATTATGATTTGGATCGGCAGCAAGAGGCTTTCTACACAACAATGAATCTGCAGAATTTTTCTACTAATATGTTTTATTCCTTGCAGTTTTCTTTTTTGTTTGAAGATACTCCAGTAGAAGACATGGAAGAAGATGACCCTGTTCCAGGATGGTTCATGGATTGGTGGGAAAAATATGGCTTATCCCCGCTTATCATGAAACCATACTCCATGGGCTTGTTGAAAATACCAAATTTCAGTCCTAACAGCACAATGATGACATTGGTTTTGGATAAAACAATAGGAGATGTGGTAAATATTAACAGTACAGATTTTCTAAATGGTGTCAGAAGATGTGGCCATGTGAGGTGGTTCGTAATGAATCACTACAAGTGCAGGAAAATAATTCCGAGTACCAGCTACGAAGAATTCCATCAACAAGCTGATCCAGAATTAAACCCATTCATGAACCTTAATGAATTAGATTTACCAGATCCTCATGATAATTCAACTTGGGAAACTGAAAAAGAAGTGTGGGTACAATATTATTCCAATTACTTAATTGAAAGATGGAATTACCAGTACTACACTTACCCACAAATTGATTATTACACATTTGATTGACGTCTTTCCAGCCGACTATGGTGCTGGACGAGCTTTCGTGGATTCCCTCGTCCTGGAATCTCCACTTTGTACGTCTTGAGATTTGCATATCTCGTCTTTTTAGTCATTTCAGTCTTTCGAGGGTTCTCTTTTATGAATATCCTCTGTGTAAATTACTATATGTATGAAGATTCGGTCCCCACATGCCTCAGGCTCTCTGAAAAAGAGTAGGGATGAGATAACATAGGACAATATTGTCCTATGCCCGAATCTTGCTTTCGGCGATTTGCCCAGGTCTGTCCAGTACTTTATTTTTGAGTCATAACATAGGACAATGTTGCCCTATGCCCGAATCTTGCTTTCAGCGATTTGTCCAGGTCTGTCCAATACTTTATTTCTGAGTCATCAGTATGGACACAGTCCATTCACGGATGTTTGTTCCCTTCCAGCTTTATAAATAAGAGATAGCTGCGAAGTAAGATTCATTCGGGTTTGGAGGGAGTCTTGAGTCTTGAGTTTTAGGTCGAGTGATTTTTCCTGCTCTGCATCTGCGGACCATAGTGTCTGATCTGCTTGCATCACGAAATATTCACTCAGGTCTTATAGTTTTGGTTTGGAATCCTGTGCATCAGTGTGCTTAGCACTGGTGAGAACCTAAAGTGGCTGAACCAATAGGAAAAGTCTGTATATTTGTGAGTCTGAAAAATTTCTGAGGCAGAGTCTGTTTATTGCCAGGCAGCCTCCGGTAATACTTGTTCCTTGCGGACGATAGAAAGTCCGGTAAATGCAATGACAGTCAATCTCTGTAAAGAAAACATCTTTATGTAAAATCTGCATCCATATAATAAAATTTCCACCAGTTCATATTTCCGCAAGCTTGCTGTGTCATTTATATCTGTGAGAGAGAGGTCCTGTAGAAATCAATCATCTAGCTTCGCTTGCGAGCCATTTTAGTATGCACCAAAGCATTAAATGAAAGCACATGATTGCAAAAATGGTTAATGTACCTTTCGATAGATGAACACATGGAATGTTTTAAGTATGGATTACCTTGGGCACACTATTTCAATCAGTGCCTCCTATTAGTGCCCCTCATGAAGGAAGGCCCTTAGGAGAGGTCACACTGGACTAGGGGAAAAGGATAATCTCCCAGGTAGAGCATTGGAACAAGGGTACAATCAGGAGCTTCTAATCATCCATCTTGGCTTGTGATCCATATTAGTATGCCCCAAAACATTAAATGAAAGCACATGATTACAAAAATAGTCATGCACCTTCAAATAAATGACCCACCTTCCTTCAAGATCATACTAGACGATTGACTCTTCTTGAAGGAAGGACCTTAGTGGAGGTCACATTGGACTAGGGGCAAAGGATAATCTCCTACGTAAAGCATGTGAACAAGGGTACAATCAAGAGCAATGAACCATATAGCTTGGTCGGTGATCCATATTATTTTGTCCCAAAGCATTAAATGAAAGCATATGATTGCAAAAATGGTTAATGTACCTTCTGATAGATGAAAACATGTAATGTGGTGAGTATGGATTACCTTCGGCACACTACTTTGATTAGTGCCCCTCTTGAAGGAAGGATCTCATGAGAGGTCACGTTGGACTAGGGACAAAGGATAATCTCTTAGGTAAAGCATTGGAACAATAGTACAATCAAGAGATTTTAATCATCCATCTGTTGGCCCAAAAGTCACACTGAGAGGGGGGCAGAGGAGGGTTGGCGGTGAATTAGTGTGAGGTCAATTTTACGATTTAACAATCCTAAGTAACCATTCATTTATTTAGTAGTGATTATAAATATCAACTATTAGAATACATCATCATATAAGCAACAAAAACAAAATGAACACAAGAAAGCATCACATCACAAGGAGACACAATTTTTTTAGGTGGAAACCCAAATGGGAGAAAACCACCAACTCTTCTTTTGCTCAGTTTTCAATTCTTCTACATCAATTTGCAAGCCCCAACCTGTGGGAGTCAACTAACTCAAAAATATGCAAGCTGTCACTTGTGGTAGGCTACAACCTGATTGAGGTTTCAACCTTGAAGATGCAAGCTCACTGTAGGCAACACCCTGATTGTGGCTCCAATATTGAGATTGAGTAGGCTCCAACCTGCTCTAAGCACTAACTTGATTGAGGCTCCAACTTCAATAAATGAGTAAGCTCCAACTTGATTGAGGCTTCAACCTCCTTTCTTTGCTTCTTTGTGGACCTCTATTTCATCACATTTTCAAACTAGATCCATGATCATAATATATCACTAAATATGCATATAAGTAATCTGTCACAAATTGCAAACACAACCAACACACTCTACCACTGCCATAAACATTGCCACTGTATCAATCATTGTCTCTTTAATTCAACTTGAAACCATTGTACTACCATACAACTTGCAATCATCAATTGTAATTACTGTCACAAAATTTCGTCAATCCCTGCTGGTAGTTGTCATACTATTGTCCTAAAACTCCGCTCCAACTGAAACTGCAATCTGGTAACTTAAACACCTTCCTTGCACTGTTTTACTTAATGTATAAAGGCTACTTGCAATATGGTCATAACTTTCGTCAAACAAATAAAAGCGCTTCTAGTAATCAAACATAAGTCGAAACATAGTCAAACCCCTTGGAATGCATCCATCTTTGAGTCCCGATTGCTCAACTTCTTCCATATTTCAATTTAGAGCAATGATGACTTCAGTAACAAAAAAAGACCATAATAAACTATATAAAGGGATGTTCGATAGACTACCCCTTTCCGGATGTCCTACAATGGACCCACTAGATTCCAGTGCTAGTCAATGGAACTTGCTAATTGTTCGAAAAAATGCTTGAATATAATAAAATTATATTACCAAATTGTACCATCGTAGGTCAAACTCTCGACTACTGAAACACACTCCGATGTGTGGCTTGTTATGTAGCCCATTTGACTTGTATTTGTTGGCAATATATGGCGAGGGAGTTGAAAAGGGTGTTGGGCCCTACCTCATATTCTCCACAGGAGTTCATGTGGCTCGGGATTAACCAATCATTGATGTCCTTGTCAGTTATATGTTGCCAACTATATATCGTCGTTCAACAAGTGAGAGTCTTGGCCTCCAATGTGTCCACCTTGCATGGAGTCCGAGTCATTGTCACAACTACTGATCCAATTGTATACTCTGCCGAATAACACCAAGACCCTTGCCATGCAAGGCTTGCCTCCATCTAATTTTAAACGAAGTTACAACCATTGGAACTTGGACCTATCCACGAAGCTTAGAATAGGGTTTTCTTTTGCTGCCATAACCATAACCATAACAAAAAAAATAATGCGTAGAGTGTGAGCCAAAACCAAAACTTCACTCCAAAATTGTGTGAATGCGACCAAACAACTCCATTACACTATGACCATGATCATATATCAAACCTTTGAACGAGACTTTAATAGAATTGAAACCGCGAGTTAATTCATTTGAATTGATATGTCCATCTTGATTATGAAGTGTGTATATATATAGTAGAGGTCACATGATTTGGGGGTCAAGGGTCAACGAAGGGCCTCTCCATATAACCTGGAGTAGACCTACCATGTGATCATTTGAAATTTCCAGAAGCCATAAGACCCAAAGTTTTATAACCATATGCCCTTGCCACATGACCAAGACCCAAGGGTCATTGGGCATGCGTGTGATGATGTCATCATGATGTCACACACGCCATGTAACACTCCTTGTGTTAGCCACATGTTGTCCAAATTTGTGCCTATTGGACCACTAAAAATGTCATTTTTTCTTGCCACGTGGCAGCCTCTTGTGGCTCCACATCAACATGATGACATCATCATAATCCAGGTCATCGCCCAATGAAATCATGCTACATGTCGTCATGCGATTGAATGATTAACCTTTTTGCATCTTTACCCTCATTTGGTCGTTGACCTGTTGAGAACACAATGGTTGGATTTTGGACTTGCGCGCTGTTTAGTGCTGTTAACCAGCGCGCTACTTTCGCACCTATTATCATTGATTTATTGAGTCAATGTTGGATTCACTCCAAACTTGCATGACATTTAACCAATTCAATTTTTGGGTTTGATTATATAGTTTGGGCTTTTGATTTTTGCCCCAACTAATACTGATTTTGAAGATCTTTTGAGGATCTTAACTTAGAAAATCTCAAATAACTTAAAGTACGACATATCCTCATGTAGTGAGACCTTGCAAAAGATCAAGCTGTCATACTGCTTCATGAAGAGTCCCATTGCTTCTATGATCATCAAGGATGGTCTTGCTCCAGCTATCCCTTTGACATCAATGACATCTTGTTGTCATCAATGATAGCACTATGTGCAACAATCTCTCCCTTTGTCATTGACGGCAACACCCCTAGACATTTATGGTCATTGGATGTCAAAGCAAATGAAGTGCTCCAAATAATGTGGTGCAACCTCTCCCTGCAACAAGAAAAAGTGCAATACCTGCAATATCTCCCAATACCATCTATGTTTGCAATCTCTCCCCCTTTGACATCAATGTTAAAGGGTCACATATATATGTAGAAAGTTGTCATGTAAATGAACCTATATGAGTCCCTGTTTTTGGATGATCCCATGGATCTGTGATAAACCATGCTCCTTTCTTGCTAACATATAATCTCCCCTTGGGACCATGCTTACGCTATATGCTCTTCCTAAAGCTATGCTTTTGTGGCTTGCTTATGACTCTTCGTGTTCTCCGCCTGAAACCATGCTAGCTGTATGCTTTCCACTATTGATGTACTATACTTGTACTACCCCTGTGATCATGTGCCATTGGTACGTGTCATATGCCTTTAGTTGCCCTTGAATTATTATGTAGACTTGAAGTTTCTTGTGGATGTGATGAAGTCTCCCCCTATCTAACTATAAGAATGCTTCCTTCTTCCTTTCTCTCCTCAAATTTACCTACACAATGAGCATCAATATCTGTATCATAGTCTTCCTCTAACAATATTCCTGCTTGTATTGATGATGTATTCTCTCTTTTGAACTTGGTTATTCCTGCTATCATACTCTCTATCAATCATGAGAGTTCAACTTTGATCATTGTGTTGAATAAGTAACTACGTCCTTGGATACTACCTCCATACCTTCTTCCTTTTACATTGTTGAATGGTGTTATCATTGATGGCAACCCTGGAGTTTGACTTTGACTAAACCCCTGTCATTGATGTCAAACTATTAATGAACACTTTTAATATTTCTCTGAATTACATCTAGTTGGAAGCTCCATTGAACGATGGCTGGAAACACTAGCTCTAGGATTTGGGTTCCCTTGATTAAGGACATAGCTCGCTCTTGTTGAAGGTTTTTGAAGAAGCATATCACTAAGTTTTCCTTGGAGGTCTTCGTCATTGGATTCTCCTCGTCACACTATTTCAGGTAGTATGTGGCACGTCTCGAGCAACCTCACGGTTTGAGAGATATTCTAATTTAAAGTTGAAGCCCCTAGCTTCTAGGCAAAAACCCCAAAGGGTGACCATATGATTCCTTCACCTTGACCAAGTCAAATGATCATGCCATAAGACCCCTCACCAAGGATTAAAATAATATAAAATAATTGGTTTTTTAAATAAAGGGATTATGAAGGTTTTAAAGAGTCAATGTATTAAAAACCCACAAAGGGGTTTCTCCTCCAAACCTTGAATCCTAAGGTTCCCTCCTTATGCTAACATTCAAAAGTTGAATGTTATGAAACCAGCTCAAGAAAAGATAGAAAAGATAGATCAACGCCTTAGAATTCAGCCTCTTCGAGGGGGCAACCTCCTTTACATTACATAAATGAACAATTCTTGGATGATACAAATGAAAAGACCTCCTTTCTATATATAGGAGTCTAAGGGGTCATAACATAATCAGAGCCGACATAACAATAATAATGTAAGGGCATAATAATAACAATAGTGGGCTTCTATGTGGCACAATAGTAACAATATGGGCACTACATGGGTACATCAATATAATAAGTGGGTTGTACTAATAATAATAAGGGGTTACACTAGTAGTATAGGGGCCTAACATGCCCCTATCCTTCAAAAAGTGTTGTCCTCAACGCTTGAGTAGTTCTTGATGCTTCTGTATAAAATTCTTGTCCTCCTATGTGGATTCTTCAGCGGGTAAGTTCTTCCACTTGATGAGATACTCTGAAATTGATCGATTTCGTAGCTGTCAGGTTCTTGTTTCTGTGAATGCTCCAGGTTCCAATATGATTTTTCCTTCCTCTTCATTTTCTGGCAATATTGTTTGAATTGGGATCTTTTGCAACTTTTGAATAAGTGGCCATACTTCTTCGTCCTTCTTCCATTCATCCCTTGCTTCGTTTATCCAATCTGGTTGGATAATAGAAATAGCACAAAACAATGCTTCCACATCCTCATCCTTGAAGAGTCTTCCCATTTGGTAAGGTCGCCATTTTTTAAGTACATGTAGTATTGCCAACATTTCCTTCTCATAAATAGCTTGCTTGAGATGTAGCAGTGAAAATACCCAATCACTTACATCAAAACATTTTTCACTACGATGTTGATCTACCTGTTGTTTCGTTTGATTTTGCACCGAAGTGGCATTATCCTTTAAAAGTTGGAGAACTTGTTGTTGATGCTCAATGTGATCTTTCTCTGCTTGAATCTTTTTCTTTTTGATATGTCCTTCTATCTCTAGAGTTTGAGGAGTGGTAATTTCTTCCAATCCTTTACAAGATATGGTCGGATTCATTTCTTGATGCTCAATGTGATCTTTCATTTCTTGAACATTTTTCTTCTTGATATGTCCTTCTATCTTCATAGTTTGAGGAGTGGTAATTTTGACCAATGAATTACCAGATATGGTTGGATTCATTTCTTCTTTCTCGATGTGATCTTTCACTTCTTGCACCATTTTCTTCTTGATATGTCCTTCTATCTTGAGAGTTTGAGGAGTGGTAATTCTTGCCAATGCTTTACAAGATATGGTCTGATTCATTTCTTCTTTCTCTGGGGTGGGGTCCTAGCGAATATCCTCTTCTTTTGATGTTTCTTGATCCTTTTCTTCCTTCTCTTCATATTCTATGTAAAATAATTTCTTCTCAGCACACTTATGACCTTTAGTGCATTTGCTATCACAATTGTAACAAAGTCATTTGTCTCTTTTTTCTTCCAATTGTTGTGGTGTAACCCTTGTAGGTTGTAGAAGGCTGGGAGAAACAACACTTCCATCTTTATAGTTGTGAGGGGTATGCTTCCTGGTTTCCATAATTTTACTTTCCACTATATCACAAAGCCCTTTTACTCTTTCCAATTGTTGTGGTGTTGCTCTAAAGAAGGTGTTGCTCTTTGTATCCTCATAATGTGCTATCATTTCCTCCGTGAAAATTGACCACGTAACAAGTTGTTTACGAGGAAAAGCCTTTCATACCATAAAAATTGATCCGGTTCTAAATATGAAGATGCAATGCATACCTTTTGTAACAGTGGTACACCATGTAGATCAAAATATTGCTCCATCTGAAGTATCCAATTTACCGGATCCTTGCCATCAAACTTCCTCATCATGCTTTTTCTTGATTTTAGGAGCTCGATCTTGAAACAACTCTAACTCTGTAATTTCAGATCTTTAAGTTTTGAAATTGCGACTTGTAGTAGCCCTCTCCGTCCCCTTTCCAATGCCTCCAGTCTGATCCAAATTGGATTCTCCAAGAAAGAGTTATGCACAATCTCCCAATATGACCTGATTATAGACATTTCCAGAGGAGCGAACTTGTATGAAGTGCTACGTGTCACTGTTTCAACCTTTGGCTCTGAAAAATATATACAAGAAACTAAAGTCTGTCCTCTTTCTGTACCTTCTTACGAAATTTCAATCCAATGCTCAAAGAGAAAGTTATGACGATTTTCCCCAGGTCACCTGTTTGGAATGTAATTCAAGAGTCTGCAAAAAGACCAACTTCCTCAGATCATATCTCCGCAAATATAACGCGAAAAGCTCTGAAATTCGGACCCGAGATTCAACGAGATTTCTTCTCAAATGGGTTTTTTTTTAAGTTTCTGAAACGTCGTAGAAAAAAAGTTATAGCGAAAATGCCACGATGCCCTGTTTGGAGCAGCGAAACCCTAGAAACTTGGCTCTGATACCAAATGTTATGAAACGAGCTCAAGAAAAGATAGAAAAGATAGATCAATGCCTTAGAATTCAGCCTCTTCGAGGGGGCAACCTCCTTTACATTACATAAATGAACAATTCTTGGATGATACAAATGAAAAGACCTCCTTTCTATATATAGGAGTCTAAGGGGTCATAACATAATCAGAGCCGACATAACAATAATAATGTAAGGGCACAATAATAACAATAGTGGGCTTCTATGTGGCACAATAGTAACAATATGGGCACTACATGGGTACATCAATATAATAAGTGGGTTGTACTAATAACAATAAGGGGTTACATTAGTAGTATAGGGGCCTAACATTGTATTTTAAATTAATTTCATTCCCTTCGAGTCAACATTAAACTAATGACAATGTTTGAATTCAAACTTTAAATCTTCCTCCAAAATAGGAATTCAAATACTGTTAAGAGCCTCTCCAAATAATTATAAATAAGCATCTTAATTCTTGACCTAAGGTATGAGAGGATTTTCATTTTTAAAATAAGATAAATTAAATTAAAATTTAAAAATATTTTAAGGGGTTTCTCCCTCCAATGGTGTAACTCGATTACCCTCAAGAAGCCCCCCCTAAAAAACTATAAAAGGTTTGGGATGTATCTCCAAAATGTAGTGAACCAAAATGCAGTAACTGAAGGAAGGGTTTGGTAACAAGTGTTTCAGCCTTTGTTTTTTTCTTTTGGATTGATTTGTTGGGGATTCGATTGGACATAACCTCCTGTAGAAAGAAGACTGAGTTGTTACAAGGACTTATCGCAAGTTAACTTTTCTCTTCATCTCATGTGGCTAGAGGTTTGAAAGTGATACGCAGCTAGGACTCATCAAAAGTCTGGAATTATCAAATAGATTGTAAAATTCTTTGGTTATCCATTGCAAAAGAAACCAATGAAATTTTTGGCCACCTTTCTCCCGCTGTCGGTCCTCCATTAGGGAATCCCACTGAAGTAATCCAGAATTAGTTTCCTTTGTGGTAATGAGAGTGAACTAAAGTATCAAGTCTACAACTTGTGAATCCCTGAACTGTGCAACTCTAATCCGTAAGGTATCTAGAGAACCCTATAATTAATATCAAATTGTAAATTGTGCAGTCGGCCTCACATGAACTTCTAGATTAGCGAAAGAGACTACAACTCATTGCGGTGTCCTTAGTACATTGCCAAATTACTTGAAACTCAAATCAGTCTAATCATTGAAGAGATTCTGTGTGCCCTAATATCTTCTGCAGCCTAAATTTCTATGGTATGTCAATTTGATGAGCATCTAAAAGATCTTGATACAGTGAGCAATTAGTACAATATCATTGCTTATTTATTAATGAGACAAAGATATATATCTTTATCAAAAATATCATTACTCTTGGTTAGATTGCTTCATCATCTTGCAACAGAGTTTCACTATATGATAAAGGTTACATCATTGGTATACTTTTCCTTAAGGTCAGTTGCATTGACATATGATATTAATCTTGACTATTGTGAACTTGAGATCTGGAAGAAACCTTAAGTCAAATTGATATACAACAAACTTGATGACATTCCAGTAAAAGTTTGAATCTTTAGTAGGCAACTATATAGTATAGACACCTTGATGAATTTGACAGTGGCTTGATATGATAACGATATTGTTGAATATGACAATGATTTAAATCTAGTTGACACCAACCTTGAACAATGAAATTGGTGATCCAATATGAATTAACCTCGATACACATAAGGTCCTTCACTATAACATTCCCCTTGCCAATATTAACTTAGTTGTATACAGAGGCTCAGAGTGATCTACATGAGATTGAACTTGGTATTTGATAATGTCTTTTGGTACTTGACAATATTCCTTGTACGTGACAGTTTCTTGATGATAATGGTAAAGTGGGGACATTGTGTGGATGTTGGCTTGATGATAGTACTTGAGTGACATAGTACAAGGATAACAGTGTACCAATATGACAATGGATGGTTATTAAACAATGATAATTGGCATCTAATGACTTTGACTTGATAGTCTTAGATTGTTAGATGACAATGCTAGCTCTCTTGATACTTGACAGTGTACATATGACAGTGGTAGTGATTAATTACCATGAAATATATGATGGTGAATTCTTGATCTTATAGACTCATTATGATAAAACCTATTGACAGTGACAACTATGATGATTTTCAGTTGTAGCAGTGAGTACTTATAGATTGTAGAGTGATCAGAGAAAGAAATGAGGCTGCTAGGATTTGACAGTGATATACATATCAAGCAGAGTAACAAAACTTTCATAACAATTTCTTTATATTGATTTTGAGTGTAGGGGGATCTAGTCTAAAAATTGTGAAACGTGGTCTGCTGAATGATCAAGGTGGTTGGGTGGTGCAAGGCAGGAGATTGGAGTCTCCTTCAGGTTGGAGCTTGAGAACACTTCAAGGTTTGCATGGTGGTGCTAGGGTAGGTTGGACCCTACATAAGACGTTGGAGCGTCTCTCTAGTTGCAACTGGTACACAAGTTGTTGGAGCACCTTCTGGTTGGACCCTATAAACTAGGGTGTTGGGGAGTCCTCCTAGTTGCAGTTGGTAAATAGGGAATTGGAGTGTCCTAAAGGTTGGAGCTTATAAACCAGGGGGTTGGATCTGAAAACTTGATGTATATCTTTTGAAGACAAATATTAAGAAGCATTTGGTGGTTTTTGTCTTGAAGGAGTTTCCAACTAAAAATATTTGTCTACTGTCTCTATTTGTTATGGATTATTGAATGGTGTTGATGATGTTTATATTTCTTTGATGCTAATAACAATTAATGCTTTGTGGAATTAAAAATATACTAATTGATAAAAAATTCCGATTCACCCCCCTTATCAGTATTTTTAACAATTGGTATAAGAGTTGGTTCCTTCAGTAGCAACTTAAAAACTAGAAGGCAAATGTTAGAGTGCAAATATGAGAAAATAAAAGAAGCAAGCCACCAAATATTCAAAGGAATAAAGAGAACTTCCAGGTATTGAAATAATTTCATATCCTATTGTCGTTGATGAAGAGAAACAGGTTGGTCCAATTCCTCTGTTCAACGAATCAATCTTTGAATTTTGGAAAGATAGAATGGAAGGTTATTTTAGGATGATCATGCTTCAAGTCAAGCATAATCTCATATGGAAGATTTTGACAATGAGAAAGAAGACCAAAAAGAGGAAGAGGTGTTAATCAAGAACACAGAAGAAAATCGCAGGCTCAAGGAAGAAGTCGATCAAAAGCAACAAGAACTTGATATATCCATCGCAGAGAATAACAGGCTTAAGAAACAAGGGTAGGAAGCAAAAATGGAAGAGAAATACCTGGCAAGCCAACTAAAAGAATCTAGTTAGAGGCATGTAATTGAAGTTGATGAAAAACAAAAGTAACGAGATACAATTGTTGCAAAATTTGATAAGCTTAGCAAAGAAAATGAAAGGTAGAAGGAACAAATACAAGTTCTTAACAAAGAAATAGAAAAGGTCACTCTTCTAAAGCTATTAGTAAAATAAGTAGAAGAAAGAAGGAAAATATTGAAAAGTTGGTTTCAAGAAGATATTAGTCAAAAGCAAGGAGAACTTGACGCTGCCCTATCCAAAATAGATAAGCTCAAGAAGGATAAACTACAGGATGACGAAATGAAGAATAACGACACAACTGAATTGAAGATGAAGGAAAAAGAAGTAGATAAAGCCCCATGTGACAAAGGTACAAGCTCCAAGTCCCCATAAAGCAAGATTGATAAGAAGACTGACAACAACAAGATTTCTTAGAGGCAAAATCAAAATAAATGACAAAAGAATATTAAAAATGTTGCGGCTCCAAGAAATAATGCTGAAGCAATCAAGAACAAGGATCAACAAAGGACTGTACCACCTCCAAGGAAGAATGAATACAAAAGATCATCCAGACAAGATAACTCATCCAGGTATGCTAATTTGTTTAATGGTTATTGTTTTTCATGTACTAACTTTGGACATATGGCTAGGGATTGTAAAGCTTATGACAAGTACAATTATCAAGGGCATTATCAAAACCCTAGAAGTAAGGTTGCAAGAATGCAAGACAGGATTCACAATGACTTTGATAATAGAAAATATATGTCATTTGTCCAATCATTCAAACCCAACATTGAATGTTACAAATTCCATAACTATGGACACATAGCATGAGATTGTAGGTACAAGATGAAATCTCTCATGAATGACAACCCTAACATAAAATACATGAAGGTATGGAGAAGAAACAAATGCAAGAAGACCAAGTAAATAAGAAAGTGTCAGCAATAATGCTTTTAGGTTTTGTACATGAAAAGGGCATGGTGGATCTCCAATGGAGGATGTTGAAGTTCAGGATGATTTGGCCAAAGAGCTGGGTAATACATTATTTTGAAGAATCCAACTTGTTGACTCCATGAATCTTAAAGAGGGGGGGTCTATGAAACCATGGTTGCACATTTTTGAAGATCTATCTATTGACAGGCTGACAGTTGACATATATGCAATTTTATGGACATAATAACAGTTTCAGATTGACAAGTCGCAGAGAGAATTTTAATTAGATTTTTCAAGTCATGATATTATGTCAGACTCAGAGGGAGAAGAGCAGTTAAAGGAATACAAGTCCACAATGATCAATCATTAGAAGAAATCAAGGGAATCATCAACATTGTCTGTAGAGAAAATTGCAGGTATCAACTATGGAAATTTGTGAAAGGCAAATATGATCCATAATTAGTAGTGGCAATATGTATGAAGCATATCATGACAAGGGGGATATAGGTTATTGCATAAAGCATTGAGGAAAGCATTTCAAAGACTGACATGAAGACAAAAGAAGGCTTCTCATAAGGGGGAGCACAAACAAATTACAAGTCCATAGGAAGCAGACAGATTGTCAGGGGGAGTCACCCTTTGCCATTGATGTTAAAGGTGGGGGAGAAATCACGAGAAGGAGATCGAGGCATTAGGTCAAGGGGAGTTTTACTCGTAGATGGAGTACATGTGTTGCCATCGACAAAGGGGGAGATTGTTGAATGGTGTTGTCATTGATGTCAACCCTGGTGTTTGATTTTGTCTAAATACCTATCATTGATGTCAGACTATTAATGAACACTTTTATATTTGTCTGGATTACATCAAGTTGGAAGCTCCACTGAAGGATGGATGAAAACCCTATCTCTAGGGTTTTGGTTCCCTGGATTAAAGAAATAGTTGAAGGTTTTTGAAGAAGCAGATTACCGAGTTTTCCTTAGAGATCCTCATCATTAGATTCTCCTCCTCAACTTGTTTTTGGTAGTATGTGGCATGTCTTGAGCAACATAAAAGTTTTAGAGAGATTCTCATTTGAAGTTGAAGCCCCCAATTTCTAAGAAAAAACCCAGAGGGTGACCATATGATTCCTTCACCTTAACAAAGTCAAATGATCATGCCATAAGACCCCTCACCAAGGATTAAAATAATCAGTTTTTTTAATCAATGGCTTATGAAGGTTTTGAAGAGTCAATATGTTAAAAACCCACAAAGGGGTTTCTCCTCCAAACCTTTAATCCTAAGGTTCCCTCATGCTAACATTCAAAAGTTGAATTTTAAATTAGTTACATTCCCTTCAAGTCAACCTTAAACTAATGACAATGTTTGAATTCAAACTTTAAATCTTCCTCCAAAATAGGAATTTGAATACCCTTAAGAACCTCTCCAATTAATTATAAATACACATCTTAATTCCTGACCTAAGGTATGAGAGGGTTTTGGTTTTTAAAACAAAGCAAATTAAATTACACTTTAAAAATATTTTAAGGGGTTCCTCCCTCTAAAGATGCAACTCGATTATCCTCAAGAAGCCCCCTTAAAAAAATATAAAAGGTTTGGGATCTTTCTCCAAAATGTAGTGAACAAAAATGAAAATATCTTGAAAATTGCTTTGAAATCTTTGATCCATGTAGAAAGAAGACTGAGCTGTTACAAGGAATTTTCACAAGTTAACTCTGCTCTTCATCTCATGCGACTAGAGGTATGAAAGTGATCTGTGGCTAGGGCTCATCAAAAGTCTGGATTTATCTTTCCTTTCTTCACCCTTCCCAATTTTAGGCCTAACCCTAGAGGGTCGCCTATGGCATCAAGCAAAATTTCTTGTAGCCATCCAAAATCCTTGAATTTTGGTCCACTACTGCGCTAGAATTTGCTCAAGAGGTCCTCAAAGTTTGAAGCACATTTGACGATGGAATCCCGAGACATAACTGTTGATTTTTTAGTAGCTTAGGAGGTACTCCAAGCCCTAGATTTCAGGGTTTGGAGGGTGAAGCACCACAAAAGTCATTTGTGTGCTTGGAACCCAAGGTTGGGGTTTTGTACCCAAAGGAGTTGGACCAAAAACATGAGTCATATGGGCATGTAAAAATTTGAGGTGATAGAGGATGGCATGGTGAATCCAACGCTTCGAAAATCACTCAAATCAGAGCTCTAGATCATGAGATAATAATTTTTGTTTGTCACTGTTATGTTTTGTGCAAGTTGGGTAGGCTTTAGGAGGACTTGTTGACAGTTGGCAATGATTTATTGAAGCCCTCATTGAGTGATATAAATATGAGGTGTGTGAGGCTACAGTGCTTATGTATAGCTCACATCATGTTTTTACTTGTATATGAATGAATAATGTATCTATGGCCTAATGGATGAAATTGCAGCTAAAGTGATAAATAATCAATGGCTTGTAGCAAATATCAGATAAGTATGAGACCCCTATGCTTGGACACCTTTCTCCATATGTTGGCCCTCAATTAACACATCCCACTGAAGTAGTCCAGAACTAGTTTCCTCTGCGGTAATGATATCGAACTAAAGTATCAAGCCTACAACTTTCGGATCCTTGAACTAGTGCAACTCTAATCCTCGTGGTCCCTAGAGAACCCTATAATTCAAATCAAATTGTAAATTGTGCAGTCAACCTCACATGAAGTTCCAAATCAACAAAAGAGACTACAACTCATTGCGGTCACCTTAGTACATTAACAAATTGCTTGAAACTCATATTAGTCTAATCACTGAAGAGATTATGTGTGGCCTAGTACCTTTTGCAACCTAAATTTCTATGGTATGTCAATTTGATGAGCATTTGAAAGATCTTCTTACAGTGAGAAATTAATACAATAACATTGCTCATTTATTAATGATACAATGATAGATATCTTTATCAACAATATCATTACTCTTGGTTAGATTGCATCATAATATTGAAATAGAGTTTCACTATACGCTAAAGGGTTACATCATTGGTATACTTTTTCTTAAGGTCAGTTGCATTGACATATGATACTAATCCTTCTTCCCTTGGGGTGGCTAGGGTCGGGAACCCATTGAGAAACATTTGGAATAATATCATAGTTAGAATAAACAAGTCGTTCATCAACATACATGTTTTTAAGATGTCGAGTCTCGACATGGATTTCTAGGGTGACGACATCATAGTAAATATCTGTTGAATCGTGGGCCTGAGTTTGTGAACAAATCTAAGTATGAAGAAATCAGTCACCCCCACCTACGCAACCATCCCGACCACCTCAACGGCTATGAATTCACTGTCAGAGTTGAGAGCTCATAATTATCAGACACCAAGGGAACGAGGCATAATGTGGAAAATTAGCAGATGCTGACCCAAAAAAGGAATAAAACATAATGCCTGATGTGGAACCCAAGTCTACCGCCAGGGGCTAAGCACCCGGTGTAGCCAACAAGGAGTAAATTTTCCCAACACAGTTTCAAGAGAAACTAAAAAGACCACCCTCCTTAACCACAAAGAGAGATATCAACATAAAATCTAACTAGGTAACAACCCACAAAAGAATATTCAGAGTTAAGGAGAGTCAAGACAGAGGGGGATGAATCTACCACTGATAAAGACGGTTGACAAGGCCCAAAAGACAATCTTCTACAAACCTTTGAGATCCCCATGTTTGGTGTAGAATATATGATCCTATTTTCGACCAATGTGCCAAGATGCAGAAGACCAACCATGATTTTAAGTCTTTGTTGTTGCTAGCTCCATCACTTCTTCATCTCAAGGAAGCCACATCCACACCCTTCCATAAAGAAGATCATCACAACCAAGACACCAACAATGTCTTTAATCCAAGTCAATATCAAAGAAGTGCTAAAGAAAGGAATGTGAATGATCAACTAGTGAATTCCTTCTGCGAATTAAGGCACTCCGACCAAAAACACGTTTGCGTGGAGATGGAAAAGTCTTTACCCTGCACACATGTCACCGCATTTAACTAGAAACTAAAGCCATGAAATATATAAAAATCTCTCCCTCCATTGTAGTTAATTCGATTGCATGTTAATGAATGTGGGGGCCAGTCCACAACACTCCCATCTTAAATGCCACTTGAGGTGCTGGGGTGATAGGCTCGCCCCCCTACACTTTGCCTTGCCACGCTGGACACCCCTATTAGCAGATATATATATATATATATATATATATATATATATACGGGGAAAAACAAATACATAACCAAGAACATATTAAATTTAAATCATATATATATATAACACATTAAAAAACAATAAAAAATCTCATTTAATTAAACAAATTGTTCATCGGCAAACATTTTTCAAGATAAATGAATATATATATAAAAACTAAAATGCAATAATTTTGGAAAAACAAATACATAACCGAGAAAAATTTAAAATTAAATTATATATATATATATATATATATATATATATATATATAGATACATATAAATTAAAAAAACACATTAAAAAAGCAATACAAAAATATATTTAATTAAACAAATTGTTCATCGACAAACATTTTTTCAAGATAAATGAATGTCTGCATGGATCTATGGGGGGATAACAACATGGTAAATATCCTCTGCTTCATGGGCTTGAGTTTGGGAATGGGTTTGAATTTGAGGAACTTGGTCACCCTCACCTCTGTAGCCGCCCCGACCACCTTGGTGGTTGCACATTTTTTTCTAGGGTCAAGAGCTCATAATTATAAGACATCGGGGGAGAGGGACACAATCAAGAAAATTAGAAGAGGCTGACCTAAAAAGTGAATAAACACAATTATGAATGCGGAAGCTAGGTCTAATACTAGGGCTAAACACCGGATGTAGCCAACAAGAAGGAGGAAAATTACTCAACACAGTTTCGAGAGAAACCAATAAAACCACCCTTCTTGACCACGAAGAGAGATATCAACATAAACTCTAACCAAGTATCAACCCGCAAAAGAATATTAAAAAATAAGGAGAGCCAAGGCAAAGGTGGCTAAATGTGCCACTGATAAATATGCTCGATGAGGCCCAAAAGACAATCTGCTACAACCTTTGAGATCCCCACAGCTGGTGCAGAAGTTATGAGTCTATTTTTGACCAATGTGCCATGGTGTAGAAGTCCAGCCGTGATTTTGAGTCTTTCTTGCCTCCAAATCCAGCGTGTCTTAAGGAAGCCACATCCACACCCTTCTATAAAGTAAATCACCATAACCAAGACACTAATAATGTCTTTAAGCCAAGTCAATCTTAGAGAAGTGCTAAAGAAAGGAACAAGAACAATCATCAGTGAATTTCCTTCCGTGAATTAAGGTACTCTGGCCACAAACCCGTCTATGCTGGAGATGGAAAGGTCTCTGCCCTACGCACCCACCACCGCAGTTACCTGGAAACTAAAGCCATGAAATATATAGAAACTGCTCCCTCCATTGTAGTTAATTCGATTGCATGCAAACACATGCAGGGTAGGCCACAACACTCCCATCTTAAATGATGCTTAAGGTAATGGGGCGACGGGCTTGCCTCCTAATGCTCTTCCTTGCCACGTTGGACACCCCATAAGGGAATATATATATATATATATATAATTTAAAAATTAAAAAACTAAATGGAACAATTTGAGAGAGAGAAATATATAACCAAGATATATATATATATATATATATATATAATTTAAAAATTAAAAAAGAACTATTAAAAGAAACTAAAATGCAACAATATTAGCAAAAGAAATACATAATCAAGAAAATTATATCTATATAAAATTAAACACATTAAAAAATAAAAAAATAACTCATTTAATTAAAAAAACCAAATATCGTGGTGACAATGACAAGCATTGCGCCTCCCTGCCCAAACGACCAACTTGTATCCACCGCACAACCTGTGTTAGAGATGGAAAAGTATCTTCCCTACGCACTCACCACCGTAGTTACCTGGAAACTAAAGCTATGAAATGTATAAAAACATCTCCCTCCATTGCAGTTAATTCAATTTCATGCAAACACATGAAGGTGTAGGCCACAACACTCCCATATTAAATGCCACTTGAGGCAGTGGGGTGGCAGGACCACCCCCCAACACTCTGCCTTGCGATATTGGACACCCCCATCTACGAGCATTGTGCCCCCCTACCCATGTGGCCGACTTGCATCCACCGCAAAACTTGCGCTAAAGATTGTAAAGTCTTTGCCTTGCGCACCTGCCACCGCAGTTACCTTGAAACTAAATCCATGAAATATATAGTAACATCTCTTTCCATTGCAATTAATTTGATTGCATGCAAACACATGCGGGGTAGGCCACAACACAACCATTTTTAAATGTTGCTTGAGGCTGTGGGCTGACAGAATTCCCCCAATGCTTCGCGTTGCGATGCTGAACACCCCCATTAGGAAGTATACACACACACACACACACATATATATATATAATAAATTGGTTAATTAAAAAAAACTATGATGATGATCATTATGCCCCCCTCGCCCATGCGGTTAATTTGCAACCATTATGTAATGGCTGCAAATTGACCGCATGGGCTAGTGGATAATGCCCAACAAAGCCCCATGCTATTTCATTTTTTATTTTTATTTTTTATTGTTCTTTATTTTTTTTGTTTTATTTTTTTTTTTTTTTAAGTGAATGAGAATATTCTACTTAGTGGAATTAGTGACTTTGTACATACAGTTGCAACTATTTCACCAAGTAGAACAACTTTTTCATAAACGCCACAAGGGCCAACTCATAGCTTGTCTCCAAAGACTTGAACCCTTGCAACTGGGGACATGAAACATGTGCCATATCACTCAAGCTAAGTTCCTTCAATATTTTAATTTTAAGTTTAATTTTTGTATTTTTTTCAAATTTTTTGTTAAATTTTATTAAATTTGTTAGTTATTTTATATATTTTTGAAATTTAAATTTTAATAATCTTATGTAGATTTTCATGGTTATTCATATTGTAAGATGATTTTTTGGAAAATAACTATGTTTTCAAATTTAGTTCGTCCATTGTTTTGGGTAGACATTCCACCTATCATCAATGACATAAAATCTTTGGGGTGATGTGAATAGGTGCTGTGAGGAGAATAAATAGAATAAGAAGGAAATTAGCCATTATAAAAAATAAAAAATTATTATAATTTATTAAAAGTAAGTCAAATTTCTTGAAGAAAAGTGAACAAAATTAAAGGAAGGGGAAAAAGCTATTGGTAAAGAGATACATTAAAAATATGACGGTGTGGGGTAAATAATCCTAAAAATTAAGAGTTTTTAAGACATATACAAATATTAAAAATTAAAAATTTTAATTTGATTTAAAAAGAAATTTATAAAAATTGAAAATTAAACTTTTAAATTAGTTTAAAAAGAAAAATTAGAAAATAATAGTGAATTAAAAATGTTTAAATAGAGAATTGATGTGAACGAGTAGAATAAATAGAATGTGGAGGAAATTAACTATTATGAAAAAATTAAATTATTTTAAAAAAAATATTAACACGAGTCAATTTTCTTATTAAAAAGGAAACAAAATTCAAACAAAGGGGAGGAAGGAATCGGTCAAGAGTTATTGGAGAAGAAAATATTAAAGATATGATCGAACCAAAAAAGTCTTAAAATTAAATTTTTAAAGAGACTTATAATATTAAAAATTAAATTTTTAATTTATTTTATTTAAAAAACAAAAAAGAAGAATTAAATAATAATAGTGAATTTAAAATTATTTAAATAAAAAATTGAAATTCAAGATTTAAATTTTTTTAAATTGATAATTAAAATTAAAATGTAACATATAAATATATATGCACAATAATGTAAAAAAGGTAACAAAATAAAGAAAAGTAATAAATACAAAAGTTAAAAGAAAATTGAAAAATGATTAAAAAATGAAATTAAAGAAAAAGCTAACTAGGGCCAAATGAAAGGGCCAAACTGAAATGTGTCATACTAAACACAAGAATTATTGAGATACATGATGGATAATAGGTTTCAAATACTGCTTAATGTGTAACCATCTTCCCTATTGAATTAGCTAGGGCACTTTTTGAAAACACGTTTCTTTTCCAAAAAACATCTTATAATTTAAATTTTAGTATATTTATTATTATAATTTTTGTGTTTTGTTTTTTTAAATTATGTATTTATTTTTTAATTTATTATTATTATTTTTAATTTTAAGTTTTTTTGGCGTATTTTAAAGGTATTTCTTTTTCTTTTATATTTATTTAACTTATTTAATTTACATTTTATATTTTATATTTTTTTTCTTAAATGTTTTTTCCTTAATTTGAAAAAAAGTAGAGTTTCCAATTTTTTAAGAATAAAAATGTGATTTCTTTCATTTATTTATTTTTTTAAATTTATTTTTTCCCATTAAAAATATTTACATTTTTTTCTTTTTCATTTTTTAATGTAAATTATTTAAAACATTAATAATAATTAAACAAAATTAGGTAATGTCACTTTTAGAACTATAGTCAATTTATGTTTTTAATTTGTTATGTTATCAATGGTCAAAACCATAATGTCAATTGATTGGTAATTTTAATCCTAATAATAAAATAAAATAAAAGTTACATAAATTTGAAAAACGCTTATAAAACAAACTTTAAAAAAAAGAAAAACGTTAACAAACTTTAGGTGCTGTTTTTTTGTAATCATGATATTTGGTCTTTATGTCATGTTTGAAAAATGCTTCAATTTTACCCTAAAATATGTGCACATCACCACTTTTACATTTAAGAGCGTTTTTTCATGTCTTTCAAAGTGATGATATTTGGTTTTTAATGCCACGATTGAAAAATGTTTGAGTTTTAACCTTAAAAAAAGAGGTGATGCTAAATCACAACTTTTGCATTTTGATGTGGTTTTTCAAGTTTTTCGTAATCATGATATTTGGTTTTTAATTCCATGGTTGAAAAATATTGGAATTTTAAACCTGAAATGAAAAAAGAGTGATAATGCGGTTTGTTTCTTTAGATGCTTAAAATTTTGTTCCCCAAGTGTTTGACATGAGTGTTTGACATGAGGACGGGTTTCGGAGTGTCGAAGAGCTAGGGTTCTTAGGCATCTGCAAGTGTAGAACTCCATGGAAGGGTGCAAAGGAGGGAGCTCCACTCCCTCCTACAGACAGGTAGTGGCTAGTCGAGGCAAGAAACCAATAGAGAGTGTCAGAGGTCCTACAGGTGAAGGGATAAGGAACACGGAAGAGGAGCAAGAAGCAAACAAGTCAAGGGAGAATAACAACAATAAAGAAAATGAGGAAGAAGACAAGGAACATGGAGCGAAAAACAAAGCACAAAAGGGACCATGTAAACCCAAAGCTGAGGTCACACCTAGAGTAGTTTTAAATGATCTTGCTCTGCAGGCACACAAGGACCACATGCAGACATATGCTATCATTTGTAAATTCATGGGATTATGGCCCACTGAAACGACTTTACAGACATGGATTAAATGCAACTGGAAACCAAAAGGAAGCATTGAACTACATCTTGGGTCAAAAGGTTTCTTCATTGTGGTCTTTACAAATATTGAGGATAAAGACAGGGTGTTTGAAGGAGGGCCCTACTTCTATGCAACGGCATGCCTATACATGCGACTGTGGATGATGAATTTTGTCTCTGAGCGAGAAAATTTCATTTCGGTCTTGGTCTGGGTAAGACTCTACTCTCTACCTCTTGATTACTAGCAAACAGAATCGTTATCTGCCATAGGAAACAAATTAGGGTGTTTTGTCAAAGCTTTTGAGGCCACCAAAAGGGGAAAGTACACTTCCTTTGCACGAATATGTGTGGAGATGGATCTCTCTGGAGCTCTACCAGATGAGTTTATTTTGGAAGTTTTTGATGAAGAATGGGTGCAAACAGTAGACTATGAACATATTCCTTTCAGATGTCGGAGGTGCCATGAGCATGGGCACCTATTTAGAGACTGCCCTCTCAGTAAAACAGAGAACAAAAGTAAAGCGACCACAATGAAAGATACTGAAGGCTTTCACAAAGTGGTACATAGCGGAAAATGGGGTAAGAGGGGGCTAAAGCAACATCAAACAGAAGGGCAACAGGCTAATCTGAATAGGTTCCAAGTACTTGAAGAAGAAGAAGAGATAACAAAAGTAGATCAGGCAATGGAAGGAATCCCAGTGGAGAAGGAAAAAGAAGAAGACAGAGTACAAACTCACGACATTAACAAACAGAAAGAGACTATGCTGAGCGATGCAGAACTGGAGATGGACCAAGAAATGACCTAGAGTGAGATGGATATGGAGGATCATGAACTGCAGGAGATTCTTGACAGGGAACACCTAGATCTGGAAGGGTTCTTGAAATAGGGGACCATGAGTGGGGTAGACTCATTACCGCAAGAAGAGTTCAATAGAGTACATCAGCTGTTCCTATGGAAAACTCAAGATAAAGGGCAGGACAGGCAAAGAAAAAGTGAAAGACAGAGCAACAAAGGTGTGAAAACTATGAAAATCACACATGGATTAGCACCCAGAAACCCAGGAAAGAAAAGAGGCATGAAAAAGCAGAACGAGCTATTGATGGAATGCGGAAAGCTAATGATAGATTAAGGTAAGATGAAAGATATAACCAACTACTCCTTTACGAATCTTTAATAATGAAGTTTACATCTTGGAATATCAGAGGTCTAGGTAGTAAAAGAAAGCAAAGAATTCTTAGTAATAGAATGAAACAAGAAGCTCCGAATATGATCTTTATCCAAGAAACTAAATGCTCCATTCAAAAAATTAAAGAAATTCACAACAAATGGCTCAATAGA
Source organism: Pinus tabuliformis (assembly GCA_031772625.1). NCBI lineage: Eukaryota > Viridiplantae > Streptophyta > Pinopsida > Pinales > Pinaceae > Pinus > Pinus tabuliformis. The sequence goes on along the minus strand of CM062812.1, from coordinate 783,202,742 downwards.
TTTGAGTTTCTAGAAGTCAAAGCAGATAACACAGCAGGGGGCATACTTACTCTTTGGAACCCCCAAAAGATTGGCATAATAGATGCTGAGGCATCTAGAAATTATTTATCAGTGGTTATACAGCCGGTGGGAGATAGGGATACCTATCTGGTCATGAATGTTTATGGCCCTCAAAGAATGGATGATAAACTTAGGTTTCTAGATTCTCTTATGGAGCTTAGAGACAGACATGTAGATGTACCATGGATCTTGTGTGGGGACTTCAACATGATCAAATCACTTTCAGAGAAAAAAGGGGGAACCAGAACTTTAAGCAGAGACTCTTCAGCATTTCAAAATTTTATAGATAATATGAAGCTTGTTGATACTGACATGAATAATGGTCTCTTTACTTGGAACAATAAAAGAGGAGGAGAGTCTCAAGTAGCCTCAAAGTTAGACAGATTCATAATCTCAGAGGACCTTATGCTCACCAACAAGGAAATGATAGCGAGAATTCTCCCCTTTGGAGGCTCAGACCATTGGCCTGTTCAACTTGAGGTTTAGGGCATTGGTACCCCCAAGAACAAACCTTTCAGATTTGAGAATATCTGGCTCACCCACCTAGACTTCATCAACAACATTACAAAATGGTGGACAGAAGATCTGCATATTCAGGGTACAAGAATGTTCCAGCTACACAAAAGACTAAAGCACATCAAGCTCAGACTTAAAGATTGGAACAAGAATGAATTTGGAAATATTTTTGCAGCGAAAAAAGCTGTTGAAGATAAAATGCGGGAACTCAATCAAACCCTTATCACGGATGGCTTTGATAAAGATAGAAATGACCAAGTCACCAAACACCATCAAGACTGGGAGAATTTATGTAAACAAGAGGAAATATTTTGGAGAAAAAAATCCAAAGTTCAATGGTTGAAAGAAGGGGAGTGCAACACTAGATTTTTCCACAGATCTACCATAGCGAACAGAGCTCATAGTAGAATCTCTTCGATCATAGACGAGGGTGGTCATCTTCTTAATTCCCATGAAGATATAGAAGATGTGTTAGTTCAGCATTTTCATGGAATAACATAGGAAACCATTTCAGATAGAGAGCATTTTATCAGGGATTTAACAAGGCATATTCCTAGACTGGTTACTAGAGAGGATAATTTCAATCTCAATAGGCCAGTGACAGAAGAGGAGGTTAGTGAGGTCATAAAAGAAATGCAGAATGGTAAAGCGCCAGGCCCTGATGGTTTCAATGTGGATTTCTTTAAAGCTTGCTGGAATATTGTTAAACAGGATATTCTGAACGTAGTGGAAGATTCTAGGTTGAATAGAACCATTTTGAAGGTGCTCAATACTTCCTTCATCTCCCTGATCCCCAAACAGGACAATGCTCATACTCCAGATAGGTTCAGACCCATAGCCTTGTGCAATGTGGTATATAAGATAATATCCAAGGTTGTTGCTAACAGACTCAAACCACTTCTTCCTAATCTAGTTTCTATGGAGCAATCTAGATATGTGGAGGGCAGACAAATTCTCAACAACATCATTCAAGCGCATGAGGTGGTGCATTCATTGACAAGAAATAGGAAGGCTGGTATGATTATGCAATTGGACCTAGCCAAAGCTTATGATAAGTTGAATTGGAACTATATAAGGAGGGTCATTATTGCTTTTGGGTTTGATCATAACTGGGTAAGATGGGTCATGGCCCTGGTAACTTCTTCCAGTTTTTCAATTCTGGTTAATGGTTCTCCTTCCAAGACTTTTACTCCTTCCAGAGGACTCAGGCAGGGTGATTCGCTCTCTCCCTTTCTCTTCATCCTCATGATGGAAGGACTGGGTCGGTCTATCAAGCATGCGAAAGAAGTGGGTAATATTAAAGGCCTCCAACTTTCAGAGACTAGTCAGGCTTTGACCCATCAACAATTTGTTAATGATACTATGCTGCAGGGAATCCCCATGGTCAAAGAAGCTCTAGCATACAAACATATCATGTCTGACTTTGCCATGGCTACAGGTATGGAAGTTAATCTCTCCAAATCTAAGATTTTTTTCTTTAACACCAGTATTGCTATTCAGAAAAATATCTCTAGAATTCTAGGCTTTCAAAGGGATGTCCTTCCCTCCAAATATTTGGGAGTTCCTCTTACTGGTAAACCTTTGCACAAGGGAATTTGGGAGCCAGTGATTAATAAGATGCAGGATAAAATCAAGAAATGGAACTTTAGATCTTTAAACTTGGCTGGTCGGTTAGTGTTAACAAACACTGTTCTCCAATCAATCCCCGTCTTCATGCTATCAGCCCTTCCAGCTCCAAAAGGAGTTTTGCAACAATTTAGAACCATACAAAGAGACTTTCTTTGGGGTAAGGGGGAGGAAAGAAAGAAATGGGCCTTGGTAGCATGGGAGAATATTTGCAAACCTAAAAAATATGGGGGTCTTGGATTGGATGATTCGGAAGCACTAAGTAAAGTTTTAGGGGTGAAATTATGGTGGCGCTGGGTAAAAGACCCAAAGGTGCAGTGGGATAGTATCTGGAAAGAAAAATATGCCAACAATTGGCAAGATAATGATCTCATAAGGATGTCTGGCATAATAAAGGGCTCACACATCTGGAATAAGGCTTGGGGGAATAGAGGATTAGTACAAAAAAACAACTTTTGGGAGATCGGAGATGGTGATCTTGCTTTGTTTTGGGAGGACAAATGGCAACAAGAACCTACACTGATAAGGGAGGACCTTCTGGACCTCAAGAAAGAAACAAACACCAAAGGGTTATTTAAGGTAAAAGATTTTTGGGATCAAACCAAGAGTGAAGGAAAATGGAGAACCTGGAAGAACATGGAGCACAGGGAAGATAGCCCACTGAAATCCAAAGCAGAGGCGCTTCGGACAATGTTGGAGCAAAGGAAAATTTTAGTGACAGGAGGGCATGACCAACTTAGATGGGGCAACAATAACGCAGGCACCTTCAATCTTAAGCAAGAAAAATGCATACTCCTTGGGCTGGATTCCACTGAATCGGACAGGGTTTGGTAGGACATTTGGAGACATCAAGGTTGGATGAAGATTAAACTCTTCATGTGGTTGGTGCATCATAGGAGAATTCTAACTTGGGATAACATTTGGAAGAGGGGTGTTCTGGGCCCCTCTAGATGCCAGCACTATGAAGCCCAAGAGGAAACAATGGAGCACCTTCTCAATAATTGCATTTTCACCTCTTGGTTGTGGGATACTTTTGCCACTATTTTCCAGCAGACAGACATGGATAAAGGGAGCATTATCAATACCCTAATCAATTGGAGATGCAACTTCTCTGATTTTGAACTTCTAGGCTCAGCCTGGGCTTTAACGCCAAGCTTCATAATTTGGATTGTCTGGAAAGAAAGAAACAACAGAATATTTAAGAATGAAAAAAGTTCCTCCTAACGCCTTTTAGAGCAAATCTTAAGACAACTTAAGCATATGATAAGTACCATAGTGCGAAATTTCCCTAAGAATCCACCTACAGAAGCTGAAACGCAGATACTTCTTAAGTTGGGTATGCAGGGGCTTATTCCATAGGGCCTAGACAGGAAGGTTTTGAAACTGGATACTAAGCAAGATTATTGGCATCCTCCCCCTCAGGGTTTTCTAAAATACAACATTGATGGGTCTTCCAAAGATAACCCGGGTATTGCTGGCTTTGGAGGGGTGTTAAGGGATGAAAACGACAATCCCCTTTTCATTTTCCATTGCCATTTGGGAAGAGCCACTAAAAATATGGCATAATTAATGGCTCTTGAGAAATGTTTAGAATTCCTGAAGCAGGATAATCTCCAGAATGTTATTGTTGAAGCTGATTCAGAGTTAATCATAAACTCAATCAAAAGAATCAGCTGTGGCACGGAGCCAGAAAAAGTCTCAAAACAATGGAGGCTGCTCCAGGTCTTTCAAAGGATTCAACTTCATCTTCGAGGCCTTCGCACCGTGAGTTTTAACCATGTGCGAAGGACAACAAATAAATTGGCGGACATCTTGGCCAATCAAGGAGTGCTCTGTACCAAAAGCAGGGTTGCGCTGAGTTGGCCTAAGATGCCTCTGAATAGATTAAAGGCGCAATGTCATGACCAGGCGGATGAGGACATAATGGTGTTTCGAAACAAAGACACAGAGGCGGGGTCTAGTTGATGTGGATTCTTTATGCAACGTTTTTTCCGAAGTAAGAACATTCTGGGGATGCAGGTCATTGTTGGCCTCCCCAACCCTCGATAGTATGAACACAGAAGTTTCAGATGGAAGTTGCTGAGCAGACACAGTTCTGTAGATGGTCGGCCGAATAGATGGATTTTCATTTTGCATTGTTTCACGTGCCTGCGAAGAGGGGATGATGCGTGGGACGGAATTCAGGCTTTCCCAGTAGCCTTAAAACCTCGATTTTCCTTTCTGTGGCTGCAATACCGCTTGCGAGGTGGTTTATCATCCATCGCATGGCCTTCACACGGGAAGCAATTTTTCGGAGTTGAGAGCGATTCCACTCACCAAGTTACACGTGGAATTGTACGGGGAAGGAATACCGCCCTCATCGCGCACTATTTTTCGGTGTGTTAGGCTCGTGCGATATGCTCCTCGGCCATTAGATCATGCAAGTCAGATCTATAGCCAGGAACAAATGAGCATGTTGGTGGGTCTAGGAGGGCTATTGCGTGGTTAATCGCCGGGCTGCTAGGCTTTGCGATATTATCATCTGTCGTTGGATCTGGCATGGGGGATAGACGGTCAAGGAAAATGTGCGAATCCAGGGAAGAATATATTTTGGGCTGGTTTCGCGTCTTGGAGGGAATCGGTGGTTTTCGCGCGCTCTACATGCTTGAGGGTTATCCCCCATTCGGACCCGAAATCCTTTTAGTTGGGTCCCTAATTCCTATTTAGGTCCGATTCTATTTTTGTTTTGTTTAATGGTTTCCGGCCCGTTTTGATTCTTGTCCATCCAATCTCTGAGGGAAGATCAAACGGTCTCGGCTTTGCCTGTATTTTGTGGATTCTGTAGTTTTTTTTGAGGGATCGAGGCTCAGTGTTTAAGCCTTTAGCTTGGGGCCCTCGACAGTAAGCAAATGGTTTTTCTTTGGCTCATAGTCCTTGGGGACTGTTGTATTTTATGTAAGAAGTTTTTAGATTTAATGAAATAGAAGGTACGACTCTTGCTTCAACAAAAAAGAAAAAATAGTGATAATGGATCACCACTTTTCAGAATCAGCATGAACATTATGACTTGATGCGACCTCCAAAAAAATGATAACTAGGCCAACTTCTTGTTAAGTTTCTAACTTTGTGATAGAATGATCCAAATTTATGAAAAACGAAATGAAATACAATTATAAACAAAAAAACATAGCTAAAGCAAAAACAAAACTTTAATTCATTAGTAACAAAGTACTGCAAACTGTTTACATGCAAAAAAGAAATAAACTAGTTCGGGTGATGGTAGCTTATCGTTGAGACTATATGTGGTGGCTACATGTTTTTTGAACTATGTTAAAACGAGGCTTGGAGGCCTACTTATTATTGATAAACAATGAAAAACCATAAACATCAAAAAACCTAACCTTAGCAGATGAAACATCAAAAGTCTATGGGCCCCGTTGGGGTAAATTGGTACATCAACTTCCTTGGGTCGTAACTTTGGCATATGATCTCCGTTTGATGCGTATGATACCTTGTTAAAAGTATCTGATTGAGGACTACAAATTTCAATTGAAAACCCCCACTATAGTCTATTACCTAGTATGTTTAAAAAAGAAACATTGTTTAGCGCCTTAAAATGGCTTCGAAAGTTTTGGACCCGAAAAAAAATAAAAGATTCCAAAAATAGTAAATTGTGCTACAATTAAGAAAAATGAAAGAAAAATGTTGGGGGTCCAAGTGAAATAGGTGGGTGGCCACCAATATCCACTTGGATCAGTCCTCCCCCCAGGAAGTAATGATCCCCACTGTATTGGCTACCTCCATGAGATGGGGAAACTTCTGTTGAACTTGGTCCCTGATGAGCTGCTTGCTCTGGTGCAAGAGCTAGCTATCTTTGACTACTCAAAACAATTGGATTTATTGTTGGAAAGTGTACTTTATTTGTGTGTCCATGATCCCATCAGTTGTGGCTTGTTCCATGCAGTCCGGATTGAGCTCTGTTGGTGTTAGTTGTTTTTCAATGTCTGATGTGTCCAACAATGGTGGAAAGTATGGCCGAAGGCGGTCTACATTGAACACTAGGTGTAGGCTGAGGAATGGGAGAATACTGAGATCGAAAGCATTATATCCCATAGACTTGGTGATGGTTTAAGGCCAGTATCAAAGTGGTCAGAGTTTTTGATGAGCTATGGCAATGCGTTCTTTTTGCAAATTCAACCAAACTTTTTCGCCCACTTGAAACTTATGTGGCACCTGATGCTGATCATGTCACTGCTTGTGCTTTGCAATGGAGTTATCCAAGATGTCATGCATCTGATGGTGGATGTTCTAGATGTGTTCAATAAACCTGGTTGCTTTATCAACCTCATACTGTGCATGTGCGGATTCTGTTTGTGTAGTCACAGGAGGCATGGAAACATCAATTAGTCACAAGGGTTGAAATCCTAGAACCACTTGAAAGGGAATGCAATCAGTAAATCTATGGAGAGCTATGCTATAACTATGCTTCTTATAAAGAAGGTTATCATTCAAGGTTTGTGGATGCTTGGAATTGCGTATGCATAATATGTGCACTATCATCTTGTTGACAATCTCTATCTGGCCATTAGTATGGGGATGTAATGAAGTTGACTTGGTGAGCTTGGTGTCCAATAATGTCTAGAGGCTTGACCAAAATGTGCTAAAGAACCTGCTATCCTAGTCTGATAAAGGTTTGCGGGGTCCCAAAATGTACCCACACTCATTCAAAGAAGAGGTTGACAATGTGCTTTGCTGTGAAAATCTTATTTCAAGCCACCAATATAGCCATCTTAGAAAATTGATCCATGACCAAAAATACACAGTCATTCCCATGCTTGGTAGAAGGGAGGAAAAACATATAATCCATGGAGATGGATTCCCAGGGCTGACTGGGAGTAGGAAGAGGAGTTTACAAGCTTTGATTCTTAATGGTTGGCTTGGTGATGGCACAAGCAGTGCATGATTTTATATATTTTCCAACATCCTATCAGAGTCTTGGAAAATAAAATACTTCTATAGTACGACCACAATTTTCTTCACACCAAAGTGTCCTATGACCTGACTATGGTGTGCCTGCTTGGAACATGTAGTATAATAATGCATCCTGGAGGTGAAAATCTGGAACTTACTTTCCATCCACTAGCATCTGGTATATGGTGGCGAACTCTGGATTATTCTTGTACAATTTTCGCCATCCAGAGGTCTCATGGCCACAGGAGTTGGGAACAATAGTTAGTGCTGCCAATGGGGGCCAAATGAGGAAATTTGAAACATGATTGGTGTTTCCCTTCTTGTATTTAATTTTCAAGTGGAACTGTTGTAGATATGTAGACCACTTCTGATAGCGATCATTATGAAACTTCCCTTATGTCTGTATATATTGAAGAGGTCAGTGATCCGCGTGGATGGCTACATCCTTCCCAAAAATGTAATGTTTCCATTGCTGGCAAGCTTGCACGATAGAATACATCTCTTTATCATATATGGTGCACTTCCAAATTGTATCGGAAAGTGTCTCACTGTGATATGTCACTAGATGCCATTTCTCGGTGATAATTGTGCCAATAGAAAAGTCAACAATGCCCGTCTCAAATTCAAATGGCTATTGCAGGTCTGACAATATGACTACAAGTGAAAATCAGAGGTGATGCTTCAGCTCAATGAACGCCTAATGTTGGGATTCAAACTAGGAGAAATTTTCTTTCTCTTCGCCTTTGGTAACTTGACTCAAAGGCTAAGTGATATGGGAGAATCCCAACACGAATCTCTAATAAAAATTGACAAAGCCCAGAAAGCTGCAAAGCTCTATTAGAGTGGACGGGGCTGGCCAATCCCAAATGACTTGGATCTTGGCCGAATCCACAGGCACACCTTTCTCATCTAAGATGTAACCTAGATATTGGACCTAGTTCATGCCAAAGTAGCATTTATCCAAGTTGGCACATAGTTTGTGCTGCCACAGGGTTTGAAGGACTTGTTTAATGTGTTGCAAGTGCTCTTCCAACTCTTTCTCAAGATGTCGATGTAATCTATATATTCCAAACCACAAATGAGTTGGTGAAGATTTGAAAGGCATCATCCATAAGCCTCATAAAAGTTGCAAGGGAATTTTTGAACCCGAAAGAAATGACCAACCATTCAAAAGGCCCTCCCTGGATTTGAAGGTATTATTCCATACATTCGTGGGCTCTATTAGAACTTGGTGATAGTGAGACTTCAAATCGATCTTGCTGAAATACTTGGCCCCCTTGAGCTAGTTAAGAAGGTCATCAATCTACGAGATTGAATACTTGTTCCTGATAGTGATTTAGTTTTGTGCCTAATAATTAGAGCCTCCATGTCCCATCCTTCTTTTGCACAAGTAGAATTAGGCTCCCACAAGGTGAGGAACTTGGTTAGATGTTCCCTTTTTGCAGCAACTCTTAGATTTGCCATAATGGAGTGACGATATATTGGCCCATTGGGTAGAGGTGCTCCACGAGTCAGATAAATCGAATCCTTGACTTGACAGTGCAAGGGTATCCCTGTGGTTGAGGAGGATATGTCCCTGTATTCTTCCATGACCTTATCCACCTACTTCTGTTGCATGGGGGAACCCTTCCTAGGGGCCATGGATGTGGTCATGATCTTCCCCTTACTTTGAGAGTGAATTAGAAAGAAAAAAAATTCTGGTTATGGAGATGATCTTACCGCATATCTTATTAGAGACCAAAGAGATGATGGTAGGTAGGGCTACTTGTGGTATCCTATATAACTTTTTTTCTAAAGTAATAACAACAGTGCGAGGCTTGGACCCATACAATCCATGACATTTCCACAAGTATGGTTGTCCCAATAACACATCAAAAACTTCAATAGGAAGAACACCACACAATACCTCATTCATGAAGGGTTTGATGCTGTAGGTAAGATGACACTACTCGTTGATGTCAATATCTCTTCCTTGGTGGAGCCACCCGATGGTGTATGGCTACGGGTGTGGTGTGGTCGGTAGGCCCAAATGATCAACGAACTCTATTAAGATGAGGTTATTCTTGCTCCTGTTGTCGATAATGAACTGTAGCAGAGACCCCTTCACCCACATCTATGAGTGGAAGAGATGCTCCCCTTCCTTTGTATCCTCAGGCTCGATCTTCTGGACCTTGGTGGTGGAAATGGTGGCACTTAGCTTTGCATCAATAATATACTTCCATTTTTCCTTCCATTTGTTAGGATCTGAGTCAAAGTCATGACAGGCATATGACTCTCAAGCCTTTAGATTGGCCACCAGTGACTTCTTGGTGCGACACTCACTTGTGTTGTGAGTGGGGCTCTTGTGGAACTTACACCACTTCCCTGTGTCTTTTTTCTTCTTCATGGTGCTATTATTTGCTGGAAGCTTAGATGAGCTATCCTGGGTCACCCCGCCTTAGATTTGTCCCTTTTTATGCGGTTTGGGGGTGCCTTTTCCTTGCTTTAGATTCACATATCCAAAGTTTCGTTTCTTTTGTTTAAATTTCTGCTTGATCTTGATATCGTATCGGTAGGTGACAACAAACGAGGATATGTCTAGGAACTCCATCTCGTCCTGGATATATTTGTGTAGACAACTGCGATACTTGAGTACCAAATGTCGCTTAGAATCCTTGATACCAAATTTTGTGCAAAGGGTATGAAAATATTTGTGAACTCCTCAATGTCTTGGTCTCTTCTTTGCCACAGTGTGGTCCATTTTATGTACTTATCTTCATAGCTACTGATAGGGTAATATTTTTCCTTGATGGTGTCTCAAAAGGATTCCATATGGGTATGACTAAAAAGAGTGAGGGCTCCCTCTCGTCCCTTTGATTATAGTCAGTTTCCCAACAATCCTTGACATGGGGGACGACTTTGATGAGTGAAAAAGTAATCTTTTCCCTATTGGAGAAATCATGAACTGAAAAATATCCTTCCAATAGATTTAACCATTAATATATGACATCTGCATCTATTTGGCTTTCAAATATTGGAACGTCAAAGTTGACTTGTACCTTAAATGGAGTGGTGCCTGCAAGTTGGCTGCTGGGTGAAGATGCATCACCTGTGGGCATTTGTCGAAGGATTTGGGAAAAGTTGTTTATTATCTCGTTCCTTTGTCGCTCGAGGGCTTCTTCGAGCAATATTTTGAAAGGATATCATACTCCCTCATCTTTATTTTCTCCTTCCATGTGAGGCTGTCGGGGTCGACAAGACCAATCTTGCAAAGGTTCAACCAATTCAATCCCTAACTCCTTATACCCCGACCTCGTTGGGGACATGCATAGGAAAACAAAGAAAGAGAAGATTGCTATGATACCAATGATATGAATTTATGAAGGAACAAAATGAAATACAAATATAAGCAAAAACATAGGGCTACAATGAAAACATAACTTCAATTCATTAATATCAAAGTACTAGAAACTGTTTACATGTAGAATGGAAATACACTAGCTCGAGTGATGGTAGCTTATATCTGAGAAGAGACGTGGCAGCTAAATGCCCTATGAACTGTGTTACAATGAGGTTGAGAGGACTATTTATTTTTGATAAACAATGGAAAACCCTAAACATCCAAAAACCTAACCCTAGGAGATGAAGCGCCAAAATCTATGGGCCCCGTTGGGTAAATTGGTACATCAAATTCCTAGGTTTTTAACTTTGGCATACGATCTCCGTTTGACACATATGATACGTCAATAGAAATATATATCCGAGGAATACAAATTTCAACTTAAAATTCTAACAACAAGCCACAAGTTTGCCCGTTTTCCAAAAACAAGTCGTTTAGGGCCTTAAAACGACTCCAAAATTTCAGGACCCAAAAAAAGCTGCCAAAATAGTAAACTATGCTATAATTAAGGAAACTAAAGGAAAAAATGTTTGGGGTCCAAGTGGAATAGGCAGGTGGCCACCAATATCCACCTGGATTATTCCTCCCCCATTAGGAAGCAATGGTCCCCAATGTGTTGAGTACCTCCATGAGATGAGGAAACTTCTACTGAACTTGGTCTCTGGTGAGCCTCTTGCCTTGGTGCAGGAGCTCGACAACTTTGAAAACTCGATATAGTTGGATCTTCTATTTGTGAGTGTTCTTGATCTGTGTGTCCATGATTCGATCAGTTGTGGCCTGTTCCATACAGTCTGGGTTGAGCTCTGTTGGTGTTAGCTGTTTTTCAATGTCTGATGTGTCCAACAATGGTGGAAACTATGGACAAAGGTGTTCCACTTTGAACACTTGGTGCAGGTGGAGGAATGGGGGAATGTTGAGCTCGAAAGAATTTTCTCCCACGACCTTGGTGATTGTGTAAGGCTCGTATCAGAGTGGACAAAGTTTCTGATGGGATCCTGTAAGGCATTCTTTCTGCAAATGAAACCAAACATTGTCACCCACCAGAAACTTATGTGGAAATTGATGATGATCATGCCGCTGTTTTTACTTTGCATTAGAATTATCCAAGATGTCATGCACCTACTGGCGGATGTGCTGGATGCGTTCAACAAACTTGGGTTTCTTTATTATTCTTAGACTATACATGTGCCGATTTTGGCTATGTAGTCACATGAGGCATGACAACATCAATTAGACACAATGGTTGAAATCCCAAACCCACTTGAAAGGGACTGCGATCAATTGAGGTATGGAGAGCTTGATTATAATTATGCCACACATAAGGAAGGCTTCCTAGGTTCGTGGATGACTGGAGTTGTACATGCATAGTATGTGCACTAGCATCCTATTGATGACCTCTGTTTGGTCATCAGTCCGGGGATGGAATGCAGTTGACTTGGTGAGTTTAGTGTCTAATAATGTTCAGAAGCTTGACCAAAAATTTCTCAAGAAATTGCTATCCTAGTCTGATATACTGGTTTGCGAAATCCCAAAATGTACCCACACTCTTTCAAAGAAGAGTTTGGAAATGTCCTCTATTGTGATACTCTTCTTGTGAGCCGCCAATATAGCCATTTTAGAAAATCTATCCACAACCACAAATACACAGTCATTCCCATGCTTGGTATAAGGGAGGCCAAATGTATAATCCATGGAGATGGATTCCCAGGGTTCGTTGAGAGTAGGCAAAGGAGTGTATAGACATTTCTTCTTGATTGCTGGCTTGGTGATGACATATGTAGTGGATGATCTGATATATTTTCCAACATCTTGTTAGAGTCTTGGCCAATAAAACACTTATGTAGTATGACTGTAGTTTTCTCCACACCAAAGTGTCTAGTGACTCGACTGTAGTACGCCTCCCAAGTTAGTTTGGCGCAATCGCTTGAAGAAAAACAAAGGTAGCCCAGGTAACATAATAATGTGTCATAGAGGTGGAAATCTAGAACTTTCTTGGCATCCACTAGCATCTGGTATGTGGTGGCGAAATCTGGATCATTATTGTACAATTGTAGCCATCCATAGGTCTTGTGGCCATAAGAGTTGAGAACAATAATGAGTTCTACAAATGGGGGCTGATTAAGGAAATCTGCAACATGATTGATGTTTCCTTTCTTGTATTTAATGTTCAAGTGAAACTGTTGTAGATATGTAGACCAATTTTGATGGTAATTGTTTTGCAACTTCCCTTGTGTATGTATAAACTTAAGAGGTCGGTGATCTATGTGGATGACCTTCCCCTTCCCAAGAATGTAATGTTTCCATTGTCGGTAAGCCTTCAAAATAGAATACATCTCTTTATCATAGGTGGGGTACTTCTGAATTGTATAAGAAAGAGTCTCATTGTGATATGCCATCAGATGCCATATTTCGATGAGAACTGTGCCAATAACATAGTTAGAGGTTTATCTCTCAATTTCAAATGGATGTTGTAGGTTTGGAAATGTGAGTAAAGGTGTAGAGTAGAGGCGGTGCTTTAGCTCAAAAAACGCCTTCTGTTGGGACTTAGACTAGGAGAAATTTGCTTTCGCTTCGCCCTTGGTAACTTGTTAGAGTCTTGGCCAATAAAATACTTCTGTAGTATGACCCCAATTTTTTCCACACCAAAGTGTCCCGCGACCCGACTGTAGTGCGCCTCCCAAATCAGTTTGGCACCCTCACTTGAAGGAATGCAAAAGTTCCCCAGGTAGCATAATAATGCATCCTAGTGGTGGAAATATGGAACTTTCTTGCCATCCACTAAAATCTGGTATGTGGTGGTGAACTATGGATAATTCTTATACAGTTATGGCCATTGAGGGCTGTCGTGGCCACAAGAGTCGAGAAAAATAGTTAATGTTGCAACTAGGGGCCAACTGAGGCAATCTATAACATTATTGGTTTTTCCCTTCTTATATTTAATGTTTAAGTGGAGTTGTGTCATATATGTAGGCCATTTATGATGGTGATAATTTTGTAACTTCCCTTATGTCTGTATAAATTGAAGAGTTCGGTGATCTGTGTGGATGACCATCTCCTTCCCCACAATGTAATGTTTCCATTACTGGCAAGCCTACATGATAGAATACATCTCTTTATCATAGGTGGGGTACTTCCGTATTGTATCAGAAAATGTATCACTGTGATAGGCCACCGGATGCCCTTGTTGGGTGATAACTGCACCAATAGAATAGTTGGAGGCGTCTATCTCAATTTCAAATAGATGTTGCAAGTCTGGCAATGTGAGTACAGGTGTAGAGTAAATGCGGTGCTTCCATTCAATGAACATTTTCTATTTGGACTCGGGCTAGGAGAACTTTTCTTTTTCTCCACCCTTGGTAACTTGACTCAAAGGGAAAGTGATATGTGATAATCCCAACACGAACCTCTGATAATAATTGGCAAGGTCCAAAAAGCTGCGAAGCTCTGTTAGATTGGTCAGGGATATCCAACCCCGAATGACTTGGATCTTGGCTGGATCCACATGCATGCCTTGCTCATATATGGTGTGACCCAAATATTGGACATGGCTAATGCCAAAGGTGCATTTCTCTGCATTGGCACATAGTTTGTGCTGTTGCAGGGTTTGAAGGACCTGTCAAATGTGTTGCAAGTTATTTTCCCAAATCTTGCTGAAGATTAGGATGTCGTCTAGATATACAACCACTAACGAGTTGGTGAAGGGTCACAAGATGGTACCCATCAGCCTCATAGAAGTTGCAGGGGAATTTGTCAACCCGAAAAGCATGACCAACCATTCAAAAAGGCCCTTATTATATTTTAGAGTGTTCTTCCATACATATGTGGGCTATATTGGAACTTGGTGATTTCCATACTTCAAATTGATCTTGCTGAAATACTTGCCCCCCTTGATTTGGTCAAGAATGTCATCAATTTGTGCGATGGGATACTTGTTCTTGATAATGATTTTGTTCAGTTCCCAATAATCAATGCAGAGCCTTGATGTCCCATCCTTTTTTTGTATCGGTACAATCATGTTCCTACAATGTGAGGAACTTGGTTGGATGTGCCCTTTTTGCAGAACCTCCTGGATTTGCCACTTGATATCTTCATTTTCTAGAATAGAGCGATGGTATATCGACCCATTGGGTGTAGGTGTCCCAGAGTTAGATCAACTAAATACTTGACTTGACAGTGAAAGGGTATCCCTGTGGGTGAGGAGAGGATATCCTTGTATTCTTCCACGAACTTATCCACCTGCTCCTGCTACGTGGAGGAACCCTTCCATTGGGCCATGGAGGTGGCCACAATCTTCTCCTTTGATAGAGAATTAGAATAAAACAAATTTCTCGATTTGAGAGATGATATTATTGCATTTCTTAGCAGAGATCAAAGAGATGTAGATAGGCGGGGATACCACTGGTATCTGTTGAAAATAGCAACAAGAAATGCTAAAAATAGCAGTTTGGGTATCAGTGCTGGATTGAGCAACAAGGAATGAAAAATGGAAGTGCTAAAAATAACATTGCTATTTTTAGCAGTTTAGGACAAATTCATATTTTAGTCAGTCCTTAAACTAAAATAATGAAGTAAAATTTGAATTTGAACTTAATAGCTGTTTGTAAAATAATTAATTAATTCATCTTGAGTTAATTAGTTAAGGAAAATAAAAAATGAAGTCTATGTGGGATGCAACAATTTCTCCATTAATTGAGGAATTTATCTATCAGTGAAAGGATAAGGATGAGTTGTAATTAGTTGACTTAGTTAACTGAGTCAAGTCCAGTTAGATTAATTCAAACAACTTGTTGAATTAATTGTGAGTTCAGTTAGTTAATGCTTACATGCATGTAACTGCGGCACTTCAGATAACTGAATATTCTCTCATAAATAACTCATGCATGTCAGTTCAGACAGAGACCCAGTTGAGATTAAACGAGGGACAGTGTACTATCAGTTAGATGGATTTTTCCTATAAAGGAAACTCATCTATGCATAAGGATTTATCTCCTTCAGGATTTCATAGTTACTACTGGGCCAAGTGAGCAGTGTGAGGTGTGAATTCACATGTGTGGAAGCACTGGACCCCAAGAAAAACTGCGCAAGGAAATAAAAGGCTTGGAGTGCAGAGGAGAAGGTTTGTGAGAGGCCTTTGACTGTCTATGAGTAGCAGAGGGATTATACTGAGAGCTGGTTGGATTCCAAGCTAAGGATTTGTGTAATTCTGTGACTATTTTCCACTTGTATGATAATACAGAGTTGGGGTTTTAGGTTGAGGTTTTCCCCATGTTATTTCTTCTGTGTTATGTGTGATTGATTTCTCATTCTCAGTTATATATGTTCTCTTGATCTTGCTCAATTCGATTAAGCTTCCACAAAGTGTTGTAGAAGTATATCTTGTATTTTGTTTTAGTATATTGCATAATCTGTTGATCTACAGTGGCAATTTCTACATGGTATCAGAGCAAAGGTGATCAAGGAAGAACAATATACATGAAGGGAGAAGTTCGAAGTTTGTGATTCTTGAATATAGAAATCGAGTTCTTATCACATATCTATTTCACCTATGGAGTTCAATGGTTTAAGACTCAAATATGCCCTTGATGGCAGTTCAAATTATATAGCCTGGAAGGATTGCATGGAAGCAGTATTAGAGGATAACGATCTAAATTGGCAGAATGGAGGAAATGTGTGGCTAGAGAAAGGAGGATTCTTTTGGAGGGAGTTTGAGACCACATATTCTCGAGTCTCCATTGGAAGGAGACACTATTTTCAATGTGGAAAACATTGAAATATTTATATCAGAAAAGTAACGATCAAAGGAAGCTGGCGCTGAAGGACAAGCTTTGGAAGATCAAGTGTGAAAAGGGCAACACGATCTCTACGTATCTGAACAAGCTCACCACATGCAGGGATGAGCTTGGAAGTGTAGGGATCATGACAGCTGATGATGACATGGTGAGTCTTGCACTCCTCGATATTCCTAAGAGCTGGCATAGCTACTAGGACTCGGTTAATGGAAGAGAGAAACTGCCAGATTGGGAACGACTTTGGTCAGATCTGATGCAGGAGGAGATAAGAAGAAGCACCAGAGATGGTTCTTCATCCATGGAGGATGAAGAAAACTGCGCCTTAGCGAGTAAGGCGAAGAAGGGGAAGGAGAAGGATTCTCTTTCCCAATCCAGTTCTTCCCAAGGTGGGAAGAAGTTTGACAAATCGAAAGTGCGATGCTTTCGTTGTCATGAGGTGGGCCATTTTGCTACAAATTGTCCACTGAGGAAATCCAAGAAGGGATCCGTGGAAGGATCAGAAGGTGAGGCACTGGCCTCACAGTTCGAGTTGGATTTCACACTGTTCGCATGCATGGTTTCATCCATGGTGGGAAGTGGTTGGTTTCTTGATAGTGGAGCTTCTTTCCACATGACCGATGCCAATAATTTGTTCGATACTTTGGAGGAGAAAGATCTCCAGATACTCATAGTGATGGGTAATGATGAAAAGTATAGTGTCTCAGGTGTAGGCACGGTTGTTTTTCAGAGGGAGCATGGAGCTTACATTACCTTGACTGATGTCAAGTATGTACCAGGACTGAAGAGAAATCTGGTGTCGATCGCAATGCTGGAAGGCAGAGGCTATGATGTACTCTTAAGTAAGGGAAATGTTTTCCTTAGACACATCATCACTAGACAGGTGAAGCAGATCGGTTCACGGGTCAAGAAACTGTGTGCTCTTGAGGTTCAAGATGCATGCAAAGCCTTGAGGAGCAAGGCAACTGATGGAGACTTGGTGGTTGAGAGGGAGAGTACATTACCTCTCAACATGCAACACCAGAAGAAGTCTCAGACGATTGTGGAGGAGCCACGATTGGTGAAGCAGCTTCAAGAGGTTGTGGATCAGCCACAACTAGAGAAGTTGAGAGGAGATCGAGTAAAGACATATACTCATGCAGAGAACTCTAGTAGGGGGGAATTTCGAGCCAGGTGGGCAGAGGGATCACATGCATCTATACCCCCAGGTAGGAGGTGGGACGATGTGGAGTGATCGTCGCAAGAAGGCTGGAATAGGGGCAGGATCCTTGAGGTACCCAACCTCTTTGATTCGACTTTGCTACAGGAGCCCCGACGAGGAGTAGCAGGACTGGCTGAGTGGGTAGAGACAGATGCAGATGGAGTGGCAGAGAGAGCTATAGTGCAGGAGTCCCAAGACTGTGTAGAGCTAGCAGGCTGCAACAATGTGAGAGGCACAGGAGTGTTGCACCAGTGCAAGATGGCATAGAGAGGTGTGCAACGGTGCGAGATGCATGGAGTGTTGCAATAGCTCAGAGGTTAGAGAGGGAGCACTTGTCAGCAACAGGTAGAGCTTCAACATCAGAGTATGTTTCTAGCCCAACAGAGAGGTCAGTGGGGAGTTTTTTTGTTTCTAGAGTTGTTGGAGCAACCACACTTGGTAGAAGTGTTGCATGCAGAACATTCCAAAGGTACAAGATCAGGTTCGAGTTGAATGCCTTTCTTGTTGAGAGGGAGTGTTGAAAATAGCAACAAGAAATGCTAAAAATAGAAGTGCTAAAAATAGCAGTTTGGGTATCAGTGCTGGATTGAGCAATAGGGAATGAAAAATGGAAGTGCTAAAAATAGCATTGCTATTTTTAGCAGTTCGAGATAGATTCCTATTTTAGTCAGTCCCTAAACTAAAATAATGAAGTAAAGTTTGAATTTGAACTTAATATCTATTTGTAAAATAATTAATTAATTCATCTTGAGTTAATTAGTTAAGGAAAATCAAACATGAAGTCTATGTGGGGACATGCAACGATTTCTCCATTAATTGAGGAATTTATCCATCAGTTAAAGGATAAGGATGAGTTGTAATTAGTTGACTTAGTTAATTGAGTCAAGTCCAGTCAGATTAATTCAAACAACTTGTTGAATTAATTGTGAGTTCAGTTAGTTAATGCTTGCATGCATGTAACTGCTGCACTTCAGATAACTGAATATTCTCTCATAAATAACTCATGCATGTCAGTTCAGACAGAGACCCAGTTGAGATCAAAGGAGGGACAGTGTACTATTAGTTAGATGGATTTTTCCTATAAAGGAAACTCATCTATGCGGAAGGATTTATCTCCTTCAGGATTGCACAGTTACTACTGGGTCAAGTGGGCAGTGTGAGGTGGGAATTCACATGTGTGGAAGCACTGGACCCCAAGAAAAACTGCGTAAGGAAATAGGAGGCTTGGAGGGTAGAGGAGAAAGGTTTGTGAGAAGCCTTTGACTGTCTATGAGCAGCAGAGGGATTATACTGAGAGCTGGTTGGATTCCAAGCTAAGGATTTGTGTAATTCTGTGACTATTTTCCACTTGTATGATAATACAGAGTTGGGGTTTTAGGCTGAGGCTTTCCTCGGGTTATTTCTTCTGTATTATGTGTGATTGATTTCTCATTCTATATATGTTCTCTTGATATTGCTCAATTCAATTAAGATTCCACAAAGTGTTGTAAAAGTAGATCTTGTATTGTGTTTTAGTATATTGCATAATCTATTGATCTACAGTGGTAATTTCTACAGTATCTTGTATAACTTGCTTCCCAAAGTAATAATAATAGTGCGAGGCCTAGACTCATGCAAATCATAACGCTTCCATAAGTATGGTTGGCCTAATAATACATCACAAACTTCAAGAGGAGCAATGTCACACAATAACTAACCTGTGAAGGGTTTGATGTTGTAGGGAAGATGACACTGTTGGATGATGCGAAGATCTTGTACTTGTTGGAGCCGCCCGATGGTGTATGGACGTGGGTATGGTGTGATTAGTAGGCCTAGCTTGTTAACTACCTCTGCTAAGATGAGGTTCTTTTGGCTCCCATTGTTGATAATGAATTGTAGCGAAGACCCCTTCACCCACATTTGCAAGTGGAAGAGACACTTCCCTTCCTCTGGATCTTCAGGCTTGATCTTCTGGACCTTGGTTGTAGCAATGGTGGAGCTAGAATTTGCATACATAATTTACTTCCCTTTTTCATTCTCCTTGTCAGGGTATAACTCAGAGTTAAAACATACATTTGACTCTGAATCCTTTAGATCGGCTTCTAGTGACTGCTTGTTGTGACACTCACTTGTGTTTTGAGTGGGGCTCTTGTGGAACTCACACCAGTTCCCTGTGTCCTTCATCTTCATGGTGCTATTATTTTCTAGTAGATTTGATGGGTTATCCTGGGTCACCCTACCTTGGAATTTTCATTTATTATATGGTTTGGGGGTGCTTTTTCCTTTCTTCAGATTCACAAATCCAAAGTCTCATTTCTTCTGTTTAAATTTCTGCTCGAACTTAACAACATATCGGTAGGCGGTGCCAAACAAGGAGATGTCCATGAACTCCATCTTTCCTAGATGTATTTGTGGAGACAACCACGATACTTGAGTACCAAATTCCACTCAAAGTCCTTGATACCCAAATTTGTGTGAAGGGTATGAAAAATGTTTATGAACTCTAAAATGTCTTGGTCCCTTCCCGGCCATAGTGTGGTCCATTTTATGTTCTTATCTTCATAGCTCCCAACAGGGTAATATTGTTCCTTGATGGAATCTTGGAAAGATTTCATGTGGGTGCTGCTGAAAACAATGATGGTTCCCTCTCGTCCCTTTGTCCACAGTAGGTTTCCCACTAGTCCTTGATGTGGGGGGAAACTTTTAGGAGTGAAAAATGAATATTTTCCCTATTGAAAATATCATGAACTGAAAAATATTCTTCCAACATATTTAACCATTTATCTACGACATCTGCATCTATATGGACTTCAAATATGGGAAGTTGAACATTGACTTGTAACTTAAAGGGAGTGTCGCCTCCAAGGTGGCTGCTGGATGAAGATGCGTCACCTCTAGGCATCCATTGAAGGATATGGGCAAAGTTGTTCATAATCTCGTTCCTTTGTTGCTTGAGTGCTTATTCAAGAAATATTTTGAAAGGATCTCCTACTCCCCGTCCTTTTTTCCTTCCACTGTGGGAGGCCATCAGGGTCGGCGAGGCTGGTCTTGCAAAGGTTCAACCTGTTCAAGCCCAAACTCCTTATACCCCGACCTTGTTGGGGAAATGCACAAAAAAACAGAGAAAGAGAAAACCTATCTGATACCATTGATCCAAAATTATGAATGAACGAAATGAAACACAAATATAATAAAAAACGCAGAGCTACAATGAAAACAAAACTTCAATTCATTAATAACAAATTACTGAAAACTGTTTACATGCAAAATGGAAATAAACTAGCTTGGGCGATGGTAGCTTATCTTTGAGAAGAGATGTGGCAGCTACATGCCTTTTGAACTATGTTACAATGAGGCTTAGAGGACTATTTATTATTTAGAAACAATGGAAAATCATAAACATCCAAAAAACTAACCCTAGGAGATGAAGCACCAAAAGTCTATGGGCCCTCTTGGGGTAAATTGGTACAATAAATTTCCGAGGTCGTAACTTTGGTATACGATATTCGTTTGATGCTAAACATGCCTCGTTATAAATATCTATCTAAGGAATACAAATTTCAACTACAAGCCCCTATCAAAATTTTTTGGTTTTCCTATTTTCCAAAAAAACGTCGTTTAGGGCCTAATAACGACTCTGAAAGTTTTGGACTCGAAAAAAAACTGCCAAAAATAATAAGCTATGCTATAATTAAGGAAACTGAAAGAAACAATGTTTGGGGTCCAAGTGGAATAGGAGAGTGGCCACCAATATCCACCTAAATCAATCCTCCCCCCTTAGGAAGAAATGGTCCCCATTGCATTGAGTGCCTCCATGAGATGGGAACACTTTTTCTAAACTTGGTCCCGGGTGAACCACTTTCCCTGGTGCAGGAGTCGTCTAGCTTCAATGACTCAATACAGTTGGATCTTCTGTTGGCAAGCGTTCTTGATTTGTGTGTCCATGATCTCATGAGTTGTGGCCCATTCCATGTAGTCTGGGTTGAGCTATGTTGGTGTTAGATGTTTTGCAATGTTTGATATGTCCAACAATGGTGGAAAGTATGATCGAAGGCAATCCACATTGAACATTGGGTGTAGGATGATGAATGGGGGAATTTTGAGCTTGGAAGCATTATATCTCATGGCCTTGGGGATGGTGTGAGACCGTATCAGAGTGGTTAGAGTTTCTGATGGGCTACGACAAGGCGTTCTTTCTACAAATGAAACCAAACTTTGTCATCCACTAAAACTTATGTGGCACTCGACGCTGATCATGCCGCTGCTTGTACTTTGCATTTGACTTATCCAAGATGTTGTGCACCATATGGCGAATGTTCTGGATGCTTTCAATAAACCTAGTTGCTTTATCAACCTCAGACTGTTCATGTGAAAATTTTGTTTGTGTAGTCACATGAGGCATGACAACATCAATAATTTACAATGGTTGAAATCCCATACCCACTTGAAAGGGACTATGATAAGTCGAGCTATGGATAGCTCTGTTATAATTGTGATACACATAAGGAAGGTTCGCACCCCAAGTTCATGGATGCTTGGAGTTGTACATGCGTAGTATGTGCACTATCATCCTATTGATGACCTATGTTTGGCCATCAACTTGGGGGTGGAACATAGTTGACTTGGTGAGCTCGATGTCCAATACTGTCTAGAGGCTCAAACAAAATGTGCTCAAGAACCTTCTATCCTAGTATGATATAATGGTCCTTGGGATCCCAAAATGTACCCACGCTTATTCAAGGAAGAGTTTGGTAGTGTCATCTGTCGTGATACTCTTCCTACAAGCCATTAACGTAGCCATCTTAGAAAATATGTCTACGACCACAAATACATAGTCATGCCCATACTTGGTAGAAGGTAGGCCAAGTAGATAATCAATAGAGATGGATTCCTAGGGATGGTTGGGAGTAGGCAGAGGACTTTACAAACCGTTCTTCTTGATGGTTGGCTTGGTGATGGAAAAAGAAGTGCATGATCCGATATATTTTCCAGTATCCCGTTGGAGTCTTGGAAAATAAAATACTTCTGTAGTATGGCCACAATTTTCTCCACACCAAAGTTTCGTGCGACTCGAATGTAGTGCACCTCCCAAATCAGTTTGGCATCCTCACTTGAAGGAACACAAAAGTTCCCCAGGTAGCATAATAATGCTTCCTAGCAGTGGGAATATGGAACATTCTTTCCATCCATTAGAATATGGTATGTGGTGGCAAAATTTAGATCATTCTTGTACAATTGCGGCCATCCAAAGGTGTCATGGTCACAAGAGTTGAGAACAATAGTTAGTGTTGCAATTGGGTGCTGACTGAGGAAATCTGCAACATGATTGGTGTTTCCCTTCTTGTATTTAATGTTCAAGTGGAATTGTTGCAAATATGTAGACCACTTCTGATGGAAATCATTATGAAACTTCCCTTGTGTCTGTATAAAATGAAGAGGTCGGTAATTTGTGTGGATGACCGTCTCCTTCTTTAGAATGTAAAGTTTCCATTTCCTGCAAGCCTACACGATAGAATACATCTCTGTATCATAGGTGAGGTACTTTCAAATTGTATAAGAAAGTTTCTCACTGTGATAGGCCACCGGATGCCCTTGTTGGGTGAGAACTATGCTAATAGCATAGTGGGAGGCATCTACCTCAATTTCAAATGGATGTTGCAGGCCTGGAAATGTTAGTACATGTGCAAAGTAGAGGCGGTGCTTCAGCTCAATGAATGCCTTATTTTTGGACTCATATCAGGAAAATTTTTCTCTTTCTTCACCCTTGGTAACCTTACTCAAACACCAAGTGATATGGGAGAATCCCAACACGAAACTTTGATAAAATTTTCCGAAGGCCAAAAAAAATGCAAATCTTTGTTAGAGTGGTTTGGGCCGGCCAATCCTGAATGAATTGGATCTTGGTCAAATCCACATGCACACCTTGCTCATCTATGATGTAACCTACATATTGGACTTGAATCATGCCAAAGGTGCATTTCTCCTAGTTGGCACATAGTTTGTGCTACCGTAGGGTTTGAAGGACATGTCAAATGTGTTACAAGTGATCTTCCCAACTCTTATTGAAGATGAGGGTGTCGTTCAGATATAAAATGACGAACGTGTTGGTGAAGGGCCACAAGATGTCATCCATCAACCTCATAAAATTTGTAGGGGAATTTGTTAATCCGAAAGGCATGACCAACCATTCAAAAGGGCCCGCCTTGGATTTAAAGGTGATCTTCCATACATCTATATTTTCTATTGGAACCCAGTGATAGCCAAACTTCAAATCGATCTTGCTGAAATACTTGGCCCCCTTGATCTAGTCAAGAAAGTAATTAATCCACGATATTAGATTCCTATTCTTTATAGCGATTTTGTTTAGTGACCAGTAATCAATGCAGAGCCTCCAGGTCCCATCCTTCTTCTGTACCAATACAATCGGGTTCCCACAAGGTGAAGAACTTGGTCGGATGTGCCCTTTTTGCAACAACTCCTGAATTTGCTGCTTGATCTCTTCATTTTCCATAATGGTGTGATAGTGTATTGGCCCATTAGGTAGAGGTGCCTCGAGAGTTAGATCAATCAAATACTTGACCTTACATTGCAAGGCTACCATTGTGGGTGAGGAAAAGATGTCCCTGTATTCTTCCACGACCTTATCCACCTACTTGTGCTACGTGGAGGAACCCTTCCTAGGGGCCATGGATGTGGCCACGATCTTCCCCTTACTTTGAGAGCGAATAAGAAGGAAATAAAATTTCCTGGTATGGGAGGTGATCTTACTGCATTGCTTAGTAGAGATCAAATAGATGGTAGTAGGTGGGGCTACCTATGGTATCCTATTTAATATATAAGTAATAATAACAATGTGAGGCCTAAATTCATACATAACACAACACTTCCAAAAGTGTGGTTGGCCTAATAATACATCATAAACTTCAAGAGGATCAATGTCACATAGTTCCTCATTCATGAAGGTTTTGATGCTATAGGGAAGCCGACACTGCTGGTTGACACAATGATCTCATCCTTGGTGAAGCCACCTGATGGTGTATGGATGTGGGTGTGTTGTGGTTGGTAGGCCCAACCACTGAATGACCTCTACTAAGATGAGGTTAATTTATCTCTCGCTGCCGACAATGAACTGCATTGGAGACCCCTTCACCTACATCTATGAGTGGAAGAGAACTTCCCATTCCTCTGGATTTTCAGGCTCGATATTTTGGACCTTGGTGGTGGAAACAATGGCACTAGGATCTGCATCAATAATATGCCTCCCTTTTTCATTCCCAATTTTTGGGTCTCACTTAGAGTTAGAACATGCATCTAACTTCGGAGCCTTAAGCTTAGCCAATAGTGACTTATTGGCGCAACACTCACTTGTGTTGTGAGTGGGGCTCTTGTGGAACTCACACCACTTCCCTGTGTCCTTTTTCATCTTCGTGGTGCTATTCTTTGTTGGCGACTTCAATGGTTTGTCCTGGGTCACCCTGCCTTGGATTTTTCCTTTTTTCTATGGTTTGGGGGTACATTTTCCTTGCTTTAGATTCGCAGATCCAAAGTATCCATTCTTTTGTTTAAATTTTTTCTTGATCTTGATAACGTATCGGTAGGCGGTGCCAAGCGAGGAGATGTCCAGGAACTCCATCTCATCCTAGATGTATTTGTGTAGATACCTGCGGTAGTTGAGTACTAGATGCCACTCAAAATCATTTATACCCAACTTCGTGCAAAGGGTAAGAAAAATATTTGTGAACTCTGGCACGTCTTGGTCCCTTTCCTGCCACATTGTGGTCGATTTTATGTACTTATCTTCATAGCTCTCGACAAGCTAATGTTGTTCCTTGATGATGTCTTGTAAATAATTCCATGTGGGTGCAATTGAAAATAGTGAAGGTTCCCTCTCGTCCCTATAGTCACAATAGGTTTCCCACCAGTCCTTGATGTGGGGGATGACTTTGAGGAGTACAAAAGTAATCTTTTCCCTATTGGAAAAATCATGAACTGAAAAATAGCCTTCCAATAGATTTAAACATTTATCTATGAAATCTACATCTATCTAGCCTTCAAATATGGGAATGTCAAATTTGACTTGTACCTTAAAGGGAGTGGTGCCTCCAAGGAGGCTGCTGGATGAAGATGCATCACTTGTGGGCATCCATCAAAGAATATGGGAAAATTTGTCCATCATCTTGTTCCTTTGTCGCCTAAGGGATTCTTTGAGTAATATTTTGATAGGATCTTCTGCTCCCTCGTCTTTCTTTTTTTCCGCCATGGGAGGCCATCAAGGGCAGCGAGGTCGGTCTTGCAAAGGATCAACTAGTTCAAGTCCTAACTCCTTATACCCTAACCTCCTTAGGGACATGCACCAAAAAACAGAGAAAGAGCATACCGCTTTGATACCACTAATCCAAATCTATGGAGAAATGAAATGAAATACAAATATAAATAGAAACACAAAGCTACAAGGAAAACATAACTTCAATTTATTAATAACAAATTACTCAAAACTATTTACATGAAAAATGGAAATGAATTAGCTGGGGTGATGGTAGCTTATGTTTGAGAAGATATGTGGGGGTTACATGCCTTTTGAACTATGTTACAATGAGGCTCAGAGGCCTATTTATTATTGAGAAATAATGGAAAACCATAAACATCCAAAAACCTAACCGTAGGAGATGAAGCACCAAAGTCTAAGGGCCCCGTTGGAGTAAAATGATACAATAACTTCCTGGGTCGTAACTTTGGCATACGATCTCCGTTTGATGTGTACGACATCTCGTTAGAAATATCCATGCGAGGACTACAAATTTTGACTGCAAATTCCTAAACAAGCCACAAGATTGCCTATTTTCCAGAAAAATGTCGTTTAGGGCCTCAAAATGGCTCCATAAGTTCAGGAACAAAAAAAACTACCAAAAACAGTTAACTATGCTACAATTAAGGAAACTGAAAGAAATAATGTTTGGGGTCCAAGTGGAATATGCGGGTGGCCACCAATATTCACCTTGATCATGGAAATAAGTCAACTTGTTGAAGGAGGAAACAATTTGCTTTACTTGGCTAACATTTTTCTTGAGAATGGCTTGGATTGATTCTTAGAAGTATTCCAAGTTAAAGAAAGTTTCAACGTTCCCGTTATATTTCTCAATGTTCCAATATAGGTGGATGATTCCTTGAATTTTCTCGACTTTCTTTTGACTTTGCTTCATATGATGTTTAATGCTTTCTTTCCTTGCTTCTTGGATTGATAATGGTCTGCGTATGATTTTTTGACTTGTTTTTGTCCCTTATTTCCCTTGTGGAAGGTTCTACGTTGCCACATTTAACCCAAATTTTCCCTAAAGAGAAGTAGACCCCTTCAAAGAGGATACAATTATATAGAGAAGGTATTTTGAGGAAGGAATTTTGGATGCTTTGAATTGGAGTTGACTTGGCATTCCATGAATATTGTAATAGGCCTCTTTCTTTCCTTGGAGAATAAGAAATGTTTCCTTGAGGAGCATGAAATCATTATGAATTATGAGATTGTTATGCAAAATGAGGACCATTCCCACAAATGTGTATACACATGGTCCATGTGAGGAATAAAATGTTGGTGCACTAAGATAATGTTGAAACATGTGTCTCAGCCTTTCCATAGTGTGTTCACCTTTGTAGTTCCAATTATAATAAGTGTTCCTGTAAGTTATATGTGCTAATACATGCACCCCCACTACCTCAAAAGTATACCTAGGACATAAGAATTCTCATAAATGTAGTGTAGAGTTCCCACCCAACAAGGGGTAGTCAGCGCAAGCATCATAGACCAAGAGATAATGATGACAGGGACTAAAAAAAATTGGTTATGACAATCCACCCAAGGGGAACTAAGATAAATATTGTACACTTCATCCCGCATGGCCTATCATAAAAGTAAACATGTTTTGGATTACAAACGGTGTTTTATTTGGCCAAGAAATGTAGGGTGCCCCTATTGGAAAGAGGGGTAACAACTAGCTCCAACTGTGGGGCATGTTCTCTTCAAGGTAGCACTTAAGAATTCTAGAATCTTCATCAACTCGTGTATTTGAAATAATCTCAAAAAATTGGCATCAATTGCTAAGGAGGGATAGAGACACGAGTTTATTATCACGTTTTGACGAGAATAAAAAATCATGTATAAAGGAAATGGATTCTAATCGAAGAGACAAAAAATGAAGTGAAACTCACAAATACATGAAATCACATAAGATAAAGGTAGGGAAAACTTACTATAGTACAACGATGCCCCTTAATATTTTTAAGGCTTTCCCATTTGTGGGAAAGGAAAAATTCACTCCATCCAAATGCTTAAGGTGAAAATAATTATTCCCAATAACTTAATCAATTACATAAGGACCTAAGCAAATAATTGTAAACTTCCCATGGTTTCCCACTCTTTCGTATCTCTTATTCCAAAGGAGGATGATGTAACCTTTCTGGAAGTTGCACTGGTAAAGATTTATTGTTAAACTTTTTTTCCTGCCCCTTCTTGACTTTCCCATAAGTGATCATAAGCATACCTTTTACTTTTGTCAAGTTCCACTAGCTAATAGTTTATTATGTTTTATAGGGCATTTGAATATAAAGAAAACTATTACATAAAATTGTATATCGGGATCATTATATGAAATGACATTGTTACTTTTATCTTGTAGACCAACTTAAATGGGACATTTCTTGTAGAGTCCTTATTTTTTTTTCTATCTTTTCTACTCATAGAGCATATTTGATTTTTCTATCCCAACCATTTCCTCTTGTCTCCAACTGTATTCTTGATAATATTCATCAAAGTATTATTTCTATATTCTATTAAGCCATTTCCCTATGGATAATAATTTGAAGAATGGGATAGGAAAATGCTACATTCAAAGAAAAA
Organism: Pinus tabuliformis; assembly: GCA_031772625.1. Taxonomy (NCBI): domain Eukaryota; kingdom Viridiplantae; phylum Streptophyta; class Pinopsida; order Pinales; family Pinaceae; genus Pinus; species Pinus tabuliformis. The sequence continues at coordinate 783,174,357 of CM062812.1, read as the reverse complement.
GGTTGATAATTTAGCTAAACTAAAGAATTATGTATTTTTGGTTGTGATATTTGCTCCAAATGTTGTAATGATATTTTCTTCTAGAAAATGCATAACAACATTGGTGGCCTGCTTTGTTGGAATTAACTCAACCCACTAGGTAAAGTAATTAGCAGTTGTGAAAATACATTGATGCCCATTGCTTGAATTATCTTTGAATTCTCCAATGAAACCAAGGCCCCATTGTTGGAAGGGGTATTCTTCTACCATTGGTTGGATAGGGAGAGCTACTAATTTATTTTTTCTTATGAAGAGTTGGCATGGTTAGAACTCTCTCACAAATTTGTGGACATTTGTGAAGATACTTAGCCAGTAATATAATTCTCTTAAGGTTTTATGAGTTGTGGTATTGGATGAGTGATTTCCACCACATAGTACTTGATGAAATTATATTTTTAACTTATTTCCTTTTTCGTAGCTAACACACTTGAGAATTAGTCCATCTGAGTTCTTCCATTTGAGTCCCTAATCAATGAAGAAATATTTGGATGCCTTTAACCTTAACACCCTCATCTTGTGATCTAAAAGGTTCCTGGTATCTCTGAGGTTCTTAAGGTAATTAATGATGTATTTGTACCATTTATGACTTCCCAATTCTTGGTTGATTGCACGAACCAAGGCATATGACTCTTCCTTCAAACCAAGAGAAAATTCATTTCCTTCGTCCATTAGTCAATCTAATCCTTTACATTTGATTATTTTGGTGGGATTTCTTTCTAATTCATATTCCTATATCTTTTCCACTCACTTTCCTGTGGTTCCCAAACAATATATTGAGATAAGATGTATTTCACGTGAATATTTGTGAAACATAAGCAATAACCTTGTTATGACCAATACAAGTCTTCAAATGCTTCTGTGATTTATTCAATGCATCAACCTAATTTTCCATGATTTTGTATTTCAATTTTGCATCCCTAAGAATTTTCCTCATGAAGGCAATAGGTTGCTCTTCTAAATTTCAAAAATATATCAAAGACATGCAATGTTAGAAGTTATTTTCTTTGAATACATTATAAGATCATCCTAGTAGATCTCAATGATATTTCCCATGAGGAACCTGAAAGCATACTCCATTTCTCTCTAAAATGTGGCCCTTGAATTAAGCAATATGAAAGGCATCATTTGACCTTCATAAGTACCCCAAGGTGTGGTGAATACTGTCTTATTTCTGTCATCTTCATTCACCAACACTTGGTTGTACCCTGAAAATCATTGAAGAAATATGACATTTTTGAACCTGTGATCCTTTGTAGTAGAATATCCATGTTGGGTACTAGATATTTATATCTAATGGATGAGACATTCAAATTACGAAAATCCACACACAATCTAATTTTGCTTGATTTATCTCTAACAGTTGTTGGAAATACTAAGAGGGGGATGAATCAATATTTCACATCAATTATTAATTTTTAATATTTAAAGAATTACTTGATATTATCATCAGATCAAAACATAAATCAACAACACCATTCAACAATGCACAATATCAAAGACAATAGACACAACATTTTTAGGTGGAAACCCATTCGGGAGAAAAACCACCAAACGCTTCTTAATATAGGTATTTAAAATATTACATCAATAGGAAGCTCCAACTCCAAAGATTTATCAACTCCAACTGAAAGGATGCTCAAACACCCTGATTTACCAGCTCCAACTGGAAGGATTCTCCAACACTTTGGTTTACCAGCTCCAGCTAGAAGGACACTCCAATGTCCTAGTTTACTAACTCCAACTAGAAGGATACTCCAATGCCCTAGTTTTATCAGCTATGACTAAAAATATGCTCCAACATTCGGCACATGATCCAACCTGAAGGGGACTCCAATCTCCACCTTGCACTACCTTTCCACCCTACTCAACAAGTCACCACTTGCCTTGAAGGCTTCGACCTTCAATTCACCTCAGTGGACCACGTTTCATACTCCAGTCTCCACCTTGCACTACCTTTCCACCCTACTCAACTAGTCACCACTTTCCTTGAAGGCTTCGACCTTCAATTCACCTTAGTGGACCGTGTTTCATATATTTCAAGACTATATCCACCTATCCGCAATAAACATCACACTGCAATGCAATCTCTGCTCAATAGTCAAATATGTTTCAATAACATATCTGTATAAATGATATCCAATGAACAATATAATTTGGTCAACAACATTAAACCTCTGCTCATTAGTAAAAATAACCTTCTCATCAAATCATTCTACCTAATCAGACTGACAACATACTCTTAAATATTATTGCACAATGTCTATATATGAAAATGCTAGCTCACCAATTCACTTACCAACATCATAAATAATGTATACTTGAGGCAACATAGATTTGATCAACAATACTTTGTCTCTATCACTAATGACATAACCCTAGCATCAACAAAATGTCATCTGACCAACAACCCACTCTAGCTCAACAATACATCTATCTTCTATATCAAGCATGCTCAAAATACATCAAACCCTAGGAGAACTGTGCTAAAAAACTATATGACCAATAGCTACATTGACTCAAGAATAAGACCATAATCACATTCAATAAAATCAACAAACCTGTCATAAAAACCTTCAAATTCCTCTGCTGACTCAACATTGTACAACAACACATCAACTTGCCACTCTCTCTGCTCAACAATTATCATCAAGTTGTCAAACCTTACCAGTCCTCAACTTAACTATACATGGAATGAAGTGCATTAGCAAGTACATGGAAGCTATATAATGTCTTTGCAATCCTAACTCACTGAAAAAACTAGTAGCAACATATATCATTCAATATCTTGACCAGTAGTATATATAGTGTCAGACAATAGCCATCATAATAGATAGAGCTACAACACAATCAATTAAACAAACAATCTACCTCTGATATTAAATCTCTATCATAGGAACAATACAATCAACTACCACTACATATTAGCCATATTGCAACTTAAAACTTTATGCAACATGATATCAACCATTCTATACTAACAGCAACTCAAAAATTCTATGTTCTCCATAGTTATAGCAATGTAATATTCTATACCAACAAATACTCAGGCACAAGGATGAAACATTCTTAACATATCATACACACATATAACTCACACATCCATTATAACAATCATTTATCCCAACAATATTATATGCAATAAACAAATCATTATCATTCACACTTTACAATAGTAGAATTTATTAGACAACCTTCATATCTTGGTAATGAATAAGAACAAACTTGTCCTTTTAGTCAAAAACACATTGGTCTTGCTTTATATCAATGTTCCTTTGTGTGGATGAAGTTTAATAACTATTACATGCCATTCTTCCTACTTTTTTGTGTGAATGATTTCATAGGTCTATTAAATCATGGACATCATACAATTGGGACGTGCCTCTAAGCCATCAAATCACATCCTATCTGGTGTTCTGTCTAAGGTGAGCCTCACATCCCACTAATTGAATGATTAATTCCATATCACATGCTTGGATTTATCTTGTGTGCTTCTTAGGAACATCAAATACTTTCTGAACCATCAATCCCATATCTCGGATGGTTCACAATTATGTTTTCCAGTTGCATCATTAACAATGCACGACTTTCCACTTAGAGCGAATTTGTGCTATTCGAGCTTCTTAATATATGAGGCAGTTAATCTTTGTCCATGCTCACCCTTTCCTATACCAGAACAAGAACCCAAAAAAAAAAAAAAAACATATGATCACACTAGATCGCTCATGCATTAGAATGAAACCCAACCTTACAACGATCCAAGAAAAAACAAACAATCTCAACTTATGATTCGATCATAGATCAAGACTTTGAAACCACAAATTGAACTCAAAACATGCCATAGAGTAGTTCAAGATTTGGGCCTTAGTAAGCCATGAACCTGCCTCAAGAATTGCTTTAGAAGGGATGAATGGACTTAGAAAAATTCCAAATGAAAACCCAATGAAAAATATAGCATTTAAAAATCTAGAATGTCTTCAAAACTCCAACCTAATGTAATTATGCGTCACTACTCTAGGTCGCAGATCATACTTGCCAAAAATGTGAAAATTTTCTTGCTCTTGGAAGGAAGACAAGCTCCATTTTATAGAGGTAGCATGGTTTTCTAGGAAGGGGATGACTTGATCAAAAGTTGAGGAAGCTGACCTCAAAACAATTTGAAATTTAAAAGTTAAATTGAAAAATATGAAGCCAAAATTTATTTTCCTTAGACGCTGACTTGAAGTAAATTTACTTGCTTGAAGGAGGACTGATCCAAGGATATATATATATATATATATATATATATATATATATCATTCCAAAATTGTCTTGTCATGAAGCTGCCATTAGCATTCCATTTTGGGGATTTTTGACCATAAAATGGGGCACAAAATTTGAACAACCATATCTCCTCAATCATGAGGATTTATGTGACGTGCCAGCCACTGTTGGAATCATCATGACGAGGAGAACCAAATGAAGATGGTATCACGATAAAAATCACTATCCTTTACATCCATTTTCCTCAACAAGTGTGGGGCATCTCGAGATTCCCTTCCTCTCTTCCAGGGCTTCTTGTCATTTGAATCTTCCAATCAATGAAAAATAGATGACTATTAAGAGCATTCAAGGACCAATGCTGGAATCAATGACAACACCATTAAAAAATCACAAGCTTTGATAGCCATAAAGGATACCTTGTTGGAACAATGATTCCTACATCAAGTATTTTATCCAATTATTTTTGCACAAGGGCAAGTAGCTCTTGATTTATCTATCTTAGCTTCCAGTAAAAAAGATTCACATCCTCCTTTAATGGAAGTGCATGTTGGATGAAATTCACTATAATATTTTAAATATTAATAGGAATAAGTGTGACAAGATTCCCAATAGATTTCCTTTCCTCATCTACTGTTCGTATTCCAACTTTAATTATCTTGGGATCCTCCTATGATCCAAAATTGATTTCCACATATTTATTTGGCTTGATGGCCTCTGTCATTCCTTTGTACATGTCATCCTTTTTGAAAACATCTTCAAGGGGGACTAAATCCTAAAGGAATTTTGTTTTCCTTAAGTTGTACCAATGAATCCTCATTTATCCAATTCACTCAATTCTTTGAAAATTCCTAAAAATGGCTCATAAACTTGATAATTTGATCTTCATCCTAAAAAAAAAATGGACTATTAATGATCTTCAATTTTCCACTTTCCATTACTTCTTGGCAAGGATACAAACTTGAATTTCTAGTGCATATGCTTTCTCATTAGTTGATCTTGGTTGGGATCTCAAAGAGAAAGTTCCATGGGGTCCATCATCACCTACCTATATGAGTCTCAAGTTTTCATTCTTACAAGCATATTAACCTTTCACTCAGTAAACAATGGGCTTAGAATCATCGATAATCATTAAAATTTAAAGAAAAAAAAAATATAGTTAATATTAAACCAAGCAAAAAATATTCATATTCAACTATAATATTAGAGGCTTCAAACTCCAACTGAAAAAAATAATAAGAAAAATTACCTTCAGGTCAAGTAAATACAACACCTACACTATTTCTTGTCTTGTAGCTTGATCCATGAAAGTTTATTCTCCACATATGGTCAATGTCATATTAAGGAGACTCATCTGTAGGAAATATTATAAACCAAATCTATCAAAAACAAATCAACTCACTATACAATTTTCCCCATTTCTCTATGTGGTTCCTTATTAGCTTCTCTTGATGTATAGTCACATCCTATACATGACCAATGTGAATGGTAGCATAGGAAAAGTCCATTTGAATGCTACCACCTCAACAACCTAACCACTTTTATGATAAAATCATACCCTAAGTAGTTGGCGTTGCATTCACCAGAAGATCCATTACTAAGGAAAATCCTAAATGAGCTGCTAAATTAAGCTATAAATCTTTGACCAAACTCCACATTGGAACTTCCTAAGAATCCATTGTAATATTACTATAGGGAATTGTGGTGATCATGTTGGAACCTGTTGTCATTGATGTCAAGTATGATTCATTGATGTAAAGTAATGTCAAGTTCAGGGGGAGCTTTTTGAGGTTTTCATCCATAAGGCTTATGTTATTATATATGTCTTGGTTGTTTCTATTAATAATGTGCTAAGCCTATGATGCCTTGTTTATTATTGAGTATATTATCTTTGAAGGAATTTTATCTATAAGTGACTTGCTCAAAAGCACATGAAAAGTTATTTATTGGATAATCCTCTCCAAGAGATTTCCAATGGTATATGGAACTTAGGATAACTCCCAAGGAATAAGGAGAAATTAAGGTTTGAAGTATGTCAGTTCAAGTAGGGTTCCGAAGGCTCATGGTTATAGTGTGGGCCCCTCATTGAATTAGTGAAATAAGAGAAAGAGCTCAAGAGGAATAGTCTGATGGCTGCCAAAGTGGTGGGTGGTGGAGCGACAAAGCCATTAGTCATCACAGTGATCAATTACATGGGGTTAGAAGCTAGCGTCAAGGTGCTTATCATACTACCCAACTCTAAGTGTTGTTGCACACAATCGATAGAGTGGTTGGTGATGAAGTGACAAAGCCTAATGTTCTAGCACTCGGTCACAGGGTGTTGGGAAAAATACTAAGAGGGGGGGGGGGGGGGGGGGTAAGGGGAGGGGGTCGAATCATATTTTCAAACCATTAAACTTTTCAATTTCATATCCTGATTTCTTTACGTGACTTTACTGAAGGGAACCCATGTGTGTACGCGACTGTTATTCATAAAACTAGGGTATATCCAGTAAACATTATTTTTTAGTTAATTCATCTTCAGTTTATCTTAAGCTAGTGCATAAGTACTTCATTCAACATTATATAAATAATAACCATGTGTAGTAAAAACAAAATAAACCATCACTCACAATCAACACACACGAACACTAGGATTTAAGGTGGAAACCCAATGTGGGAAAAAACCACCATTGCCGTCATCTCTGTCTTATTTTTAATATAAAGAAAAAAGTCTTACAATATTGTACTGGCACAGAATCATACTAGCACGCAGGCACCAACCTACAAAAGGCTACAACCTTCGCTTGTTCTCCAGCACCCACTAGAAGGGAGCACCAACCCTTTGATCTCATTTACCGACAACCACTAGAAGGGAGCTCCAACCCCCTGATCTGATTTACCAGATACCACTAGAAGGAAGCTTCAACTACCTCATTGAAGGTTCCAACCCTCAACACCTTCGGGGACCACATTTCATAAAATTTCATACTGGATCCACCTGATACAACACATCACAACTTGTAGGCCATATTTCATCAAAAGTTTAGACTGGATGCACTACCAACATTTAAGCCCAAAACCAATCATCCAAACTGAAACTTATCACTGTAACTCAACCATTGAACAAACCGATAACTGAAACCCAATCACTGAATCAACCGAATCAACTGAAATACAAATCATTCAGCTTTAACAACCAAATTAGTCAAAACACTGTAACGAGAATACCAATCAACATACTACACATCACAGGAACCAGATTCTGTTACTGCACACCCTGATCAACCATATGTTAAAATATGTACACTACTTTATAGTAGCAAACCCACGTGTGTATGCGCTTTCCATGAAGCATACCCGTGTACAAATCTTAAATCACTGATTTCTAAAAACTTAACCATTTCCATTTGATATAAATACTGAATCATACTTAGATCTACTACATCAATCTAAAACAATCACAAAACCTTTACTGAAATTCAATCAAAACAATAAGTATCATCATCATGATTTACTCAATCAATCCTTAATCAAAACATTACTTTTTAAACCCAAATCGTCAAGAAGACTTCATCGACAGACATCAGAAACACAATAAGACTGATTAAACTGACTAGACATCCTTTTATCAAAATCTTACTTTATGTACTCGCTTTCCTCAAAGAAAACCCGTGTGTATACGTGCTTTTCAGGAAACAAACCCGCGTATACACGACTTACCAATATCACACCCACGTGTGTACGCGCCTTGCAGGCTATAAAACCCATGTACAGATCTACAATTGGAGAATCAAACCTTCACCGCAACAAAAAACTTCAGACATACCCAGATCTCGGCATACACAAAAAAATCACGTGTTAATACGCTATCAACAAAGATCAAATCACCTCATAATCAAGATTGTCATCTCATATATATTGGATCTGATCCATCATCAAATTCTTGGGTCCATATTTAGTTTTAGATCAAGCAAAAGCATTAACAACCCATTACATGTATATTTGATTAAGATCTAATTATTCATGAAACATTAATCACTTGCACACTCTGTCATTTTGGTCTTCATCTCCTTATATAGCTTAGCCCTTATCCAATACCACAGGTCAAAACCATACTCCAGCTGATGGTTTTCATAGACGGGATCAAAACATCCATTACTAGGCTCAATACCACAGGAAAATACAATGGTAGGACCCCTGGTATTTAGAATAGCATGGAGTGGAAACTGTATGCAACTTTGTTTGAAAAAAACCACATATACTTCTTGAAATTTTAACTTTGTCATTCCTCTGCCTCTGAATTTCTATGCCTTTAATCAAATTCTCTGTCACATGTAGACACATCCTATTTATATCTTCATAAAGTAGATTTCCATAAAAAGACAACTCATCAAGTAGGTTTCCATCAAAGACAACACATAATTCATAATGCCAACAATCTACCCCTTTGGACTTGATGGAAACCACTTTGGTGTTTGGTTACCACAACCTGTAGATACATATAAAACACATCAATCCAAGCACCAATATTTTCAAACATCAAGTTACTCTCCCCCTTTAACATCAATGGAAAAGGTTTAACCAATGAGGCTTCCATAAATCTGAACCAACTGAGTATGAAACATGCTCCCCTTGAGCACATGCTGAAATTTCTAAAGGATGTACAATGAAGTACATGACTCTATGACTCATATGACTTGTCCTATCACCAAGGAATTAAACTTACATCAATCACCCAATCACAGTGGGTTTACATATTTGACATCATTATTACATCAACTTCCCAAGCACAGTGGGGTTACAAATTACATCACATGTCCAAAGAGACTTGACCACAATGACTGTATTTTACAATGAGTACATCATCAGTCTTTGCATTTACTTTACATCAAGTGGCATGTATTACATTTATAACCAAGAAAAATAAGACCGTGATAGTCATCAACAACTATGATATATCACATATGATCTGCACCATGAGCATCTGTCAGCAACACCAAGAACAACAACTTGTATATTTCCATCATCAATTCGCAAGAAAAGACAATGTAGCTTCAATATCATCAACCTATTGATAAACATCATTATGTATCAAGCAAACATAATGCAGACACTTTATTATTAGAAGCATAGAAAATGCTCCCCCTGAACCTATACCAGCTGTTCACTGTTAGATCTGATCATATCAACTCGTCCATTAGTTAGGACATCAAAGTATATTCATCAATCAATCACAACTTATAATATGCTAAAAACACTCCTAAATATCAACAACATACTGTAATCATCAACCATCTGAACAGGAAAGCCAAACAATAATTGATTAAATCATATCAGACCCTTTTCCTGAGTCTGTCCCACTGTTTCAACAACTTATAATATGGAAAAAACACTCCTAAATATCAACACCATACTGTAATCATCAACCATCTAAATAGGAAAGCCAAACAATAATTGACTAAATCATATTAGACCCTTTTCCTGAGTCTGTCCCACTGTTTCTTCATTATACCGAGATATACACGATTTTTCAGTTCAGAATTTGAGTATACACCTGACTTTTCTTTATAGGATCCACGTAAAAAAAGTGAAATACTGAAATTTCACACCTTCAGCTCCCCCTGAGTCTGTTCTGTTTGTACATGTTTACTATTAATATACTAGAGGCACTATCAGTAGTATAAGCGGCATGAAAATTAAAAAAAAACCATGGGATTCATCATCAAGACAAAACATGTATTACTCCCCCAAGATTAGACATCAATGATTATGAGGACCTGATAATCATATTCATTTTTTCACAAGATCAAGTACCTCTCAACACTTCTGCAGTCACTGTTAGAAATATTCATTTAAGAATAATGGACTGCAATAGGCACCATCTTCTTTTACTCCAAGTATGAATCTTTCTCATATCTATGAGAATTCCGTTCTTCAAATACATATAATTTATTTGGAATATGTATCCTCTTGCTATGAATTTTCCAGTTACTTCATTCATAATGTTACGTTTGGTTGATGTAAACACAATTATGTTTCCCTTATTTGCCATTTGACCTACACTTAGAATATTCTGCTTTAGCACTTGAACTAATAAAGCATTAGCTGCTCCTCTAGTTTTATTAATTATGGCTTTACCTTGTCCTAAAAATTTTGTTGAAACATTAGTTCCAGGAATATCATTACCATGTTGGTTTTTTTTTAGAGGCTCTATTTTACTCTTATCTTCAGTTATGCGATGAGAGCATCCACTATTTATGTACCATTTATCTTCATCTTCAAATGAGCAGAGAGCAAGACCACACCTTATATGTTCTTATTTTTCCTGCTTATTATGAGAAATGTTGGTGGATCCATCTTTTTTAGGTCTTCTGACATTAATGTTCTTATCTGGTTGCTTACCATGTTGTCTGCGGTGATCCATAAACTTGTTCATGCATTATTTTTCTACATGCCCAAACTTGTTACAAGCATAACATCTTATATGTTTCATATTCCTTCTATTGCAATCAATGGCTTTGTGACCAAACATATTGCAAGCAAAACAATATCCCTTAAAGTACCTAGAAGCTGATGATCTTTCTGTGAGATGATTATTAGCTTGAAACATTCTACTTCTGCAATTGGCTGCAACATGTCCATAATTATGACATATAGAACATTCAACATTATTGATTAGAGGATAAAATCGATTAACACTTCTATAGTTTGGAGTAAATGATTTCCCTTGAAGGTTTTCTTTTCTTGGTTGTTGATGAGGTTGAAGTTTTATCTCTTTGTTGAGTATTCATATTTTGCATTAGAATTTCTTACCTCAGCTTGTGAACTAGATTCTCCTTCAACAGTTTCATGAAAACCAAGACTAGATTTGATGGCAGGAGACCTTTGACTACTAAGAATATTATCCAAATTCTTAGTACTATCTTGAAATTGCAAATGTTTATCCTTTTTTTCTAATTTACCTTTTATGATATTTACCTCAACCTAATATTGCTTTCCTTTTCTATAGATACTGCTTCTTCATAATTTCTTCAACCTTTGTTCCTTCCTCCAGTTGCTGTTTTAATTTTAGAATCTTTTCTTTTAGCCCATTTTCTTGTTCTTCTAATGCTTGAAGTAGTTCTTCATTCCGCTTTTATGATTTTTCAAGATATGCTTTTAGAGAGAGGACTTCAACTTAAAGAGATTCATAATATTGGTTAGATACCATACCAACATGATCCTTGTTATCATAAGCCTACAACTTATCTTTAAGATTAACAATATTTTTCAATGCAAGATAAAGTTTTGTTCTAAGATCAAAAATTTCTTCTAACCTATTTTCTTTTGAATCAGCAACTGCATTTGTCATTTTGGAAACATTGTTAGATATAGGATTACCTGAGAAAAATTCCTTTGGGACTTCTTCATGTATTTCTTGTAGCTTATCTGACACTTTCTTTATAGTAGTATAATGGATAACGTTATTCAATATTGAATCAGATATGCTACAAAAGATGTTACTCAAAGACTTATTGTTATTTTGCACTTCCTTGTCTCATGGAGGAAATTTGGTGTAACCATTTCACACTAGATGCCAGACATCGAGATTCATTAGATTATCCTTCATCTTTTCTTTCCATTGTTGATAATTATCTTTTCTCAATGTAGACACATCTGTATTGTCCATTGATTCTAACTTGTCTTGATGTGCTTCTTCAAGATGCATAATTTTTGAACCTATTTTCTCTTTAGAGTGCTTACTTTCACTTTTACCCATAAGTGAAAGCTCAATGGTTTCACTATCATCATCGCTATCATTGTTGCATAGACAAGAAAATGGATCACATTTTGAAAAAAAAACCCATATCTTATGATGCTTCATATTCTTCATTCTTGATCAATAGAAAGCGTGTTTCTCCCAAACTTGAATATTTGCTGACATCTGTAACTATTACTGCATCTGATATATTCTTGTCAAAGTTTTCAATAAAAATACCCTTTTCTTCTAGGCCATCAAACTCATTATTACTTTTATCTTCAAATGCCATAAGTAAGTGACAATCTTGATCAGACTCACCTTCTTCACCATTTGAAAGACCATCACTGTCTTCATGTGTATAAAAACTTCTCTTGTTTTCAAACCTCTTCCTATTTATTTTTGCAGCTTCTTTTCCTTTCTCCTGATTTTCTCTATAGGGACACTTAGCAGCGTAATGACCAACTCTACCATAAGCAAAACATTTGAAAGGAAGCTTACCTCTGAATCTTCCTGTACTAACTTGGACTTTCTTTACGAAGTTTGCCTCTTCTTCTTCTGATACATAACCCAATTATTTATTTTCTTTTCCTTTTATAGTAGCTTTGAAGGCTACTTCTCTCCTTTTTGAAGGACCACCTTTCCTCATCTCAAATCCTGTCAATATTCCATGGAGTTGATCAAGTGTGAGATTTTTCAGATCCTACATTTCTTCAATAACAAATAATTTGGAGTTGAACTTCGGAGTTAGAGATCTCAAAGTATTTTCAATAACATTAGCATCTTTTATTTCTTCACCAAGATTTCTCATGGAATTAACAATTTCATCTAAGAAAAAATGCTGCAATGATTTCATCATCATGTATTTTCAATGTCTCATACTGTGTTCTGAATGTTTGAATTTTAATACTTTTTACCATGGTGTGGCCCTCATAACTTTGGATAATCTTATCCCACATTCCCTTTGATGTGTTCAACTGCATTACCTTCACAAACTCAGACTCGGTCAGACTTCCCAAGATGGCATTTACAAATTTTCCATTGGTTTCATATTGTTTCTTTCCTAGAGTATCTAAAGGAATAGAGGCTAGATATTTATATCCACTTTCAATGATTTCCCATTCATCAGATCCTAGTGTCTATAAGTATGCTCTCATCCTGACTTTCCAAAAGAAAAAGTTAGTTCCATTATATGTAGGAGGTATGATAGAAAGTACTTCTTCAAGACTACTCATCTTGACAGATCTACTTTAAGTGATCAACCTTCTACGAAAGGAACTCCTTTTATACCAATTGTTGGGAAAAATACTGGGGGGGGGGGGGGTGGGGAGGGCGAATCAATGTTTTCAAACCATTAAACTTTTCAATTTCATATCTTGGTTTCTGTACACGACTTTACTGAAGGGGACCCGTGTGTGTACGCTATTGTCATTCATACAACTAGCGTATATCCAGTAAAACATATTTTTCAGTTAATCCATATTCAGTTTATCTTAAGCGAGTGCATAAGTACTTCATTCAACATTATATAAACAATAACCATGTGAATTAAGAACAAAATAAACCATCACACATAATAAATACACATGAACACCAGGATTTAAGGTGGAAACCCAATATGGGAAAAAACCACCGCTGCTATCATCTTTGTATTCTTTTTAATATAAAGAAAAAATTCTTACAATCTTGTACTAGCGTAGACTCATACTACCATGCAAGCACCCACCTGCAGAAGGCTACAACATTCACTCGTTCTGCAACACCCATTGGAAGGGAACACCAACCCCACGATCTCGTTTACCGACACTCACTGGAAGGGAGATCCAACCCCCTGATCTGATTTAACAACTACCACTCGAAGGAAGCTTCAACTCCCTCATTGAAGGCTCCAACCCTCAACACCTTCGGGGACCACGTTTCATAAATTTTCATACTGGATCCACCTGATACAACACATCACAACTTGTAGGCCACATTTCATCAAATTTTCAGAATGGACCCACTACCAACATTTAAGCCCAAAACCAATCATCAAAACTGAAACTTATCATTGTAACTCAACCATTGAACCAACTAATCACTAAAACCTAATCACTGAATCAACCAAATCAACTGAAACCCAAATCAATCAGTTTAAACAACCAGAACAATCAGAACATTGTAACCATAATACCAATCACCATACTATACATCACAGAAATCAGGCTTTGTTACTGCAAAATTTGATCAACCATATGTCAAAATATGTATGCTAATTTACAGTAGAAAACCAACATGCGTACGCGCTTTCCATGAAGCATACCCGCGTACAAATATTAAATCAGTGATGGCTAAAAACCAAACCACTGTAATTATGAAATAAACACTGAATCATACTCAGATCTACTACATCATTTTGAAACAATCACAGAACCTTTACTGAACTTCAATCACAAACAACAAGTATCATCATCATGCTTGAATCAATCAATCCTTAATCAAAACACCACTGTTTAAATCCAGATTTTCAAGAAGGCTTCATTGACAAACAACATAAACAAAGTAATAATGATTAAACTGACCAGACATACTTTTCATCGGAATCCTACTTTATGTATGCACTTTCCTAAAAAAAAACTGGTGTGTGTACACACTTTTCAGGAAAAAAAACCTGCGTATACGCAACTTACCAGTATCACACCTGCGTGTCTACATGCCTTGGAGGCTATAAAATCCACAAGAAGATATGAATTTTCAGAATTGAACCTTCATTGCAACACAAAACTTTAGACATACCTAGATCTTGGCATACACAGAAAAATCATGTGTTAAGATGCTATCAACATAGATCAAATCACCTCATAATCAATATTGTCATCTTAGATATATTGGATCTGATCCATCATCAAATTACTAGGTGCATACTTAGTTTTAGATCAAGAAAATTTACATTAACAACCCATTACATGTATATTTGATTCAGATTTAATTATTCATGAAACATTCATCCCTTTCACGCTCTGTCACTTTGATCTTCATCTGCTTATATAACTTAGCCCTTATCCAATACCAAAGGTCAAAACCATACCCTAGCTGATGGTTTTCTTAGACGAGATCAAAACATTCATTACTGGGCTCAATACCACAGGGAAATACCATGGTAAGGACCCTTGTTATTTAGAATACTATGTTGTAGAAATTGTACGTACCTTTACTTCTTCATACTCACGTGTGTACATGGCTTTTCTTATCAGAACCCGCATATACTTCTTGAAATTTCAACTTTGTCATTCCTCTGCCTCTGAACTGCTATGCCTTTTATCAAATTCTATATCGCATGTAGACACATCCTATTTATATCTTCATCAAGTCGATTTCCATAAAAGGACAACTCATATAGTAGGTTTCCATCAAGGACAACACATAATTCATAATTCCAACAATCTTCCCCTTTGGACTTGACGACAACCACTTTGGTGTTTGGTTACCACAACCTATAGATACCTTTAAAACACATCAAGCCAATCACCAAGCTCTTCAAACACCAATTTACTCTCCCCCTTTGACATCAAGGGAAAAGGGCTAACTAATGAAGGCTTCCGTAAATTTGAACTGCTGAGTATGAAACATGCTCCCCCTGAGAACATGTTGAAATTTCTGAAGGATGTCTAATGAAGTACATGAATATATGACTCCTATGAATTTTCCTATCACCAAGGACTCAAACTACATCAATCACCCAATCATAGTGGGTTTAAATATTTTACATCATTATTACATCAACTTCCTAAGCACAATGGGGTTACAAATTACATCACATGTCCAAAGAGACTTGACCACAATGACTGTATTTTACAATGAGTACATCATCGGTCTTTACATGGCCTTTACATCAATTGATATATATTACATTTATAACCAAGACAAATAAGATGATGATAGTCATCAACAACTATCATATACCACATATGATCTGCACCATGAGCGTTTGTCAGCAGCACCAAGAACAACAACCTATATATTTCCATCATCAATTCACAAGATAAGACAATGTAGCTTCAATATTATCAACCTATTGATAAACATCATTATGTATCAAGCAAACATAATGCCAAGAATGCATTATTAGAACCATAGAATATGCTCCCTTTGAACCTGTGCCAACTATTCACTGTTAGATATGATCACATCAACTCATCCATTAGTTAGGACATAAAAGTACCTTCATCAATTAGTCGTCCATCAAAGTATCAAAAAATTATAATAGACCAAAAGCGCTCCTAAATATCAACAAAAAACTATAATCATCGACCATTTGAACAGGAAAGCCAAACAATAATTGACTGAAGCATAGACCCTTTTCCTGAGTCTGTCCCACTATTTCTTCATTATACCAAGATATATGCGGATGTTTAGTTTAGAACTCGCATATACACTCGGATCTTCTTTATAGGATCCGCGTACAAAAAGTGAAATATTGAAATTTCACACCTTCATCTCCCCCTGAGCTTGTTTTGCATGTACCTATTTACTGTTCCTATACTAGAAGCACTATCAGTAGTATAAGCAACATGAAAATAAAAAACGTCCATGGGATTCATCATCAAGACAAAACATGTATTACTCCCCTCGAGATTACACATCATTGATTCTGAGGACCTGATAATCATCTTCTATTTTTCATCAGGTCAAGTAACTCTCACCACTTCTGTAGTAACTATTAGAAGTATTCATTTAAGAATAATGGGTTGTAGTAGGCACCATCTTATTTTACTCTAAGTCTGAATATTTGTCATATATATGAGAATTCCATTCTTCAAACACATAATTTGTCTAGATTTCTATATCATCTTGCTATGACTTTTCCAGTTACTTCATTCATAACCTTACATTTGGTTGATGTAAATACAATTATATTTCCCTTATCTACCATTTCACCTACACTTAGAATGTTCTTCTTTAGCCATTGAACTAATAAAGCATCAATAGCTCCTCTAGTTTTATTAATTCTGGCTTTACCTTGTCCTAGAACTTGTGATGAAGCATTAGTTCCCATAATAACATTACCATGTTGGTTTTTCCTGAGAGACTTCATTTTACTCTTATCTCCAATCATGTGATGAGGGAACCCACTATCTATGTACCATTCATCTTCATCTTCAAATGAGCAGAGAGAAAGACCACACCTTATATGCTCTTCTTTTTCCTTCTTATTATGAGAAATGTTGGTAGATCTATTTTTTTTTAGGTCTTTTGACATTAATTTTCTTATATGGTTTCTTACCATGTTGTCTACGACAATCCATAAAATTTTTCCTGCATTCTTTTGCTACATGCCCAAACTTGTTACAAGTATACATCTTATATGTTTCATATTCCTTCTAACACAATCAATGGATTTGTGACCAAACATATTGCAAGCAAAACAATATCCCTTAAAGTACTTGGAAGCTGATGATCTTTCTCTGAGATGATTATTAGCTTGGAACGTTCTACTTCTGAAATTGGCTACAACATGTCCATACTTATGATATATATAACATTCAACATCATTGATCATAGGATAAAATCGATTAACACTTCTATAGTTAGGAGTAAATGATTTCCATTGAAGATTTTCTTTCCTTGGTTGTTGATGAGGTTTATTTTTTTTAATCTCTTTGTTGAGTATTTCAGATTTTGCATTAGAATTACTTGCCTCAACTTGTGAACTAGATTCTCCTTCAACAGTTTCATGAAAGCCAAGACCAAATTTGATGGCAAGAGACCTTTGACTACTAAGAATATTATCCAAAATCCTAGTACTATCTTGAAAGCACAAATGTTTATCCTTTTCTTCTAATTTACCTTTTAGGATATTTACCTCAACCTGATATTGCTTTTCCTTTTCTAAACACCGCTTCTTCATAATTTCAATCTTTCATCCTTCCTCCATTTTCTATTTCAATTTGAGAATCTCTTCTTTCAACCCATTTTCTTGTTCTTCAAATGTTTGAAGTAGTTCTTCATTCCACTTATTTGATTTTTCAAGATCTTCTATTAGAGAGATGACTTCAACTTCAAGACCTTCATAACATTGGTTAGATACAATACCAACATGATCCTTGTTATCATAAGCTTGTAACTTATCTTTAAGATTAACGATATTTTTCAAAGCAAGATCAAGTTTTGTTCTATGATAAAAAGTTTCTTCTAACTTGTCTTCTTTTGAATCAACAACTCCATCTATCATTTTGGACACATTGTTAGATATAGGATTACCTGAGAAAAATTACTTTGGGACTTCTTCATGTATTGCTTTTAGCTTATCTGACACTTGCTTTGCAGTAGTATAATGCATAACCTTATTCAATATTGAATCAGATATGCTACAAAAGATGTTACTCAAAGCCTTATTGTTATTTTGCACTTCCTTGTCTGATGGAGGAAACTTGGTGTAACCATTGCACACTAGATGCCAGACATCGAGATTCATTAGATTATCCTTCATCTTTTCTTTCCATTGTTGATAATTATCTTTGCTCAACATAGACACATATGTATTGTCCATTGATTCTAACTTGCCTTGATCTGTTGCTTCAAGATGCATCATTTTTTAATCTGTTTTCTCTTTAGAGTGCTTACTTTCACTTTTACCCATAAGTGAAAGCTCAATGGTTTCACTATCATCATCACTATCATTGTTGCATAGACAAGAAAATGGATCACATTTTGAACAAAAACCCATACCTGATGATGCTTCATATTCTTCATTATTTATCAATAGAAAGTGGGTTGATCCCAAACTTGAATATTTGCTGACATTTGTAACTGTTACTGCATCTAATATATTCCTGGCAATTTTTTCAATAAAAGTACCCTTTTCTTCTGGGCCATCAGATTCATTATTACATTTATCTTCAAATGCCATAAGTCACTATATTGATCATACTTACCTTCTTCACCATTTGAAAGACCATCATTGTCTTCATGTGTATAAAAACTTCTCTTGTTTTCAAACCTCTTCCTATTTATTTTTGTAGCTTCTTTTCTTTTCTCCTGATTTTCTCTATTAAGGAAACTTAGAAGCATAATGACCAACTATACCACAAGAAAAACATTTGAAAGGAAGCTTACCTCTGAATCTCACTGTACCCACTTGGATTTTCTTTACGAAGTTTGCCTCTTCTTCTCCTAATACATAGCCTGATTCTTCATTTTCTTTTCCTTTTACAGTAGCTTTGAAGGTTGATTCTCTCATGTCTAAAGGATCACCTTTCAACATCTTAAATGCTGTCAATATTCCATGGAGTTGATCAAGTGTGAGATTTTTCAAATCCCACATTTCTTCAATAGCAGATACTTTGGAGTCAAACTTCAGAGTTAGAGATCTCAAAATATTTTCAATAATAGTAGCATATTTTATTTCTTAACCAAGATTTCTCACGGAATTAAAAATTTCATATACTCTAAGGAAAAATGTTGCAATGCTTTCATCATCATGCATTTTCAATGTCTCATACTGTATTGTGAATGTTTCTTTCCTTCAGTATCTAAAGGAATACAGGCTAGATATTTATATCCACTTTCAACGATTTCCCATACATTAGCTCCTAGTGTCTGCAAGTATGCTCTCATCCTAACTTTCCAAAAGATAAAGTTAGTTCCATTAAATATAGGATGTCTGTTAGAAAATACTCCTTCATGAATACTAATCTTGACGGATCTCCTTCAAGCGATCATGCTTCTGTCAAAGGACCTCCTCTGATACTAATTGTTGGGAAAAAAATAAAAAATCACACATAATCAACACACATGAACACCAAGATTTAAGGTGGAAACCCAATGTGGGAAAAAATCACCGTTTCTATCCTCTCTGTCCTCTTTTTAATATAAAGAAAAACTTATTACAATCTTGTACCTGTGCATACTCATACTAGCATGCAAGAGCACACCTGCAGAAGGCTACAACCTTCACTTGTTCTCTAGCACCCACTGGAAGGGAGAACCAACCCCCTGATATCATTTATCGACACCCACTGAAAGGGAGCCCCAACCCATTGATCTAATTTACCAGCCACTACTAGAAGGAAGTGTCAAATCCCTCATTGAAGGCTCTGTTATCACAAAACCTAATCTTGATAGGTTGCTGATCAGGAAGAACTTGAATAACTGTTTCAAACCAACTTATGGTTGAGGCTTAGCCTCCTCAACCTGAGAGGGCTCTCTCACTAGGTTAAAGATTTTAGTAAAAGATTAGATGGCTAACTCTATAAACAAATGAAGGAGTGTGAATGGTTGAAACACAGTCAATAAACATCCATTGGGCTTATGGAGTCAGAAAATGTTTAGTATGACAACAATATTAGCTTAACATGGAAGTCAGGGCATCAAGAGTTCAATATATCAGTTAACACATAAGAACATGTAGGAAACACAATCTACAAATGCATGAAGGAAGTTAGAGCATTGCCAATGAGTTCTAAGTAACATACATTCATACTACTGCAAATGAGGAAATGAGAGACAATCATAAAAACAAGCAAGCATTGAACTCTTTCTGAATCCTGAGAAGTAAAGCCAAACTCTGTATTTCATAAAAACATAGTCTTCTACAATGACACAATATGAGTGTTTTTTCACAAAAATTTCCAACCCTTGGTGCATTACATCTCTTGTCATATATAGAGTTTCATTACAAGCTTGGATTCATTCCTCCATCAAGAGGGGAATTCGAATTTCTCTAGACTTGACACCTACTGATCTTTAAACAAACTATTAATTACAAATGACTGTAAACTAACAATCTTAGAGACCTAATTTGACTAGGAGTGTAACTCCTTATTTATGCTGGCAACAACCTTAACTATGAAAATAAACTCGTTCTTTGACACCTGCCCCTCTTCATCTTTGTCTTAAGTGATGAATTTAAACTTCACGCTGGCCTTTGATGGCTTGTTCTTTGACTATCCCTGGATACTAGGAAAACTGCCCCTGTATTTTCTGTTTTGGTTTCCAAAGTGGTTCCTTGAATTCTACTAACCATATTATCCCATTTAATAACATGTGATGCCTTGAATTTATCCAAAGGTCCTGCTCATATACTCGTGCTAAGAAAAACCCCTTAGATGCTGCTTGAAGCATGAAAATCTGTCTGAGCTACGAAATGACTGCTATTTTCGTAGCGCAGAGTTTGGAGTTATTATATGCTTCTCATTCTTTGAATTTTCCTTTGCTTTATATTCAAAACTTCTGAGGTGGCCCTTTTGTGTCTTCTGCAGCAACATTCTTTCATAATGGTTTCCCTTTTCATTTCAAAATTGATTCAAAAAAAACAAAACTGGTAGCTTCAGCAGTTTCGTAGTGCGCTACGAAACTGCTGTGCATTATATGTCATCTTTAGCAGTTTCGTAGCACGCTACGAAACTCCTGTGTGAATCAAGAACACAAATTTTTTTGTCATTTTTTGGGATTTTTTGATGGCTTCTCCACATGCTAATAGGCCAAACAAAACTGACATTGTCCATCCAAAAATAATCTTCAATCTTCAAAAAGTAAGTTTCGCATCAAAATTGTGTCAAAATTTCTTCACTTACTGTCAGGTTCATTTATGCTGAGACTTTTCTTCTGGTTCATTCAGTTGAATCTTCAAATATTCAATCTGTCTTTTCATCATTCAGATTTTAGTTCTTAATTTTTCATTGACCCTTCTGACATATCTTGCCTCCTTTATTGCAGGGACGGTCCAAACGAAATATTGAGCATGACTGCCCACTACTTCATATCTTGGAGCTTTTCCATCTTCCCAACTAGATTTTGCTCTTTTGAAATTTGCTCTTTCAACTGCATGTCTCCTTGCCCTTTCCTTGACTTGGGCAATCTCAAGATTGGTAGAAACCAATGTCTTTTTTACCTCCTCCAAGCTACATTCTTCCTCATGAGTGATAACTGCCTTGCCTCTGTCATCTTTGTGCACTAGTGAAGATTGTACTGATGGAACCACAGGTTCTTCAAGGAATTCTGCTACCTCCCTTGTCTCACTTGCTTCTGGCTCTACCTCTTGTAACCTTCTTAAATGTCTAGTCACAGGTCTTCTTGGCTTGAACACAAAGTCTGAGACCTGGTCATCAAATTGAAGCTTTTTAGAAGATTTAACTCTTTTTGTTTTGTTCTTACCTACTTCAAGTAGATCTTCTTGGACCAGAGGAGTCTCTTCTATGTCGATAGCCTAGAGGAGATCATTCAAATTTCCCTTTGAAGCTAGGCTTTCATCAGCAATCACAGCCTTCCCCTTTTCCTTGGCTAATTGACTTCTTGTTACTCTTCTTTGGATAGTTTTATCAACAGACTGCTCTTGTACCACCTCATTGATCTGAACCTTCTTCCTCTGTGACTGTTGAGGAGTGCCTTGAACTACTAGTGGTGTCATAGGCTCCTTCACCAGCTTTCTGGTTTTCAATTTCAAAAATCTACTTGATCTTGTTTCCTCCTGATGACTTATTGCTGGTGAAGAAATCTCCTTAGCCTTAGGACTAAGTCCTGTTTCAGTTTTAAAGCCTGTCATAAACAAGAAAGCAGACCATTCTCTTCCAATCTTCTGAAGCTCATGTAAAAAAATCAACTTGATCAACCCATGATGGAACAGGGAGGTCTCACAAGCTTTTTTATTCAATTGAACCTTATCAGACATTTTTCCTAAGCTACGAAACAGATAAAAAGGTAAATCAAGAGATATTTTTGCAGTGAAATGTAAGAGGAGCTTAAAATGATAGGAGTACACCTTATGGTATCTCCCCTCATAGGTAAAATATCTTTGGATGCATGTCAGAAAGTTGGCATATGAATCTTTTGCATAGCTTTTGGGCACTGATTTGGTTAAGTCCGAGCCTATGAATTCTGGCTTCAAAAATTCTTGGCAGGGTGCCATTTAAAATTTAAAATTCTTAAACCATATTTCCTGGCCTCTGGGTATCTTCGTGACTGTAGATATAGCCTCAGGAGAAATTGGTATTTCTAGCACTTCGACTCTTGAATTAAAACCGGTGAAATTTAAGGCAAAGTCTTTGGTTACTTGAACGTGACCACCCTGAAGTTTTTCACAGAATCTCCAACAACCCACCTATTTGAATGCATGTTCAACCTCTCTGTTTCTCATGAGCACATATAGACCTTTAGGCTCATCTCTAAGACACCAGCCCGATATATGATTTTTCCTTTCCTAAGACATGTTTATGAAACCCCTGCAAGGAAACTTGAAGGTAAATATGCACTGTGTTGGTTTGAACACTGCCTCGCTTGAATTTGAAACAGAGAACTGCCTCGCTTGAGCTTTCAAAAAGTTCTGGTGAATGTTGTCCCTAAGCTTGCCAATTGTCTTTTTATGAATGAAAGTAACACAAGAAAGACCAAGACTAACTCACGTCACCTTACTTTTTTGAAATTTGAAAAGAGTGCGAACAAGACCCCTAACGAATCTAATGATGAGAATGAATGGCTGCATGTGATAAGCAAGGTTCATGGATTGACACATGGTGATGAAACATTAACGGATTTTGATGGATTGGACAGATAGACAAGATCTAGGATGAATCCCCGATTTCATAATGAATCCAATGCAAATTTTGGGGTTTTCACTACGAAATCTCCTAATTATGAATCCCTATTTTCATAGCGCACATAGTGTTTTTTTACGAGTTTACGCTATGAAAACTCCTAGTTGATTTCGTAGCGCATACCAACTTTAAAACAGTCTTGAAACATGACACCTATGAACCAATGTGGGACTAATGATAGTTAAAACAAGATTGTTAACTTCATTTGACAATAGGAACAAGACTCAACTCTATGTTCTAGACTCCTTAAACAAAACAATAAAAATGACTTTGGCCAGGACTAATCATAAAACTTTGGAACCAAACCAGTTGTCCAATTTTTTTTGAAATTTTTTCAGTGATAATAGGCTCCAACCCTCAAAACCTTCGGGGACCATGTTTCATAAATTTTCATATTGGATCCACCTGATACAACACATCACAACTTGTAGGCCACTTTTCATCAAATTTTCAGATTGAACACACTACCAACGTTTAAGCCCAAAACCAATCATCAAAACCAAAACTTATCACTGTAACTCAACCATTGATCCAACCAATCATTGAAACCCAATCATTGAATAAACCTAATCAACTGAAACCCAAATCAATAAGCTTAAATAACTAGAACTAACAAAACATTATAACTAGAATACTAATCAACATACTGCACATCACAGAAACTAGATTCTATTACTGCAAACCCTGATCAACCATATGTAAAATATGTATGCTACTTTATTGTAGCAATCCCGCGTTTGTACCCGATTTCCCTAAAGCATACCCTCGTGTACAAATTTTAAATCACTGATTTTTGAAAAATGAACCACCATCATTTTGAAATAAACACTAAATCATACTCAGATCTACTGCATCATTTTGAAACAATAAAAAAATATCTACTGAACTTCAATCACAAATAACAAGTATCGTCATCATGGTTCAATCAATAAATCTTTAATCAAAACATCATTGTGTAAACCCAAATCATCAAGAATATTTCATTGACAAACAACAAAAACATAGTAAGACTGATTAAACTGATTAGCCATACTTTTCATCAAAATCCTACTTTTTGTACGTGCTTTCCTTAAATCAAAACCACATGTATACATGCTTTTCAAGGAAAAAACCCACACATACGCGACTTACCAGTATCACTCCCGCATGTGTACGCACCTTGCAGACTATAAAACCCGCGCACAAATCTACAATTTCAGAATCAAACCTTTGCTGCAACACAAAACTTCAGACATACCCAGATATCGTCATACAAAGAAAATCACGCGTTAAGATGCTATCAACACATGTCACATGTCAATATTTTTATCTCAGATCTATGGGATCTAATCCATCATCAAATTCCTAGGTGCATACTTAGTGTTAGATCAAGCAAAACATTAACAACCAATTACATGTATATTTGCTTCAGATGTAATTATTCATGAAACATTCATCACTTGCACACTCTGTCACTTTGATATTAATCTCCTTATATAGTTTAGCCCTTATCCAATACCACAGGTCAAAACCCTACTCCAACTGATGGTTTTATTAGACGAGATCAAAACATTTGTTACTGGGCCGAATACCACATGGAAATACCATTGTAAGGATCGCTGGTATTTAGAATACCATGGTGCAGAAACTGTATGCGCATTTGCTTCTTCATACTCGCATGTGTATGAAGCTTTTCTTAACAGAACTTGCGTATACTTCTTGAAATTTTAACTTTGTCATTCCTCTGCCTCTAAATTTCTATGCCTTTGATCAAATTCTATGTCACATGTAGACACATCCTATTTATATCTTCATCAAGTAGATTGCCATAAAAGGAAAACTCATCAAGTAGGTTTCCATCAAGGACAACACATAATTCATAATTCCAACACATGGAGATAGTTATAAGGAACTAGGAAAATATTGGATCACCAATGGAAATCAAGTTCCCTCTATAGAAAAAGGATAAATTAGCGAGGCAACAAGCGTTGAAACATTTTTCAAGTTGCTAGGTGGTAGTGACATGGATCAAGTAATGACATGGACTAGTGATATTATGATGTGGAAGTGATGTGTATAGTGATGACATGGAACTCTACGATGCTGGAACACGGTAGGTGGGTTTGGCCTTTTTGGGTGGCAAAGTGGTCCTTTTATGAGTGACATGTGGCAATAACATGGCATAGCAATGATGTGGTAGCTTGAGGAGAATACACATGGTAGTAATGAAGACTTGGTAATGTGAGAGTGACATGTGGTAGGTGTTATTAGCATTTTTGGATTGCAAAATGGAATATTTGAAAGTGATATGTGGCAGGTACATGTCAGCAGAGGAAACATGATAAGATCTGATTGGTGCACATGGACATGAAATAACAACTTTAGATTCCCTAGGATATGTGTCAGGAGGATTTTTTGTAAGGCTTCATACTGTTAAGATATTTTGGCACTTCCTGTGGTTTTTAAGATGGGGCCATTGGTCACCACCCACCTCCCATTGGCACGGGAACAATGTATTGTGAACATCGTCTAGTGGTAGAGAGACGAGTGGTGAGGCATCAGATCGAGAATTCCCTGTTAAGTGTAGCACTGTCAAATTATGGTCTTGTCTATCAAACCACCTAGATATTAGAGTTGTGCATTGGTCTGCAAGCATTGAGTGGTAAGTGGCAAGGGAATGGTCACATGAGTTAGAATATGAGCGCCCAGGGGCCTATTGATCATCTACCATCTAATTATGGAAATGCATGGAGAAAAGATAGATATTTAGATGAGAGATAAGTGTGTTTGGGCTTAAGCTCGTGGTCATAGCCCAGGGTCATATGTGAAAAAGGAGCTAAACCACCAAGGGCTACAAATTGAAAAATTAGTGTTTGGGTGCCAAATTTCTGTTATGGTGCAGATTTAATTAAAGTCCAATGAGGGACAAATATAAGGTTATTGTGCCTATAATTAAAAGGACCAATTGAAGCATGGAGTGTATAGGTCTAACATATTATAGAAATGAAAAGACATAAATCTGAAGAGGCTTGAATTTTCATATAGTGAAGGAAAAAAGACCCATGGAAAGTAGGCTATAAACCATAAATATAGAGCATGAACAAAAAAGCGTTTGATGAGTTGAATGTAAAATCGAGAGCTGAGAGAAGTATGTAGAGAGATGCATTTTGAAAACAAAAAGAGAAGTGTGTCTGATATAATAGATTTAAGATAGAGGAAGCAGTGATATGCTTTGCATAGGTTGAGTATGAGAATATATGCAATGCTGGCCTGAATCTGGAATACACATAAAGTGCTAATTTGAGAATAATAGGTTTCTATACAAAAATAAAAGATAATATAATAAATATGACTGTTGTGATCAAATTTGATCCTGAGGAGAAAATATGCTGCGTGGATTTGGAAAAGAGCAATAGATATTTTGTGAAGGATCAATTAGATCAAAGGACCCGAGATATAGAGTATATTGTTAAAGGAAGAAAGGTTGTTGCAGAGGATAGTGTAGAAAATTTGAGTGTTAAACAGTTGGCTCAACAACATTTTAATTAAAGAGCCCGTGGATTTGAGTTTGAAAATGGTTGAAAGAGGGATCTATTAGGAAAAGTAGGTTGGTGCTTCCTTCAGGTTGGTGCCTACAAATTGTGGGAGTTGGTGCTTGTAAACAAAAGGGAGTTGGAGCCTCATGTAGGTTGGTGCCTACATAACTTGATGTAATATGAAGTTGGTGCTTGCATTTACATCACAATCAAAAGGAATCTATGGTTTTCTTATGCATGGGTTTCCACATAAACTTCGTGTGTTAAAACATTATGTGATTAGAGATTTGTGATATTATTGCATGTTATTGATTGAGTAAATAATTTTTAAAAAATATTATATATCGATTCATCCCCCCTCTTAACATCTCCCTAGTTTCCAACACATTGAATTCCTTAATCCTAGCTTGTTCATAAATTCAAGGTTCATCACAAGTTAGAATCCAACATACAACTATGTAGTATATAATATTTATTTATGAATGAAATGGAGAATGGATGATTCATTGGATTGTTGATACCTTTTTTAGTTATTGCTTGAAATATGGGGGCATATTCCATTTCTTCTATATTTGAAGCATAATATTCTATAATCTCAAACCATAGTGCCTATCCAATATGTTTCTTGATTGTTGGAAATTTAATCAGTTCCTTTATTAGAACCAACACATTTACATTGTTTATCCTACCTATTATATCAAAATTTTATTGGAAAGATGTTGAAAATTCCCTAACACTCTCATTTTGAGGAAACTCTTCTGGAGGAGTTCATGGTTTTGGTTGGTGTGAACCTTTACCTATCCTTCTACTATAAGTGATTACTTAAACCTGTTGGTGTGGATCTAGTTTATCTCTTCTAGAGTATGCATATCATCAAACAACTTAGTTTCTTTGTCCACTCCTTCTATGTTCACCTAAGACCATTGATTTTATTCATTGTAGAAATCCCTTTCTCCAAACATAATGTTGCATGTATTCAGGGAACCAATACCATGTAATATTCTCTCTTTTTAATAAAATGCACAACTTTATTTGTCATGGAAAGCATTACAACATTTTTAGAATGTATGAGGGTGTTCCACCATGTTGGTTGGTTATAATGAGATAGGGGTTTTTAATTTGGAGTTGCCCCCCAAAATCTGTTCCTTGTTGGAAGCCTATTTTTTTGTTGACCCTTTTCCAATTGTTGTTTCTTATCCTGCTTAGAAGTTTGATTACTGGTTATAGTAAGCTACAATTCCTTGAATTTATTGACTAAGAATGACATGATATTTAGATAAGGAGGAAATTTTGGAGATGAAGCCTTCTTCTTATGTTCAATATAGGCTTGTGAAGGTGGTAGAATATCTGACCTCCTTCACAAGACCCAAATTTCATCGATACTACTTGTCTTCTCTTTAGCTTCAAAAAAATTATTAGGCTTGAATTCATTTAAGATATAACTAAAGTGACCCTTGAAGGCGTTCATATAATACATTAATGTGGTCTCTTCACGAGACTGATGCATCTATGGAATTTTCTACACAACCTTGTTAAACCTTGAGTTAAATTCAACAATTATTTCATTTTTGTTTCTTTTAGTACTATTTCAAGAGTTCAAAGAAAGTTAACATCCTTTATCTCACCCCATCTATCAAAGAAATTATCATGAAAAGCATTAAATTAATTAATGCTATCATTATGTAAATTTAAGAACCATTTCCTAGCATATTTATTTACTAATAAGGAAAAACATTTAAACACCACATATAGATTAGAAAATCCAAATGTGGTCATGTGTTCTATGGATACATACCAATGTTCTATAGCCCCAATAGCAATATCTCCATTAAAGGTGGGCGTATTTTCCAATGAGGTTGGAAAACCAAAAGGATGAATTGCAATGTTAGTGAAATCAAAGGGTTAACCGTTAGGTATTTGTTAACTTAAATATTCTTAAAATAATTATTTGATGCCACTTAAAGTTTCAAAACCCAATCTATTATTCTCTTCCCTGACCTATTTTTTTTTACCTTCTTCTTCTATAGACAAGTTTTTGACAGGGGACTTGAATAAGTTTAACTTAGGGGTCTCTTCTTTTAGAGTACTATTTGTTGTGTGTTTTTTTTTTTATGTATTTGCTATATGAGACTGTCAATTTAATTTTACATACCTCATCAATTTACATTGCAAAAGCAAAACTGACCAAGAGAGTGTTGTTGGAACACTGGGATAGTTGTCTTGCTCCATGGAAACAGTGCCAAAAAATGTTATCCATGTAAGAGGAAAAGTCATGCCTTTAAAGATAATGCCATTGGAATGCTAGGATGATTTACCTTCTCCTTGGAAATGATGCCAAAAATTTTATTAACCAAATTAGTAGCGTAGGAAAGGTCTGCTCTAGGTGTTAAGCAATAAGCACACAAGAGATATGTTCACTGTCACCTTAGAACGATTTCCTCTCGATTGAGGCCACCCTATAAATCCACAGGTGGTATCAAAATATCTAATCCTTTGACCAACAAGTTAGTAGACCAATTCATAGAAACCTTAAATATGATGAAGTTTAGGAGTTAATCAGACACAAATGCTAAGTTTGATGTATGAATAAATAATGTAGAAAATACTAACTAGCACTTGAAAACGAATGAAATACCTCACTAAAATGTCACGTTTGATAGTCAAGGCTAAGTTAGAGGCACATATACCAAGTGAGATGGTCCTCCTTTGATTTTATCTTGATTATATGACCTAAATATGGACTAGCTTACTACTATCTTGCACTTTCAACAATTGTAATAAAACATAAATTTTGAGTGCTTTTCAAGAAACCCAAGAGTGTGGAAACACATAAGGATAAAATATCCATGGGTTCTTAAGCTTGGGAAATGAAATATAAGTGAAATAAAAACCCAACAATAGATATATACAATTAAAAGTGATGCTACAATAATACAAAGTATATTTTTCAAAAATAAGAGGGAAAATCCAATGGGGATAAGCCCAAATTATCTCTCCAGGAATATGTAAATTTTATAGCAGTTTGGGATGATGGAATCACTTCTAAATAAAATAAATAAGCAATTAAAAGAAA
The DNA here is from genome assembly GCA_031772625.1 of Pinus tabuliformis. NCBI lineage: Eukaryota > Viridiplantae > Streptophyta > Pinopsida > Pinales > Pinaceae > Pinus > Pinus tabuliformis. Next base: position 783,144,183 of record CM062812.1, on the reverse strand, counting down.
ATTAGAAATTATACTATGGTTACAAGTGTTATATTTGACCTTTTTCTTTCAAACCCTATGATTAGGTATTCACAATTCCTAGAATAATATGGTTGTAAATTAGTTTTAGATTTGAGAATACCTTTGAAAACCCACAACAAAAAAATGTTAGAGCAATTTAAACCATGCACAACATGGTCTATTTGTAATTGGGTTGTTAGATGATGTCAATTAAGCACAAACCTTGGAATGCATAGTCGAGACACTCCACTGCTATATTAAAGAGAAAAGATGGCATTGGATCTTCTTGCCGGATGCTACCAAAGGCTGAAAAGAGTGTAGTAGGTCATCCATTTAGAAAAATAGAGAAACATGTTGAAGAGATAAGGCTTCTAATCCAAGATATCTAGTAAGGGCTGAAGCCACAGGCGTGAATGCTGAAGATATGCCTCCAATTGATTTATCAAATTAGAGATATCAATTTTTAAAAGTATGCCAAGTTTCTTGGAGGATTTTAAAGAATGAATGGTTTCATGTGTAATCATTATACCATCCAAAATGTGATGCCCACATAAATAATTTGTTCCATTAAAATGAGCCGAGACATGATGGTTTTGAGGTGTTTGGCTATTGTTTTCATGATCACTTTGTAAATTACATTACACAATGCAATGGAACGGAAGCCGCTAGGGTCTTTGAATTTTTCCTTTTTTGGAATTAAAGTGAAGAAGGCAGAGTCAAGAGCTTTTTGGATGGTTTTTGATCTCCTTGATTCCTCCACTAATTGATATATATCATGTCTAATTGTTGACTAATAGGCTTGGAAAAAATAAGTAGTGAAGCCATCCATTCCAAGGGACTTATTCCAGGGCATATATTTTACACTCTATGATAGAGATATATCTTAGGAGATCTTTTTTCCTCTCTCTAGTTACTAGAGGTAGAATGTGTTGAACTATTAGGTTTATAACTTTCAAGCAATTCGACTTGAGGTTGGATGATATCTCTTTATAATGTTGATCTAACACATTAGCGATGTCCTCATGATTTTTAACCTTTGCACCTATTTGTTTGTTAAGGAATAAATATGATTGTGGTGCTAATGCTGAAGCATTGAATATGGAAGAAAGCTGTATTTCACTCTCCTTCCTTAAACCATCTAATTCTAGATTTTTTTTTTTTGCCAAATAATTTCTTACTATTTAATTCTTTCATCAAGCAAAGTGAGAGTGTGTGATTCCTCCTTTATAATGTCCTCTAAAATTCCTTGGTAAATGAGTTCCTGCTAGATGCACTACATTTGGGTTTCCAGGTTTTGTTTTTCCTAAGATATGTTCCCAAATCTTTCCTTACTCTATGTTTTGAGAGAATAAGTAATGTGCTTTAGATTTGTTTGTAGGTGCAACATTCTCGATCCTTCCAAGTTGGATAATTCACCCCACAAATCCTTGACGATGGATTGGAAGTTGGGATGTTGGAGCTAGAAACACTAGGGAAAAAATCCTATTTTTGGGGCATGGCTTGATTTCAATGTCTAATTTGATCTACCAGCTGAGCCATGGCTAGATGGGATGGAAGACTCAATGAAAATGTCTCTATACATTGTATTTATAGATATGAGATACCTATCCATCTTTGAAGCTATTCATTGGGAGCCACCTCTTTAGTTGTTCCAAGTATAAGTTTTGTTATGCTGCCAAGGTTGACCAAATGAGAAGAGGTTGTGACATCTTGGAAGAGGCTATATTCTATTTCTAGCTTTCTAACACCACCATTTTTTTATTCTAAGGGTGTTATCAAATTTAAATCCCCCCAAGGATACAATATGCTAGGGGGATGGGCCCATTAGGGGAATTTTGAGGTCTAAAATGGTTCTCCTAAGAAAAATTTACAACTAAAATAAACTTTATAAGAACCAATAGGATTCAAGATTATGATGTCAACCATGGGGGGTGATTCACCATTTTTGGAGTAAAAAAGTAAAAAGATTAAAAAATAATAAGATAATAAAACTACTTTTTCAACTCGTATTTTCAACTGATCTCCCTAAGGTTTTACTAAAATTTCGAGTGGGAGTACGCATTGGATGCAAAATTTAATTCCTCATCTGAAGATTACCCATATTGCATACTTTCGATGGGCCCTTCTACATGAAAAATGATAAATACATGAAAAACGTGACTGCAATCACATTTTTCATGTATTTCTAATTTTTCGTGTAGTAGGGTCCATCGAAGGTATGAAACATGTGTACTCCTTGGATGAGGAATACAATTTTGCATCCAACGAGTGTTTTTGCTCAAAATTTGAGTAAACCCATAGGGAGATAAGTTGAAAATACGAGTTGAGAAAATAGGTTTTTCTTTTTTCCCTCTAAAATTTGATGATGTAATCTAATCTTATTTTATTATTTCCACTATTATTTTATAATTTCCTTAGGAGGCCCATTTTATACCTCAAAATTCCCCTAATCAGATGACTAAGATGATTCATGGATTTAAGAAAATGTAGCTCGTCTCTAGGTAGTGAAGGGTCGTAGATGTTTGAAAGAAACAAGTTTCAAATGATCCTATGAGCTGAAATTGTATAGTGAGAGTTATAAAAGAAGAAAACATGTTAAGGATGTATACCTCTTGATTATTTTAGATGATAGTGATACCTTTATATTGACCTTATGCATCAACTACTGATTAACATCCTTAACCCCATTTTTATGTCAAATTGCATACAAATTCACATAAAGTTTTAGTTTAGTGAATAATAAAGAAGGTTGGATGTTCTGTGAGACACTTATATTTGAGAATCCTTTGCTTTCCCTTGCAATAGAGGCCTCTAATATTTTAGGAGATTATATTCAAGGGCTTGATGAGTTATTGGAGGGATAAACTTCTGAAATCAACTTTATTCTACTTGATTTGACAAGAATGTCGCTCAATTCTTCAAGAATTTGTTGGTTGCTCTTATGATATTTTTTCTTATCATCCTTGTGCTCCTTTGTACTCTTTTTCATAGGTTGGATGTGGACCCTTAAAGGATTGGCACTGGTTTTTCCTATTGATGGATTTTGGGCTTTCTACCTTGATTTGACAATGGATCTTCTTAGTATTTTGACTTCATAATTTGGGAGAAAGTTTGGGCCTCTATATTTCCATGCCTTAGCAACACTCGGGAGGTTGAGACCATCCAAATCCATTTCTTCGTTGCCCTCATTATTGTGTGGCAACTTAGAATCTTTCTTTGAGCATTCTGGGGTTGTGAGGAGGTAATGAGAGGAACCTTAGAGGATTCTTCAGTGTTGTTGGTATTAGGCATATCTATCTCTAGTGTGATGGGTTGGGGATTCATGATTTGTAAGTGATTCAAAGTTGTTGATGGTAATAGGGGATTTTCCAAAGTTTGTGTATGGGTTTGGAGGCTTGGGTCCACAACGAGGATTAATCAATCTAAAGAATCCATCATGATCTGCAACTTGGTCTTGATATGGAGTGGTATCAAATAACCATCATTGGGAAATTTCTATAGAGATGCCCATATTCATGACATATACATCAGTAGAATAGAATGTGTTCATAGCCCAAGGTTCACTTCCAGAGTTCATCTTAATAGTAGATATCAATGGAATTGGTAAGAGGCTATGATATATCCATATATATTCATATGCAAGCATAAGATATGTATCTTTCTTGTTTAATGGCTTTCCAGACTTTGATGAAATGGTTCAAAGAATTTCCAATGCATTCTAATATTTATTCATCCCATAATTCCCTGGGAAAGGAGTACATATAGATCCAAACCGGGGCTATCTTAAAATCCCTTTTGTCTGAAACAAATCTCTCCATCGAAAACCTAAGATATAATCCTATAGAGTTGAATAATTATGGTCCATTTTTGAAAAACCTCATGCAATATTCCACATTGGAAAATATAATGGTGAAAAATTCTCTTTTCCCTTCGCCCCAATTTGATTTATCCCTTTCACTTCTACTTACGTTGAATCCAGTAGGTGAGGGATTTTTCTAAGGGCCAAATGCCAATGAATTTTCCAATTAATGCATGATATCTCATTTATTTAATGCACTTACAAATTCTATTGGAACACACATCAAACTTTTGATTTGTGGTTGCTTTTAGAAGGCAACTTCTCATAGGTCTCAGACTAATTAAATCCTACCTTGAGGGTCTTTGGTGTTGATTTGAGCCTGGTTTTTTCGCAACCTCATCAAGGTGAGGATTAAATTATTAACTAGGGTAATGGTAACCTACAATAACGTTTCTATATGAGGGAGCTCTGGTCCCTCCTACAACATTGTCCATGGCGGTAAGAATTGCAAAGATGATGTGAGGAGTAGGGAAATCGATGAAAAGGTTATTTCAAAACGTGTAATTAGGTTTGGTATTCATAAGTATGAAATGTATTTTTGATTCTTGTACATGATGAAATAAAATAAAATAATTATTATTATTTTTGGAGCACTGGTTTCATGCTTAAGGTATTTTATTTTATACGTCAAGCACCCATTGAGTGCTTCTAGGGTTTTTTCTAGGTCAAGAAGTCAAAAGAGTCATTGTCATAAGTTGAAGACCCCACTGGACACATTGTAAATTGTAAAGAAAAATAATCTTGTCTTTAAAAGTGTTGAAATATGCTCCAAGATCAAGTCGGCCTGGAAACTGGAAAGTCATCCTAAAGAAAGAGCCACGTCCACCCTTGGATAAGCCTATATATCGAAGATGTTCGACCTCCTTGAAGGCACTCACTCATCTCTCATTCTAGCGAAGGAAGAAGAAGGAAGAGGCAAATGAAGAAGAAGGACAACACATTGTTTTGTTTTGTTTGGGTTATCTTTCTCTCTCACATGTGGTAGAGAAGACTAGGGTTTTTGCACTGACCTAGGGCATCCTTCTACATGTTTGATCTTGGTGGATAGGAGGCAAGGAGGTCAAGAAAAGGCTACCAAGGGTATCTCTCAAGCTCCAAAATTCAGGGAAAGGAAAGAGAAGGTCAAAGAAGGGCTCTAAGAGAAGATTGAAGTTCCCACATGTGGAAGCGACAATTTTCTGGGGGCCAAAATTTCAAATCTGCAGTAGGAGGTTGGAAATATTGCAGCAAAAGGACGAGAAGGTACAACTAGGAGAGATTTGAATGGGTTTGACAAGGTTGAAGTTGGCACATCACTCAGAGAGGTTGGTATTGGTCTTGGAGGGTATTGGTCTCAGTCTTAAGGTCTTGGAATTCATCAATTGAAGAATCTATAAGGAAGAGAAGAGATTTAAGGGTTTTCCTCTCAAGAGGAGAGGTTTTGCCCTGGATTGCAGCTTACATACTGTGTCATTGCGATTTTTGTTTCGGTAGTTGTTTGATTCTTCACACATATAATAATAAGGAACAAAGTTAATAAGTAAAAATGAACCATAAGCAGTTATCAAGTAAAGAGAATTGATCATAATCATTTCCCTATTGAATTCTCAAGATGGTATAAGAGCTAAGGTTGGTTAAGAGAATCATGAAGATCTACAATACATTGAATAATTTCATCAAGAAGTGTTAAAAGGTAGCAATCTATCTCAAGAAAAACTTCAAAGAAGCTTGAAGTCTCTTATTTTTGAAAATAACAAGAAGAAATGTTAAAAATAACATCAAGAAAAAAACCTAATTTAATTTGTCCTTGAATTAAATCTGGAATTAAATGGTAATTCCACATCTCATGACAACTTGTAATAGTTAAATATGTTAATTTGACTTAGTTGGTTTAGTTAATTCGAGTTGAGGGTCTAACTAGAGTCATGTAGAGTGTCTCTTACAATTAGGAGCACTAGTTGAGTTTATCTTGAGTTGTAATTATTTAATTCAATCCAACTGAGTTAAAGTTAGTTAAACTAGTTCCAATTGATGAAGGAATTAGTTGGAGATCTAGTAGTGGGGTGTAACCAACAGTGCTAAACCAATAAACTGAAGATTCACTCATAATTAACTCATGCATTTTATATCAGAGAAAGACCTAGTTGATATTGGAGCTCAGGGATAATGTACTATCAATTGTAAAATCATCTAAATTAAACAGATGGTGCATGAAATCAGAAGAAGTCCTAAAATAAATAATTCCTTAATTAGAAAACTCACTAATTTTATCCATTCGAATTGCCTTTAAAAGGAGGAATGAAGGCACAAGTTTAATCATTTTTTGATGAGCATGAATTGGTGAGACCAAGAAATAGGAAGCACAAGTTTGTGCATGGAGCTTGTGAAGGCAAGGAAGTAGGAGCTTGGAAGTCTAGGAATTTGGCTAAGTATTTTCCAAAGGCAGTCAGTCATGCAGAGGATATAAAATACTTATTCAGGTTGAGTAGATCATATTGTATTCATACAAGAACTTTCTAGGAGGCAATGAGATAGATAGATATAGTGCAAAGGTTTCTCGGGCTTGAGCAAAGCATTGTAATCTTCTCATATTTTATGATTACTACAATATACAAATAGCAGGGGTTTTTAGCTGTCGACTTCCCCATGAAATCATTGTGTCAATGTGTTGATTTACTTCTTTCTCTTGTATGCTTCGTGATTTCACGATCATTTAATTGTAGTAGAGTAGATTCAAGCCTTTTGTTTTAGAAAATTACAATTAGAAGCTTGAATATACAATGAATTTCTACATGGTATTAAAGCTAGATTTGTAGAAATTTATACACCTATTCGCTACAAGGAAGGAAGTAATCGAAGAACATGATGAATGTCTCTTCTCAACACTCAATGGCACATTCCAAGACGAGAGAATTTGGGTAATTGATAGTGGTGCATCTAGACACATGACATGTCATCACAAAGAATTGAAGAACTTATCAAAAGGAACATCTTCTTATTCAGTGGAACTTGGAGATAACAAAAGTTATCCCACCCTTGATAGAGCTAGAGAATGGAAGCAACATTCATCTCAAAAACATCTTATTTGTTCCAGGTTTGCATAAAAAATTACTTTCCATTTCAAGTCTAGAGGAAAAGGGTGATAGAGTAGCTTTCATTGATGGGAATGTTGTTGTATGGAGTAAAAACTCAAGCATAGAAAATGCTAGAGTAATTGGTATTTGAGAAGGAAGACTTTACAGGTTGATATCTCCTCTAGCTCAAGCATTGGTTCACATTGAAGTTAGCCCATGTGAACTATGGCATAGAATATTTGGTCATCTTCATTTCAAGATCCTCCCAAATATAAGTTCCATATTATATGGAATACCTAAAATAAAAGAAGACCATGAAGGAGTATGTAAGGGATGTGCATTGGGTAAGAACACCAAGAGACTATTTGGAAGTAGTGCTTCGCAGTCAAAAGAAATCTTGGATCTCATTCACTCCGATATATGTGGCCCTATGATTCCTAAATATCTTGGAGGTCATCTATATTATGTCACATTTATATATGATCATTCAAGAAGGACTCGAGTTTACTTGATGAAAACCCAGGAAAAAGTATTAACAAAATTTCAAGAATTCAAAGCTGAAGTGGAGAACCCTACAGAAAGGAGAATCAAGATACTAAGATCTGATAATGGAGGAGAGTATATATCCAAGGATATTATATCATTCTATAAGGAATTAGGGATTAAGAGGGAGTTGATAGTCCCATATAATCCTAAAAAAAATGGCGTTGCAGAACGAAAGAACCAATCCATTAAAGAAAGTGTAAAAGCAACGTTACATGATCAAGATCTACCAAAATTTCTATGGGGAGAATCTACGAAGACTGCAATATATATTCAAAATTGAAGTCCCCATAGGTCACTAGATAACCAGACTCCCAAAGAAGTATTCATTGGGAAGAAACCTATTGTATATCATCTCCAAATCTTTGGGTGCCCCGTATATATTCATATACCAAAGGATAAAAGAAAGAAGCTAGATCCTTTAGGCATGAAAGGAACATTTGTTGGCTACAACAACTCTTGTAAGGCTTATAAAAAATACATAAAGGAAGGACACCATATAAAATTAAGCTGATATGTCATATTTGACGAAAGTGTTGCATTCAAGAAATCTAAGGAACTTCCCATGGACTCTGATGATGAATAATTTCGAGTATTTGAAGAAGACGTTAACAGGGAAGAAGAAGAATCTCATCATGAATGTGAGGGTCCAAGTGAACCTATTCAACCTATGGTCCTCCCCGAATCTAGAAAGAGACCAAATTGGTTGACGTCTACATTACTTGATGAAGAGAGCCATGGGGTAGAAAAAGGTTCATTTAGATAAAGTAAATGACCCAAAAGATATTCTGGGTATGTTGCATACATGAAAAAGCTAATAGAAGAAAAACCATACACTTTTGAAGAAGCTGTCAACAATCAGGAATGGAAGGATGCTACGAATGAATAATATCAATCTATAATGAAAAATGGAGGTTGGGAAATTCTACCTAGGCCAGAAGACAAATCTGTAATAAATTCCAAGTGGATCTACAAGATCAAATATGTGACAGATGGAAGTATATATAAGTATAGGGCAAGATTTATGGCCAGGGGATTCTCCCAACAAGAAGGCATCGACTATGAAGAAACATTTTCTCTGACAACAAGGTATGTGAAATTTTTTTCATTGGTCTCTCTATCAGCATCAATGGGATGGAACATCCATCAAATGGATGTCAAGGCTGCATTTCTGAATGGCACAATTGATGAGAAAGTCTATATAGAGAAACCTTTGGGATTTGAAGTTAAAGACAAAAGGCATATGTTTGCATATTAAAGAAAGTATTATATGGCCTCAAGAAAGTACCAAGGGCATGGTATGCTAGAATGGATGCATATATTCAAAGAATACGCTTCACAAAAAGTTTTGCTGATCTGAACATTTATATCAAGGTTTTAGATGGAGAGCCTGTGATCATTCTTCTATATGTAGATGATATTCTATTGAAAGGTGTAGAAGGTCAAATTGAAGAATGTAAGAAGAAACTAGGAACATAATTTGACATGAAGGATCTAGGGTTGATGCATTACTATTTGGGACTAGAAGTCTGGCAAGGACCTGATGAAGTTTTTTGGGTCAAGGAAAGTACATGATCAAGATGTTGAAGAGGTTTGACATGGTGGGCTGCAAACCTATGACCTCTCCAATTATCACAAACTTGAAGAGACTAAGGAGTTTCGAATCAAGCCCCGTGGATCCTTCCAAGTATATAAAACTAATTGGCTCATTAATGTACTTGGTGAACACTCGACTTGACACATGTTCTACAGTAAATGTTTTTAGTCAATTCCAAGTGGAGCTAAAACACGATCATTGGATATCAACAAAACATGTATTGAGATATCTGCAAGGAAATATCCATTACTGGCTAAACTATGATAGAAGGAATGATGTCCACTTGATTAGATATACGTATTTTCACTGGGGAGGTAGTGAGCAGGATGGAAGAAGCACTATAGGAGGATTTTTCAGTTTGGGATCCTCCATGATCTCATGGATGAGAAAAAAAAAGACACAATTGCCTTGAGTAGTGTTGAGGCTGAGTATGTTGCAACTTGTGAAGTAAGTAAAGAAGCGGTCTAGTTGAGGAAGCTGATATCCAACCTACTCAAAGGACCGATGGACCCTACAATGATACATTGTGACAACACCAGTTGTATATGTTTGTCTGAGGACCCAATATTTCATGGAAATATAACATATAAACAACAAGTATCGCTATATTGGAGAGCTAGTACAAAATGGTGTGTTGCAACTATAATATATCTCCACTGATGAGAAGGTAGCTGACATATTGAAAAAATATCTTCCTAATAGGAAGCTTGTATAATTTAGAGACAAGATTGGATTGGTTGATATATCCTCCCTATTTGAGAGGGAGAGATAGGCACGTCATTCTTGTATTCACTTGGGAAGAAAAAATGGAGGATTGGGTAACCATCTGGCATTCGATACTCTTTGAGGATGTGGTAGGGAATCCAAGATAAGAGTAGTCATGGACCAATATTCTTTGAGGACTAGCTATCCAAGACAAGAATAGTCCAAAGAAGGTCATACTCGGTGAACACTCGAGTGGAGTATGTACCTTGAGAGACAATGATGATGGTGTCTATAAATCATTTGTCTCGCCAACATTTTTCTCTAATCTTGTGGAGATATAGAGTTGTTATTCAAGGCCTTGCTATGTGACAATGTTGGTTGATATGATGCTAGATAGATGGGTTACCAATATAACTCTTCTTATGAGATCTCTTCAAATTGAGAATGTCCACGTACCTCTTATGAATGGCTCCCTAATTAAGAGGGGGTGTTCAAAAATGTGTAACTAGGTTCAGTCTTCATAAGTATGAAATGTATTTTTGATTCTTGTACATGATGAAATAAAATAAAATTATTATTGTTGTTTTTGGAGCATGGGTTTCCTACTGAAGGTATTTTATTTTATAGTTCAAGCACCCATTGAGTTCTTCTAAGTTTCTTCCTAGGTCAAGAAGTCAAAAGATTCATTGTCATAAGTTGAAGACCCCACTGGGAACATTGTAACTTGTAAAGAAAAATAATTTTGTCTTTAAAAGTGTCAGAATACCATCCAAGACCAAGTCGGCCTGGAAGCTGGCAAGTTGGCCTAAAGAAAGAGTCACGCCCACCCTTGGAGAAGCCTATATATAGAAGAGGATTTGACCTCCTTGAAGGCACTCACTCATCTCCCATTCTAGCGAACGAAGAAGAAGGAAGGGGAAAACGAAGAAGTTTTTTGTTTGGGATATCTTTCTCTCTCACATGTGCTAGAGAAGATTAGGGTTTCTGCGCTGACTTAGGGCATCCTTCTACCAGTTCTATCTTGATGGAAAGGAGGCAAGGAGGTCAAGTGAAGGCTACCAAGGGTTTATCCCAAGCTGAAAAAGTTAGGGAAAGGAAAGCGAAGGTCAAAGAAGGGCTCTAAGAGAATATTGAAGTTCTCATGTATGGAAGCAATAATTTTCTGGGGGCCGAAATTTCACATCTGTAGTAGGAGGCTGGAAATCTTATAGCAGAAGGACGAGAAGGTGCAACTAGGAGAGATTTGATTAGGTTTGACTAGATGGAAGTTGGCACATCACTCAAAAAGGTTGGTGTTGGTAATGGAGGGTATTGGTCTCATTCTTAAGGTCTTGGAATTCATCAATTGAAGAATTTATAAGGAAGAGAAGAGATTTAAGGGTTTTCCTCTCAAGAGAAGAGGTTTTTCCCTAGCTTGCAGCCTAAATGCTATGCCATTGTGCTTTTTGTTTTGGTATCTATGTGATGATTCACACATATAATAGTAAGGAAAAAAGTTAATAACTAAAAAGAAACCACAAACAATTATCAAGTAAAGAGAATTAAACATAATCATTTCTCTATTGAATTGTCAATAAAGGTAGGGTAGGGTCTTTTCCAAAGGCGCAAAGCTCTGATATCTGATGAATACAAATCCATATTACATCAAAAAGTTATAAAATTCCAACATTTTTTAACCATTTCATTAATTTAAACCACATATCATGTTTACAAAAAAAGAGGAAAATCCATACTGAAATGCGAAAGTGGCAATGCGATATCACCTCTCTTCTTTTCAGGGTTAAAATTCAAAATTTTAAATCATGGCACTATAGACCAAATATCATGACTACAAAATGCATGAAAAAACATGTTGAGATACAAAAGTGGTGATGCAACATCACTCTTTTTTTTAGGGTTAATATTCAAACATTTTTCAACCATGGCATTAAAGAAAAAATATCATAACCACAAAAAACTATAAAAATCAATACTTAAAGTTTGTCTACTTTTTTTTTAATGCTTGTTTTTAAAGTTCCATTCACATTTGTCTAACTTTTATTTTATTTTATTTTAAGGGTTAAAATTACCAATTGATTTTTATCACAATGTTGACCATTGGTACCATAAAAAATAATAAGAAAAATGAGGTCAACTTTAGATGTAAAAGTGGCATATATATACCATTGGTACCACCAAAAAGAAGAAGAATAATAGACAAGGAATGACCTGTTATAGAGTTTTGTGAACCCAACGTTTCGAACTACCAAGTGAGTCCATCATCAGGGGATGCGTCAATAGATATTTTGAAGATATTAATGATATATATATATATATATATATATATATATATATATATATATATATATATATATATATATATATATATATATATATATATATATATATATATATATATATATATATATATAGATAGATATATGTTATGAAAGAAGTGATCTAAGAAATTAGGTCGGCCATTATCCATTTAGTTTGTTTTTATGGAATCCTTGACCGAGTTGAATAATTGTCTAACAGTGTTGGCAGGGGTGAAGGCTACATTAATGTTGTGTTTATTAAGAATTTTAGTAATTTTATCAGTGGTGCCTTTTATGTACGGAAGGGAGACCTTAGGAGTTGATAAATTTTGATCTCTGATATCATTATTATTCTTGTTTAAGGATAGGTGCATAGATTTCTTAATGGTATTCTTATTATAGCCATTTAATTCAAACACTTTGTGAAATTTCGGCCCCCACAAAGTGTTTGAATTAAATGGATATAATAAGAATACCATTAAGAAAGCTATGCACCTATCCTTAAACAAGAATAATAATGATATCAGAGATCAAAATTTATCAACTCCTAAGGTCTCCCTTCCGTACATAAAAGGCACCACTGATAAAATTACTAAAATTCTTAATAAACACAACATTATTGTAGCCTTCGCCCGTGCCAACACTGTCAGAAAATTATTCAACTCAGTCAAGGATCCCATAAAAACAAACTAAATGGATAATGGCCGACCTAATTTCTTAGATAACTTCTTTCATAACACACACACACACACACATATAGATATATAAAACCTAAAATATAGCTCATGGATACATCATTAATATCTTTAGAATATCTATTGACACATCCCCTGATGATGGACTCACTTAGTAGTTCGAAACGTTGGGTTCACAAAACTCTATAACGAGTCATTCCTCGTCTATCAAAAAAATCTCCTTACTTGTATGGATTCATTATTTAAGAAGAAAGATGCTGACTTTAAATGTAAAAGTGTCATATATATATATATATTAAAAAAAAAGATCTTTTTATTCTTAAAAGTATTGAAATATGCTATTTATTTATTTTTATATAAATCAAGGGAAAAAAAAAAAAAAATAGAGATAAAATACAAAATAAAAAAAAACTAAAAATACTTTTAAAATTAAAAAAATACCAAAAGGAAACATTCAAAATTAAAAATAATAATAAAAAAATAGAAATTAAGAATGAGAGAATTTTAAAATTGGATCCATTGGCAGACCTTGGAGTTTATAACATTCCATGCTATCGTGGAAATTCTTCTATTGTCGAAATTGGTAGACCCGTTAAAGTTTATCTGAAGGAACAAATTGTTTGTCGAAACGTTTCGTAATTGCTTTTCAAAATTTTACCATGTTGAACACTCCTACAAATCTAAGAACCTGATATGCTTTGACCAAGCTAAAATCCTCGCCCTTGCTTCCTTCTATTCTACTCAAACCATTCATGAAGCCCTCGAAATTGAAAAACATCAAAATAACTTTAATTGTGAAGATGACTACAAATTAAACAATTCTTAGAAACCTCTAATTCACAACCTTAATCTTGGAACCTCTCCTTGTCACCTTTCTAGTCACTTTTCTTCATTATTATTTTATTTTAATTATTAATTATTTCTTATTTTTAAAATTATTTAATTATTTGTTTTTATTGTTATTTTTTCAATTATATATATATATATATATATATATATATATATATATATATATATATAATTTTTAATTTTTAATTTTTATTTTGAAATTTAAAAATGATTCAGTTTTTCAATTATTTTTTTCTCCAATAACCAAATTTTATTGACTTATTTATCCTTTGTTTGTTGAATTCTAGCATTCCTCTTTGACCTACAAAACCTAATGTTCCTATCTCTTTTTCTCACACCTATATAATACCATTGCACTCTTTTCTAATTATTTTACTTTGTTTGGTCCCTTAGAATAGGCAAAGTGTCCACCCAAAATGTTGAACACTATCCTCATTTCACATAAACAACAAAATGCTAAAATAAAAACTAATAAAACATTAAAAAAATCATATATAATTAAAAAAATTTAAAACATTTTTTAAAAGTATTAAATTATATTAAAAAAATTAAGATTTTAAATAAAAAATCATTAAAACAAAATTCTATTTTTAAAATTATAAATTAAAAATTTAAATAAAAAATATAGAATAAAATTATAATTATAATTTTATAAAATTATAAATAAATATGTATATTTTTAAAATAAAATTTAATTATAAAAATGGGGTTGAAGGGGCAATGTGCGGTATTTTCCTCCCAAACACAACAAAAAATTATTATTATTATTATTAATTAAATTTTATTTAGTTACTTTAATTCATCTTATAATTTATATTTTTTTTCTCTTATTTTTTTTTAATCTTATGTTTTTCTTATTTTTTTTTTTTAAATTTTTATTTGATTTATTTTAAAATTTTAAATTTTTTTAACATATATTTCATCTTATATATATATATATATATATATACACACACACACACACACACATTGTGTGGTCATACATGTTAAATTTGTAAATCAAAGATCCTAGTCTATACAAAGCTCATACTATCTAAAAGATGACTCTTCATTTTCTGAAAATCTTAGACTTGTACCTTAAAGACACCTCTTATCAACTGTCATATGATCTTTAGAAATGGAATTCCATTCCATTGATTTCTTTGTCATCCCATAATTCATACTGACCAAATGAGCCACTTGGAAGTTGAAGTGCCTCTTTTGAGAGTTTATCATCCTTTTGGTTCAATTCTTTGTATATGTGCGTGAATGATGATCATTCAAAGAAAGCCATTTCTCAAATTGGGAATATTGACCTTGGATTTATTGTTGGCCTAGTCAATGACAAGCTTTGAATCCCCATAAACCTGAATCTTGTTCATGCCCAGATATCTAGCAATGTATAAAAGAGTCCAAAGCCCAATAAATTCAACCTTTGTATTAGTTCCTCTTCCTGGGGCATACCACAATAGATAGTGGTGGTTTTGATTTAAATACAAGACTGTCCCCACTCCAGAGTTCAACAGATCACCTTGACTAGCATCATCAAAGATGTTCCATGGTATCTTCTTATCAATGTTAGGCATATTTGGGTCTCATGGATATTTTTCTTTTCGGCTCGTATCTAAATTCTTTATTCATGTTCACAATGAAATTGTTGGTAACTTTAGGCAAAACAATTTTTTCCTGAAAAATGACTTAATTTTAGCCCCACCAAATGTTATGCACAAATATGGCTAGAAGAGCTTGATAATTATGAATGAGGGAGTTTGCTATCTAATCTTGCAAGAAATAAATGAGGGAGAGTTTCTTCCATCTAGTTGAGGAAGGAGAGAAAGATTGACTGATAAAGCTCCAATATTTCTCTGCATACATAGAGGAAATAAATAAATGAGAAATGGACTTAGAATCCTAGTGTCATAGTGCGTAGTGGGCACGCCCATTCCAACCTCTTCTAAGGAGATTATCCCAAGTCAACAATTTATTATTGAGAGAAATCCACATAGAAATTTTACATTTTAAAGGACAATGGTGTTTCCATAGGAAGCACCACCACCACTTATGATCCTGTGCCTGCATAAACTCAACATATGTGGTATAGCCCAACTTTTTTATGTATGCACTTGACGTTGGATTTTTAGACCAAACTAGAGAATCCAAATCATTGTTCACCAGGCAAATGAGTAATGACACCAAGTTCCTAACATATTCTAACCATTCTATAGCTTCATGCCTAGTGAGACACAGGTCGATAACAAACTTTCATGCTTGATTTCCTAACGGGGAGTCATTATTAGACTTTACATCATCAAAGACGTAAACCCCAACAATGTGCAAAAGATGGATACAATTTGGAGAAAGATGAAAATTATCACCTGCACAAAACCATAGATCTCCACTGATCCTTGCTGAATGACAATTGCTAATCTGCCAAACCAACCAGTCACCAGCAAAAGGGAAGGATCTAGTTAAGGCTCTCCACACAATGGAAGCATTAGGATTGGATTTTCTGGGGTCATGATACCACTCGCGGATGGATTTGTTGCCCAGGTTCTTAGATTGCAAGGCTCAACTGCATAAAGAAGTGTTATTTGTGAATCTCCATAGACTATGGGTAATGAATGTTTGACAAAAAATATGAATATTCTTTATACCCCATCCCCTCATTAGCTTAGGCATGGCTAGTGTAGTCCAAGAAACTAGGAGTTCCCTTTGAAATGTCCTTCCTAAACCATAAAAATATGAAGCATAATTTACAAATTTGATTAAGAATCTCTTTAAACACTAATGTGATCGATGTCTAGAATATATGGATGCTTTCAAGGAAAAATTCCACCAATACAAGTCTTCCTCCCTGGGAAAGGGGTTTGTTTTCCCATACATTAACATTTTTTTCCACTTTTTTATATAGGAAAATGTAGTCATCAAACCTATGATCGTTTTCCTTTAGCATGACACTGAGGTAATTTACCCCATCAACGATCGATTTGGATTGGAATTGGAATAGATCCGAGATGAGGGAAATAGTGGCTTCTAATAGATTGTGAAGAATCATGCATGATTTTTGGATGTTTATAACCATGCCAATGATAGTGGAGAAATTATCTAAGATATGCTTCAGAAATTTGAAATGATGTCTAAGATTTGATATAAAGAGGAACACATCACCAATGAAGAGGATATGAGATATTGAGATTGCATGCAAGATTCCAACCCCTTTTAAATCACCATTGCAAGATGATTCAGAGATAAGCTTTCTCAAAGCTTCGACCACTAGCAAAAAAGGAAGAGACGATAAAGGACACACCTAACAAAGGCATCTTGAAGGGAGAAAGAAATATGTTGAATGTCCATTAATGAGTATTGCAAAACTAGCCGACTGAAAATATCCCATAATCCATTTCACTAATTTTAGGTTCATATCCAGTTGGATAAAAAACAACCTTAAAAAAATGCAGTTTACAGGATCATAGGATTTAGAGAGATTGATATCGAAGGTTGCCACACTGAGGTTCTTTGTTTTGATCAAGTGGAGGGCCTCTTGTGCTAGGGATAGTGCATCATGAATTTGATGATTTTGCAAGAAACCAAATTTCTCTTCTGAGATAATCTCACTAAGAATGGGCTTTAGATGAGTGGAAATGATTTTAGTGATTAGTTTATAAATCACATTACAACAAGATATGGGATGGAAATCATCAAAGGTTTCAGCTTTTTGGACCTTTGGAATAAGAGCAATGAATGTAGAGTTTAAATATCCCAAAAATTTTCTAGAGGCTTGAGACTTTCTAACAACTTTGAGGATATCTTCCTTAATGAGGTCATAAAAGATTGTGCAAAAATCAACTGCGATGCCATCCAGTCTAGGACAATTCCCCTTTTTCATGTATGTGAGAGTTGCTAGTATTTCCCCCTCAAAGAATTTAGTAGATAAGGACTCATTCATATCCTCTGTTCCTCTGTGATGCAATAATTATTCCAGATTCTCATGAATGGGGAAACCTTCATGACGGGTAAAAAGATACTTGACATGGTGAATGCCGTATCTCTTGATATATTGGAAAAAAAGACACAGGGGAACCTTTTTAGTCATTAATGGACCAAATGGAGTTTGAATTTTCCCTCATATTAGAAAAGTTGTGAGAAAAACTGGTGTTTTTATCACCTTCATGAATCCATATGGCACAATTATGAATACACCACGTCTCTTCCTCCCTGGCTAGGAGCTCCCACTTTTTACATTCCAACTCATAGAGAATTTCATAAACATCAGTTGGGAAACATCTTGTTGCATTCGAGGAATATATCTCATGAATTTTATATTTGATAGACTTTAATTATAACTTAGGCTAAGCATGATAATCCTTATCCTTGTTCCTCAAAATATTTAAACCATGTTTTAGATTCTCCGCAATTTGAAACATAAAAGTGCCATCTTGATTCGGGCTCACGAAGTCCACGAGATTTTGATCAGGTTTATGAAATCTACTTCTTTTAGCCAAACTAGATTAAAGATGGAGGCCTAGACTCATTTCTTGATATTTCGAGAACAATCTGGTAGTGGTTTGAAATATTGCCATCCTGCACCCATGAGCGCGCTTCGAGGGATGAAGAAACTAGGGATTCAGACATTAGAAAATGGTCCAATATTTTGGAAATGGAACCTTCATCATATATAATATTCCTCCATGTGAGGGAAAGAGTAATAGGTTCTAAATTGATTAAGCTATTGTCCTAAATGAAATATGCAAAATATTCATCCAGCAAATCTTTCAAAGTAGCTAAACCCCAAATTTATTTGATCAATACAATGGATTTTAAATCACCTTCGAGGATTTCCGCTTGGGGTAGCTCAAATGGAAATGGCCGTGGAAATGAAGTCTCACAGAACCGGATTTATTGGGTTCAAATCGTGTGCTATCCCCCCTGATTGGGGTGAGAAGTTGGACATGATGAAGATGTAGTCCTACCAAGCTTACAAAAAAAAATCACCTCCAAGGATAAGTGGATGAAATTCGAGAACACTAAATGAACCCTAGTTGTCCCAAAATTTTTTGTGATCAAGATAAGGCCCATAGAAATTTACCAACCTTATCTTCTTACTTAAATCATAAATGTCCATATCCAATGATATATGTCTTGTCGAGGAAGAGGAGATAATTCCATCAAAGAGATAATTCCATGCAGAGAGAAAACCTCCCGATTGACCTTGGGAGTCCACGACCATGAGGGACCATATCCTTAACAACAATGAGACGATGGATTTGGATATTTGATTGTCAATCATAGTTTCTTTCCACATGATCATGTCAAGATTAACCTTGTGGATAATCCTTTTAAGGGTTAATTTCTCGGGGGGTTCCCCCAAACCCATACATATTCAATGGGAAAATATTCATTTTTCACCTCGAGAGGGGCCTTGTTCTCTAAGAACCCTGAAAATTGTGGTCTCTTTTCCCCTATGGATATCCTCTTTAGCTTTTATTTTCCTTAGACAAATTAAAATCCCTATAATTTTTCCAATGACAGGGAGATTCGTGGCTATGCCTCCTTGAGATGAGGAATATTCATTACACGACATTCTAGAATATAGGGGGGTACATCCTCTTATCTACCAACGAGGAAACAAAGAAGATTTATGGCCTTCCCTTCTAGGCGCATGAGGATATCAAAAATGGAAACAAACATTCTGAGGCAAGTGAGGAATAGTTCGAATAATTTATGAAAGGGACAATCGATGTCGAAGGAGGAGAATGATGTTTAAGGGAAACCTAGGAAATTCTCATTTGAGTTGTTTTTAGAGGAGAAATGATTACTTCCTTAAAGGAGTTTACAACTGCATTATATTTTTCTGATAAGTTACTTCTTTACTAAAATCCTCAATAATTGATGAATACATGTAATGGGGGGAATGAATAGACAAACCCAGAGCGATTTCTTTGTGAAAAACCCCACCAAAGTCCTCATACATGTTGCATTGTAAATATATTGTAAAATATTTTGCAACAATTGAAATAAAAAAAAGGGGACTGAGTCAAGGGACACAGATTCTAGAGTTGGGGAGTAGGTCGCTCGGTTGGGACATTTTGGTTTCTTGTGTAAAGAAGAAACTTGAAATGAATGACAACCATTGAATGCTGGATGGTGCATGAATTGATGAAGGAGCTCTTGAAATTAAATGAAATACAAGAGGAAGTATACTGAACCATGTTGCTTGAAAAGCAAGGACAAGAAAAATTACAATAATTTTATGGAGGGACTGCACATTGCATGCCAACAAGGACAAAATAGTAATGGTGTTCGAGGGAGAGGCCAAGAAAAGATGGAGACACGAGATCGAAAGGGAGGTTTTCAGAAGAAAAGAGAGACATAGGAGAGGAGAGAAGAATATAGGGAGAAGGACGAAGAGTGGTAACAAGAGGAGGATTCAACACAAGCTACCAACAAGTAGCACTAAAGAGAAGAGAAGAGAAGAGAAGAGAAGAGAAGAGAAGAGAAGGGGATTAGCTCTCAATCCTTGGAGGATGTGGGTTGAGATGGAGGTCTCTAGAGCCCTGTAACAACTTGGGTCCCTGGAGGCTGTGGATTGGGATGGAATCTCTAGAGCCCTGTAATAGCTTGGGTCCCCTGGAGGTTGTGGGTTGAAATAACAAAATCTAGAGCCCTGTAACATCATGGGTAGAGACCATCCTGAAGTATAAGTTGAGGAAGAGAAGAATGAAGACTTGTGGTTACTACCCTGATGGTACAATGGATTCTAGACTCCTTAGAAGGGGGTGAATCACTGTGTGAGCACTTGAGGGTGTGGTTGGGTGCCTCTAGACTCTCGGTGTCAACCAAGAAAGTTGTTGTTAGTTGGTGGGATTAAGGAAGGAAGTCATATGGAGGCCCGAAAATCAGTGGTAGTTTGTTAGACCCCTATACTACTAGTGTAACCCCTTATTGTTATTAGTACAACCCCTTTATTATATTGTTGTACCCATTGAGTCCCCATATTGTTACTATTGTGCCCCATAGAAGCCCACTATTGTTATTATTGTACCCTTACATTATTATTGTTATATCGGCTCTAATTATATTATGACTCCTTAGACTCCTATATATAGAAAGGAGGTCTTGTCATTTGTAGCATCAAAGAATCATTCATTTGTGTAATGTAAAGGAGATTTCCCCCTCGAAGAGGCTAAATTATAAGGCGTTGATCTATCTTTTCTATCTTTTTGTGAGCCGGTTTCATAACATTTGGTATTAGAGCTTTGGATTCTAGGGTTTTGTTGCTCCAAATAGGTCATCGTGGCATTTTCGCTATAAATTTTCTTTCTGCGACGTTTCAGAAGTGAAAAAAAATCCCATTTGAGATGAAATCGCACTGAACCTTGGATCTGAATTTCAGAGCTTTTCGCGCTACATTTGCGAAGATATGATCTGAGGAAGTTGGTCTTTTTGCAGACTCCTGAATTACATTCCAAACAGGTGACCTGGGGAAAATCGTCATAACTTTCTCTATGAGCATCAGATTGAAATTTCGTAAGAAGATACAAAAAGAGGACAGAGTGTAGTTTCTTTTATATATTTTTCAGAGCCAAAGGTCCAAACAGGGAGACATGGCACATCGTACAAGTTCACTCTACTGAAGTAGTCTATAATCAGGTCACTGTGGGAGGTTTGGAATAACTCTTCCTTGGAGAATCCAATTTGGATCAGACTGGTGGCATTGGAAAGAGGACATAAAGGGCTACTGCAGGTCGAAATTTCAAAACTAGAAGAGCTGTAATTGCAGAGTTATAGTCGTTTCAAGATCGAGCTCCTAAAATCAAGAAAAGGATATAGGAGGAAGTTTGATGGCAAGGATCCGGTAAATTGGATACTTCAAATGGAGCAATTTTTTGATCTACATGGTGCACCACTATTACAAAAGGTATGTATTGCATCTTCATATTTAGAACCGGATCAATTTTTATGTTATAAAGGGCTTTGTTCTCATAAAAAACTTGTTACATGGTCAATTTTCATGGAGGAAATGATAGCACATTATGAGGATACAAAGAGCAACACCTTCTTTAGAGCAACACCACAACAATTGGAAAGAATAAAAGAGCTTTGTTACATAGTGGAAGGTAAAATTATGGCAACAAGGAAGTCTACCCCTCACAACTATAATAATGGAAGTGTTGTTTCTCCTAGCCTTCCACAACGTACAAGGGTTACACCACAACAATTGAAGAGAAAAGAGAAAAAGGGCTTTGTTACAATTGTGATAGCAAATGCACTAAAGGTCATAAGTGTGCTGAGAAGAAATTATTTTACATAGATTATGAAGAGGAGGAAGAAAAGGATCAAGAAACATCAAAAGAAGAGTATATACACCAAGAACCAACCCCAGAGAAAGAAGAACTGGATCCGACCATATCTTGTAAAGCATTGGCAAGAATTACCACTCCTCAAACCCTTAAGATAAAAGGACATATCAAGAAGAAAAAGGTTCAAGAAGTGAAAGATCACATCGAGAAAGAAGAAATGAATCCAACCATATCTTGTAATGCATTGGCCGGAATTACCACTCCTCAAATTATCAAGATAGAAGGACATATCAAGAAGAAAAATGTTCAAGAAGTGAAAGATCACATCGAGCATCAAGAAATGAATCCGGCCATATCTTGTAAAGCATTGGAAGAAATTACAACTCAAACTCTCAAGATAGAAGGACATATCAAGAAGAAAAAGGTTCGAGCAATGAAATATCACATCGAGCATCAACAGCAAGTTCTCCAACTTTTAAAGGATAGCGCCACTTTGGTGCAAAATCGAATGAAACAATAGGTAGATCAACATTGTAGTGAAAAATGTTTCGATGTAGGTGATTGGGTATTTTTACTGCTACATCTCAAGCAAGCTATTTATGAGAAGGAAATGTTGGAAATACTACATGCACTTAAGAAATGGCGACCTTACCGAATGGGAAGACACTTCAAGGTAAAAATGGATCATGATAGTCTTAAATACTTTTTAGAACAAATATTATCTATAGAAGAACAGAAAAATGGGTCACAAATATATTGGATTATGAATTTGACATCATCTATAGAAAAGGGAAGCAAAATTTTGTTGCAGATGCACTCTCAAGAAAGGATGAGGATGTGGAAGCATTGTTTTGTGCTATTTCTATTATCCAACCAGATTGGATAAATGAAGCAAGGGATGAATGGAAGAAGGATGAAGAAGTGTGGCCACTCATTCAAAAGTTGCAAAAGATCCCAATTCAAACAATATTGCTAGAACTTGAAGAGGAAGGAAAAATCATATTGGAACCTGGAGCAGTCACAAAAACAAGAACCCAACAGCTTAAAAATCGATCAATTTCAAAATATCTCATCAAGTGGAAGATTTCACCCGCTGAAGATTCCACATGGGAGGACAAGAATATTCTACAGAAGCATCAAGAACTACTCAAGCGTTGAGGACAACACTTTTTGAAGGAGAGGGGCATGTTAGACCCGTATACTACTAGTGTAACCCCTTATTGTTATTAGTACAACCCCCTTATTATATTGTTGTACCCATGTAGTCCCCATATTGTTACTATTGTGCCCCTTAGAAGCCCACTATTGTTATTATTGTACCCTTACATTATTATTGTTATGTCAGCTTTGATTATATTATGACTCCTTAGACTCCTATATATAGAAAGGAGGTCTTGTCATTTGTAGAATCAAAGAATCATTCATTTGTGTAATGTAAAGGAGGTTGCCCCCTCGAAGAGGCTGAATTCTAAGGCATTGATCTATCTTTTCTATCTTTTTGTGAGCTGTTTTCATAACACAGTTGGTGTGCTAGTCCCATAAGCAAGCATTCCTCCTAGACTTTGGAATCTAGTTCAGGGCTAACGACTACAAGTAAGTGTGGCTACAACTGTCTACGTTTGGTTAGAGAGTCCTTATCCTAGACTTAGTTTCACTGTATGCTCAAAGATAAGTGTTTGGGTATGCTATTTATCTTCTGATGAATCATGTTGCTGGTTATGGATGTAAGGACTGCATTGTGTTGATTTCACTTGCATATGTGGTATATCCCCGTGGGGATATATATATATATATATATATATATATATATATATATATATATTGTGTGTGTGTGTGATGACTATATAGATGCATGTGTGTGAAATATGAAGTCTAACATGTGTGTAATGAGTGCTAATGATAAACATAAAACATCTGATGTATGAGAGGCATAACATACCACATGGTAATAAAATACTAAGCCAAAATGCTATGCTGAGCATGGATCTACATACATGTTTAATAATGCATAAATAACATATAAATAACTTATTAAGAAAGAGACAAAACTTGTTACAAATCACGACCTAGTCATGAGAGCTCAGATTAACACTTGAAGAATAATGGGTTCTAAGACCCTTCTTTATTAATATGAAGATGAAATGGAATACCCTCTATATAGTAGGGTCTGCATTCATTGTGCGTCCTTTGTCGTTAAGTTTAGGTTGCTGTGTTGCATGGAAAGCATTGCATTAATGTCAAAGGGATTTTTTCCCTAGTGTTAGTCGAGACACCAAATTTAATTGAATGTCCCTCAACCTTGCATTTTTAGCAGGATGTATAACTATTTTTGGCATCTTAGGGTTTCTTTCAATGCACCTGATGGATCTACATATCAACATGGAGCTATTTGTAGGACCGATACAGGGTCTAGTACTGTCGGCGTGTGGCAGGTGAGGTAGGAACCTCTCAGGAGTCTACGCCAAGCCTGTAATAGGTAGACCACGCGAGGGCGCCTATGCCATACTAGGTGGCATTCCATCCCAGTGGGAAGGGAATAATCACAGGCCAAGAACTCGCTGGAGAATATATCACTCAAGCTCAAGAGAGATACCATCATAAATCACCCTATGCAACCAAGGGCATCGTTATGAAATTGTGAAGCATGTATGCGAGTCTACTAGATCCCTGAGAAAGAGCCCTAGTCAGAAAGGCTAGCTCAAGGAAGCTAAAGGAAAATTTAAATTAGGGCTGTGATTCTATCGAGAGACGATGATGAAGATTTCTCCACCACCTGGATCCGTAAGGTGGGGAAGCTACGAGGGGTGGCCACCCCAGAATCTTGGAAGGTCAGAACCCTAGGGAATCATGTAAATGATGTCTTAAAGGATTTCGAGTTCAAGGTTTCCCATTCACTATGTGAGGCCTAGTGCGAGCCTAATTGCTAAGGGATCTTTCGCTCTCTGTAGCTTGGACACATGGAGCCCCATTGTCGAAGTGGAGATGATGTCAACATGATGTCTTGAGGGGCACATGGAAAGTAATTGGGAGTCTTAGGTGACTACAAGAGCCACATATGGATGACACATAGACCTCTCTCGGGTTGATAAATGGTTGGATGATGTTGGAATTCTGTCACCTAGGAAACGGTTAGACCGTAGAGGTTAGAAATCGTGTAAAAGTGAAAGGATGAATTCATAGGGAATCGAAGGCACCAACGATCGTTAGTTGAAAACACACTGGTTGACGAAGAATGTATTTTCCACTTAGGCTATTGCCCAGACGTAATCGAATACAAGTGTTGGGGTGTTTGGGCCACAAGGACACCTATGGATAACACTTGGAGGATTACATGGCACCCCAGAACACCGGAAGCCCATAACCACTGCAGAAGAAATATCGGGAGATCTGGGTATTAGGATGGATGTAAGATGGGTGGCAAGGCCCACACCAACATGACAGTCCATTAGCGGGAGAGCTGGAAATTGTCGTGGAGTCATGATGCGTCAACCAGGTAGATTGGATTCCGAGGGGAAACTCAAATTGAAAGGTCAATACGTTCTAAGGGTCCCAAAAATAGGTCACGTTAGCTGGGTCGTCAGATTCCATGGGGGAAGTCTCAATTTAAGAGTGAGGTGTTGTGAGGGTCCTAGAGTCGCAACTCATTGGATAGTGAAAAAAATGAAAAAAGAAAGGGAAACATTATTACCCCATTCCTCAATGTGAAAAGGAGGGGTCGAGTACGTTACAAAGTGGTATCAGAGCATCCAGGTTCAATACATGGACTGGATGGGCTTTGTGATGGGCAAGAGATGAATTTTCAGTAAGTAATTATATGGTACTCGGTTAGTTTGGTTTGTCCCTGCTACTAATTAATAAAATTGTGCTAAGATAAGTTAACATATGACTAACAACTCGATGGGAGTAGGATTACCACTATGAATACATTTCTATTATTAATTATGTAACAATTACATGATTGAATGACTATTTCATATGATTTGTAAATGGCTTGTACGTTAACATGGTTGTTTTGTTACCACAGGAACCCCCATGACAAATCCATGAATGCAAGCTCATGATCCTGATTTTGTGTCTTAATGTTGTTTTAAAATGTCTAACAATGTGTGTGATTTACAACACATCACAAGCAACATAACATAGAAAAGATACAATGATGAGAACCAGAATGGTCAAGTATAGTTTCGATCAGTCCCAGCATGGAAGTGATGGAGTCAAAACCAATGAAGAAGAGAGATCAGTTGGGAAAGGGGAAGGGAATCACTCCCCAGATTGGATGGACACCTTGAGAAGCCTTTGGGATGAGGTGAGGAGCTTTAAGGCTGATAATGAGAGGCTGGTAAGAGCCCAAGAAAGGCAAGATGAGATCAATGCAGTCATCCTACAAAGTCTCTATGTCTAGCAAAGGAAAAGACAATCTATAATGAGGATCAATCGTAGAGATAGGAAAATCCTTCATGAGTTGGAAGAAAACACCAACATAGCAAATGGTAGTGGATCCATAAAGAGGCCTAGGCAGGGAAATAAGGACACTGTGCCAAGGGGAGAACCCTTGAGTACTCCAGAGGAAGGGATAGAACACAAGTGCCTTTCTCGAGAAAATTGTCTAGTTTTTCTACCTAGGAGCACCACCACTCTCGCCATCACCTTCACTCAAAAAGAAAGGAAAAGGAGAATATTCCTAAATAATTTAATAAGGAAAATCCGCCCACATTCGATGGAGAGGTGAAGAAGGTAGAAGACACTGAAGCATGGATGCTAGGAATAAATAAGTTCTTTAGAATACATGACTATTTTGAGAATATGAAATCTAGAGTCACCTCTTACAACTTAAAAGGAAAATTCGACATATGGTGGGAGGACCTAAAGAATACTAGAGCCATTACCGAGAAGGAGTTGACATGGGAGGAGTTTGAGAATCTTTTCAGAGAGAAATACCTGTCTGAACGCTACTACGACAATAAGGAAAAAGAGTTTTATGAACTCAAAATGGGTTAGATGACCAATGATGAATACGTCACCAAGTTTTTGGGACTATTGAGGTATGTACCATATATCAAGGATGAGAAAGTTAAAATTTAGAGGTTCATTAATGGGTTTCCTATGATATTCAGAGATAAAATTGAATTGCTAGAACCCCAGACCTTGAAGGACGTGATCAAGAAGTTAGAATATTGCTATGACCAAGCAGGGAATGGGCCTGAGAATAAGAGTAAATTGCTAGAAAAATCCATCGCCAGAAAAAATATGAATTGGTAGAAGATGAATCTATAATTAAAAGAAGGGAAACACCTAGCTTAGAAAAGATAGTCTCAGCAGAAGGCCAACATTGCCATTAAAGGAAATGTAAAACAACAAGCGTCAACACAACCCAAGATCAAAGGCCGAGAACCACTTAAATGTAGGACTTGTGGTGGGAACCATATGTGAAGGGATTGTTCAAATTAGCAAGAGGTCATAAACAAGGTCTACAGTGCTCAGGAGGCAAGCACGATGGGTGAAGTAGCCTAGAGTATGCTAAGGGTTTACACAACATTGGACAACCACCAAGAAGATCACCAGACATCCATCATTGAGATGGAAGGTAAGCTACAAGAGCAATCTATTTCCATTTTGATTGATCCATATTTTAACTTTAGCTATGTCAGCATAGATCTTGTAAAAAAGTGTGGTTTGGACATGGAATTGCATAGAGAACCTTGGATGGTTCGATTGGCAACAGGGACCAAGAGAAGAATCAACCACTGGGTGAAGTCATGTGAATTTTAACTTAGTGGCATGCCCATAATAACCAAATTGATTGCACTACCATTGGGTGGGTATGTCATATTGCTGGGCATGGACTGGTTGTACATACACCAGACCAAGGTAGATTGCTACGAAAAGGTAATATAATTCTTGGATGAGCAAGGAATGAAAAGATTATTGCAAGGAAATAAAAATCCCGTATCAATGAGGATGATCACTGCCATGCAAGCCAAACACATTAGCAAGAATGGATGTACCTTATTTGCAGTGGAAGTTTCCAAGAACGAGGGAGCCAATAGGGCAACAAGAGATGAGGAAGCTGAATTGCTTTGAAAATACCCCGTTTTGCAACAATATGCAGATGTATTTCCACTAGAGGTTCCTAGATTGCCTCCTCATAGAGAGATATATTTATCTATGAATATGGTACCTAGAGAAACACTATCATCTAAGACCCCATATAGAATGAGCACCTCATAGTTGGTTGAGTTAAAACTACAACTAAAGGAATGCTTCAAAAAGGATACATAAGGCCAAGTGTGTCTCCTTTGGGAGCACCAATATTGTTTGTAAAGAAGAAATATGGGACACTGAGATTATGCATTGATTACAGACAGCTGAACAAGGTAGCTAGCAAGAACAAGTAGCCATTACCAAGAATTGATGATCTCTTTGAGTAGTTAAGGGGAGCAAAACTATTCTCCAAAATTGACTTGAGGTCAGGTTACCATCAAGTAAGAATTAAGGAGGAGGACATTCATAAAACTGATTTCAAAACAAGATATGGACGCTATGAATTTGTAGTGGTACCCTTTGGGATTACTACACCCCTGCCACATTTATGTGCTTGATGAATAGGGTGTTACGACCATACTTGGATAAGTTTTTCATTATATTTTTGGATGACATATTGGTTTATTAGAAAACAAAAGAAGAACATGAACAACAACTGGCGGCTCTGTTGCAATTATTGAGAGAACATAATCTCTATGCAAATATTGGTAAGTGTGACTTATTCTAGTCATAGGTACACTACTTAGGGCACAACATCTCCAAGGAAGGTGTATCAGTTGATCCTAAAGTTCAAAGCCATAAGGGAGTGGCCAACTCCAAAGAATGTGGATGAAATTATATTGTTCATGGGATTGGTAGGATATTACAGGAGATTCATTCATCACTTCTCCAAAATAGGACACCCATTATAACCTTAGAGAGAAAATGGAAAATATTTGAGTGGATTGCACAATGTGCAAAAAGCTTTGAACAGTTAAAGCAATTTCTCACTAGTGCACCCGTGCTGAGAATTGAAGATCCTGGAAAGGATTTCATAGTATGTACCAATGCCTGCAAGGAGGGACTTAGTGGAGTCTTAATGCAGGAAGGGAAATTCGTGTGCTATGAGTCCATAAAATTAAATAAACATGAGGAAAATTATGTGATGCATGATTTAGAATTGGCTGCCATCATTCATGCTTTAAAAATGTGGAGGCACTACCTCCTTGGCTGAAATTTCACACTCATGTCAGACCATAGTGGGCTCAAATATTTATTTGGAAAACCAAAGTTGAATGCTAGAAAACATAGATGGCTGGCCATGCTCAACAAATTTGACTTCAAGATTAAGTACATAAAATGCAAGGAGAACAAAGTTGCTGATGCATTGAGTTGGAGAATCCAAGTGAATCACTTGGAAATGATAAGCTCATATGCAACAAATGTAGAAGATGGGAAATACCTACCAACGAATCAAGGAAAGGTTGCGACAAGGCGGTGAGGATGGGGAATACCACCTCACTGAGGATGACTTAGGCAGATTTAAAGGCAAAATTGTATGTGCCTAACAATGATGAGGTAAAAGGAATGATATTGAGAGAATTTTGAGCTTGAGTATCCGGAATATAAGCCACATTATTCATTGTTTATTATGAAGATGAGTCTTGTTATAATCTCAAAACATCGACTCAAAAATGACTACTGTGGATTATATTCTAGATACTCAAGCTCAATATTCTCACCATAAAAATCTTCAAACTATCATAATGGAAAAATTCCATGCTAAGCCCTATTCAAGACACCCGTGGTATCAAAATACGCTTACAGCCATAAAAAAATACTACTACTGATCGAAACTGAAGAAGGAAGTAGCAAAATTTGTGGAAAAATGCATGGAATGCCAACAAGTAAAGGTTGAATGCAAGCACCCGACGAGATTGTTACAACCTATCCCTATTCGAGAATGGAAATGGGAGGTGATATATTTGTATTTCATTATGGGATTTACCAAAATAACTAAGCAACATAGCAAAATCATGGTAGTGATGGATAAGCTTAGCAAAGTATCTCATTTCATGGCGGTCAAATCCACTAATTATGCTAGTGATATAGCACAATTTTTCATAAAAGAGGTTGTAAGGTTACATGGCAACCCTAAGAAGGTGGTGTCAGACATAGATGCTAGATTTAATTCCAGGTTTTTGAAGAAACTGTTTGCAGGTTTTGGAATGGAATTAACATTAAGTACCACCTATCATCCACAAACAAATGGGAAAAAAGAGAGGATCAACTGAATCCTTGAGGACATGTTGAAGAGGTACGTGATGCATTAGCCAAAGAAATGGGAAGAGTATATTCCACTTGTCGAATTTTCATACAACAAATGGCACCAAGAATCCATAAAGATGAGCCTCTTTGAAGCATTATATGGGAGGAGATTTAATACTCTTATTATCTCAAGTGATCCAGTTGAAAAGGTCTATGTAGGCCCTAATATGCTTAAAGATATGGAACAAAAAGTTCAGATCATAAGGAAAAATATTAAAGTGGCATAGGATAGATAGAAAATCTTTGCAGATAAGCATAGGGTTCACAAGGATTTCGAAGTCGGAGAACACATTTATTTAAGAATTAATCCCAAAAACACATGTGCCAAGCTAGCACCATGCATTGTGGGACATTTGAAATACTTGAAAGGATAGGACTAGCAGCATATAGATTGGCCTTACCTCCATCAGTTAGAGTTCATGATGTTTTTCATGTTTCTTTACTTAAAAAATATATATACAAGATTCTAATCATGTGATTGATTGGTCTGTGCTATAGGTGGAACCAGAAGGAGAGTTCCAACCAGAGTCAATGTGCCTTCTGGACTAGAGGAGTCTCATGCTCTGGAACCAAGCCATAGAGAAAGTCAATTGCAATGGAAACACTTAGGGCCAAAGGAGGCCACGTGGGAAATTGCTGATGCCATGAAAGTTGATTATCATTTCTTGTTTGATGGTTAAATCAAGTATGTATAATTGTAAATACTATATAGATCCATGTGTATAAGAATCCATAAAATAATAAGTGTTGCATTTTGATTCAATGTTTTATATGGGAAATTGAACACCAAGGGTGATGTTCCCTCAAGGTGGAGGGGAATATGAAAAACTCCACCCAAAGTCCTTCTACACGTTTCATTTTAAATCTATTGTAAAATATTTTGCAACAATTGAAATAAAAAAAGGGGACTGAGTCAAGGGACACAAATTCCAAAGTTGGGGAGGAGGTCGCTCACTTGGGACATTGTGGTTTCATGTGAAAAGGAGAAAACAGAAATGAAGGACAAACATTAAAGGTTGGTTGGTGCATGAATTGATGAAGGAGATTCTGAAATTAAATAAACTTCAAGAGGAAGTATGAATTCCCATGTTGCGTGAGAATAAACCACAAGAAAGAAATACAAGAATTTTATGGAGGGAATACACAATATAGGCCAACAAGGACGCAACAATAATGGTGTCTGAGGGAGAGGTCGAGAAAAGCTAGAGACACAGGATCAAAAGATAGGTTTTCAGAAGAAAAGAGAGACATAGTAGAGGAGAGAACAAGATATGGAGACAAATGAAGAGTGTTAACAAGAGGAGGATTCAACACTAGATACTAGAAGGCAGCGCTAAAGAGAAGAGAAGAGAGGGGGATTGGCTCTGTAGAAAATCCTGTAGATTCACAAGATAATGCAATTTTCTAAAGCAAAAGACAAGAATCTACTTCTACTCTTTACAACGGAAGAACATAAACATTGATCAAACAAAAATAAATAGAGGAAGAGAATAAAAGGCACATAACACAATAAATATTCGGGGAAATACACAACTAAAAACCACACTATCTGTATTGTATTAATCTAGAAAATCAAGATGAAATTACAATGCTTGTTCTCTCTAGAACAATCCCAACATTCAACAAATTCAATCTCCAACTCATAAGCAAGCTCAAGGCCAAATCTTAGCCTTTTCACAAGCTCTCCAAGTCTTTATTCCAATGTGTCATTCCTATGAAGGATAACTTGTACTTAAAGGGAAATAAAGCCTCTAAAACCTACGTAATCCATTAAGGATCAGTTCCTGATTGCATGCACTATCAATGCAACTCAGAAAAATATAAACCAAATAGTACACTGTCCTTGCACTCTAGTCTCAACTAGGTCTTTCTCAGAATCGACATGCATGTTAAACACACATGGGCAGCAAGAACAATATGAAGGATAAAACATGACAGTGCAATTTTTATTAACAATAGATATACATTTATAGTACATTATGTGACTGTTGGGTTCCACATCCCAAGGTCTCTTGGACTCCTTTTGTCCATTCGGCTTCCACAGTAACCCATTGAGGATTAGGTGTCCAACATTCCCCCCCTTAATATGAAGGGTTATGTATGAGTCCAAGAAGAGAGCTGTAATACAAAATGTGCAAAAATGCATGGCAGCACAAGGTTGAATGTGCTCTCTGAAATGTTGGTATAAAGGGTGGTGGTTTAAGGATGACCACCAACACTAGAATGCTTAGTGCAGTTCCCAGAACTCTTCCAAAACTGGTAAGAAGATGAAGTCTTCTGCTAGAGGAAGTGCTCCTATTGTTTTGAAGAGGGAAACCTTCAACCATGAAAGGGAGGTCTCACCCCACATAAAAGGGAGAACTTCAACCTGAAAAGGGAAGTCTCAACCTGTGATGGTTTAAGGATGACCAAAAACTCTAGAATGCTTAATGCAATTCCTGGAACTCTTCCAAAACTGGTAAGAAGCTGGAGTCTTCTGGTAGAGGAAGTGTTCTCAATTTTGTTCCTGGAATTCTTCCGAAACTAGCAAGAAGCTGAAGTCTTCTGCTAGAGGAAGTGTCCCAGATTACCAACTGAAGGCATGTTCATGGGCATCTTTGTTTCTGGCTACAACTCTGAAACTGGTGTGGTGGGTTGTGGCTCAAGCTCGCTTGATGTGACTTTGAAGCTTGTAGATGACCATCATTTCCCCCCTGTCAGATACAAGGTGAGATGATGGAGAATGCTCAACTGCAAGATTGTTCAATACGCTAGAACAAGTTCTGACATGTGTTTGGAATATCTTCTTCGCTGTTGATGCCCATTGCCAAGAAGCGATCCATCCAAGATGAATCTTTGTTCTTGTAGGATGTTTGTTTCTTAAGCATCTGTGTGAAGAATGGCTGGTTTTATGACAGTGCTCACATGGATGAAGATCAAAACAGTGATCTTTTAGATGGCCAACTCGGTCACAGTGTTGACATTTCACAATATGTTGTTGCTGCTGTGGAAGAGGGCAGAGTCTGGGACTGCTGGAGGTGAACTCTCATGAGGAGCAGGTGAATTGTCATGAAGAACAGGTGAACTGTCATGAATGAATCTAGCACTCTGAAACTGAATGGGTTTTGAGTAGTCTGGAATATGAAAGGACAAGTCCTTGTCATATCCAAGACCAGTTCTGTTCTTGTTGTGGACAAGCTGTTCCCAAGGTCTGATGATGGGCTTGGGAAGTGCAGACTGAGTTTCTGCATCTGCATGTACAACTGTTGCTTTATTGGGTAGTAAATCTGAATGAACTATAACATTATTGACTTGCTGCTGATGGGTTGCAGTCTCAACGTTCTGAACAGAAACAGGTTCAGAATGATGTCTATTTTGATGTAGCTCTTCTTGCTGTAGCTGTGATTCAAGCTGCAAAAAATCGATCTTTTCCTGTGCATTATATAGGCAGGTCTGAATGTCACAGAGAGTGTCTTTGTTGATGTTTACCTTCCCATCAGCAGTGGAATATATCAAGGTATTTAATAAATCTAATACATCACTAATTAAAGCCATTTTCACTTACAACAAAAGAGTACAACTCTGCCTTTTTTTTTGCAAAAAATTCTTCCAGGCGTCTAGATCTTTGGAAAATTACAGAATGACAAAATATTTCATAATTCTTCTAGGCGTCTAGATCTTTGGAAAATTACAAATTAAAAACCTAGAAATACAATGGCGCAGAAACTCTGTTTCGTCTAGCAAAACCTGTAAATAATAGCGACGAACTGGCCCCCAATAGCAGTAAAACCCTGTCAAATTTTGTTGAGCAAAAGACCAAACAACACAGAAATCGCGCCGAAGTGGAGTTTTCCAAAACCAAAAACCGTCTCCGAATGTCTTAAATACAATGCCACACTGGTTACCAAAACAGACCACCAAAGCCAACCACGCTGCTCCAAAGCTCACACACGGTTGTTGTGCATCGAGATTATGGGCGTTCAAAACATTCAAAACTCTAACTTGACCTTAAAACCATTCTCCCAATTTTACTTCTTCAATAACTCTCACTTGAAATGTCCGCCCTTTCAATCAGCTTGTACAAAAAAAGTGCAATGATTTTGAGGTTTGAGCACACTAGATGGTGAAACAAGAGCATCTACCAGAACATCATGTGGAGAAACAAGGATTGGTTCGTCCAATATTTGTGTAGAGTATGTCAATGCAATTAGTAGAGGTGGCTGCCAACCTCTTTTTTCGGCGAGCTCCAACTAATTTTTGAGAAAAAGATCATAATTTCCTCCGCCATGACCCAAGCGTCTCTGTGAGAGGTGAAAGGCAAGCCCAAGCAAGAGCAACAAATCTTCTGGTTCAAAAATTTCTGATAGACACCACTCAAACTGGGATCATTGAAGGCATCACTTCCTTTCGACTTCCGAGAGCGGTTATGAGGTCTCAAAGATGCAGGAAGCCAATCGCTTACATTATCACTCAAATTTCACAGATAATAAAAGTACAATTAATCATTCAGAATAGGTAATGCACTTTATAACATGGATCAGGTCATTTAAAGGCCTATATGGCTCAGAAGATGAGATTGATTCCCACAGGGCAAGGAGACAAAGAAAGTTTGGAGTTAGATGCAACAATAATATGTGGGAGTTGATGTGTTTGCAGGGTGGAGTATGTAAAATCACACAAATTTCAAAAGGGATCATGCCCTGCACAAAAATTATTCAACGCATAACAACACATACCAGTGAAATGCATATCATATTCAATTCAACCCAGGTTCCACAACTTCATAGTTTAATCAATGCATAGTCCGAATAATCTGCAGCAAGAATAATCTGAAGATGAAGGGCTAGCAAACATCAAACTTGTCTTCACTACACACATAGAGATTCGACGGGTGCGTGAATCTATCCAGCAAACTGTTGGATATAAATCAAATTAATCTGCAGCAAAACTTTGATTTAAAATGAACATTCAAACGAAGCGCCTTCTACGAGTCTACTGCGCTGAGTGAGGAGCTGAATTCAGTTCACCTCCTGTTGTTCAAAGCATGCAGCTCTGAAAGTTCTCTGCTATGTTAACTTTCTATGTACCCTAACATTCTATGTGACATGATTTTCTGCTACACTATATCTCTCTGTCCTCTTTGCCAATGCTCTACTGCTCTGACATCGTTTTTTTTGGTTCATGAAATGCACCGCTTAGTAGACCAAAAAAGGATAAAATGGAAGGCACCCACAACGGCATTGTGAAAGATGACGACCAATACAAATCAGAAGAGATTGTCCAATACCTACCTCCAAGATTTAGAGAGATTGAAGCCAGTTCATTAGCCAGAGGACATGAATCGACACATAGAGAATAATATACGCACTGAGATATTCAACGCGTCTTCATCGCACATACCAGAATGCAGACTCCTCTTGTGGCGGTGATCTGAAATTATGAGGGTCACTTTGCCTTTTCTCTTCTCACAACATTTGCTACTACGCAATTTACAATGCTCACTATGACGCAGTTTTAGTGTTACAATCATCGAAATCATGGAAACCGTGAAACAAAGGGAGCACTGGGACCTGGGGTCAGTGTAATACCACACTTCCATTGTCAAATCTCATGCTGCACCAAAACACTGGCAATGGAACGCTAACAGCACTGTAGGAGCATGTATTCGATCGGAATACCCACTATACCCATATTACCATGCAGAGAGGAGAGCCAGATTATCACACAGAGAAGAATGAGAAGAATACGGCAGATAGAGGCCAAAAATGGCACTGGAGAAATGACAGGCTGCAACTAAAATTTAGCTGAGAGAATATTCATGAGAGATGGTAAAAATGATATGCACATAAAGGCCATAAAACAAATGGCTCAAAGTAATTATGCAGGGCAGGAATACGCTTGCTCTGATACCATGTTAAACACACATGGGCAGCAAGAACAATATGAAGGATAAAACATGAGAGTGCAATTTTTATTAACAATAGATATACATTTATAGTACATTATGTGACCGTTGGGTTCCACATCCCAAGGTCTCTTGGACTCCTTTTGTCCATTCGGCTTCCACACTAACCCATTGAGGATTAGGTGTCCAACAATGCATGAGTTTCTGATGAGTAAATATTTAGTTAATTAGAGTAGCACTGGTGGAGTTCATTAGTGTCACCACTGACTATTAGCTCACTATTAGTTCTCTCAATTAGTTTGAGAACTAATTTAATTGAATTGACTCATGAAACCGAGTCTTCTATTTTACAACTCACAATTAAATCACACTAGACTCCTACAAAGTAGGGAGAACATATACATGACTTCCAAATGACTTCCAACTCGAATTTCCTAAGTTAAGTAAGTTTAATAAACTTAATTTAACTATTTTAAGTTGCTATGAGAATATAATTCGAATTTAATTCATAGTTTAATTCAAGTACAAATTAAACTAGAATTTGTCATTGCCATTTCTCAACACCCCCTCTTAACAAGAAAGGGATTATCAACTACCCCGATCCTATCTTTGTGAAACTCAAATTTACATCTCGACAATGCCTTTTGCAAGATGTTAGCATCTTGCTCCTCCGTGGGAATGTAATCTAACAATATGATCCGCCTCAATACGCAATCTATGAGATGATGTTACCAGATATCAACTGCTTGGACTGATCATGAAAAAATGGATTTTCAAAGTGTTTGATACAACTCTGATTATCACAATAAATCACTGTCGGATCCATCTGCTGACCAAACAAACCAACCAGGATCTTCCTCATCCAGATAGCCTCACATGCTTCCTGACTTGCAGCCATGTACTCTACCTCTTCTGAACTGAGTGCATATGATCTCTATTACCTGTTGTACCAAGAAAATACCACTGACCCAATACTAAAGATCCCTCCTGATGTGCTCTTCTTGTCAGATGGACTCCCTGCCCAATCTAGATCAGTGAAGACTTGAAGCTTCACTCCTTCTGTCTATCTGTACCATAAGCCAAACTGAGTAGTGCCTCTGAGGTATATCAATACATGCTTTGCTCCCTTCAAATACATCTTGGTAGGCCTAACCGTCACTTGACTAAGTTGGTTAACTGCATAGCACATATCCGGTCGTGTGTTCACCAAGTACATGAGTGAACCCACAACCTACCTGTAAACAATAGCTTCCACTACTTCATAGCATCCTCCTTCCTCTAGTTACCAGCTAGAGGAGTCTCTATGGGTTCACTGCTCTCCATGCAGAATCTCCTGAGTATCTCGTTGGCATACTTGCTCTGAGATACAAACAACTCCCCATCTCCCTACCATACATCCATGCCAAGAAAGTAATGCATGAGACCCATGTCCTTCATCTCAAACTCTCTTAAAAGGTCCTCCTTGCAAGATTTTATGAGCTTCTCATCACCTGTTAGTATAAGATCATCTACATAAAGTAGAATTATCAACATCTTACCTTCCACCACTATGTGATACAGGTTCGCATCCACTTCACTCTTTGTGAAGCCCAACCCAGTGAAGTAGCTATCTATCCTAGTGTACCAAGCACGGGGTGCTTGCTTCAGCCCATACAATACTCTCTTGAGTCGGCACACATGCGACTCACGGTCCAAGGTTTCAAAACCTTCGGGCTACTCTATGTACACCTCTTCCTCAATCATGCCATTGAGGAAGGAAGTCTTCACATCCATCTGATGGATCTTCCAACCCATCTATGCTAATAGTGCCAAAATAGATCTGATTGACGAGTACCTTGCAACAAGAGCAAAGGTCTCATCATAGTCAATCCTCTCCACCTGTGAAAATCCATGAGCCACAAATTTGGCCTTATGCTTGTCCACACTACCATCTGGAGCTTGCTTTACCTTGTAAAGTCAATGGGAGCTCACAAGTGACTTGTCCTCCAGTCTTCGGACCACATTCCAAACACTATTTCGAACTATGGAGTCATACTCCTCCACCATCGCATCAACCCAAACCAACTACTGCACTGCTTCCTAAAAGGAAGACGACTCTGTCACAACACATGCACCCATAAGTGCCATGTATCTAGTGTACCTCTTCGGTGACCTCCTCTATCTGCTTTGAGAAGAGGGTGCTCCCACATTATCTCGTGCATCATCCAACAATCTGTTAGCCTCTCTAGTGCGATTTCTTCCCTCTCTGAAAGACTCTTCCTGAGTGGATGTCTGCACTCTTTGAACCTGTGCATGTGGATGCTCCACATCAATCTGAGGCACCTCAACCTGAGGAGCTAAAATAACCTCATCCACATGTATCTCAAGCTCCCTCTCAAGGGATACTCGCATGGACTTCCCCTCATCGAACCTGATATCCCTGCAAACCATTATCATCTGATTGGTCGACATGTACACCTGATAGTTGTGGGGTGTATCAGTGTACCCCACAAATATCTCCAACTCTGATGTTGGCTCAAGATTCTTTTGTGCATCTTTGGTCACATGGAAATAAAACAATGACAAAAAAATCCTAAAGTGACCAACATCTGGCCTCTTACCGAAATAAGCTTCCTATGGTGTCTTCATCTCAAGTATCAGATGTGGGCCACGGTTCACAACATAAGCCACTGTGTTGCATGTCTCAACCCACAAGTGTAGTGGTAGGCCCTGATCATGCAACATCGCCCTTGCTGCCCCTACTATGCTCCTATTCTTTCTCTCAGAAACCCCATTCTATTGAGGGTTATGGGGTGCCGTCAACTCTCGTTTAATCCCTTCCACTGCACAAAAGTTCTTAAAATCATTGAAGACATACTCACTGTCAGCTCTGCGACAGGTTGTTGATATTCAAGGAAGCAGAGGTGAGCTCAATCCTTGGTTTTACTAAAAGGAGGCCTTAACCGGTCACTCTCACCTTCCCCGTTACCTCTTGCACTCTTCGTTCATCCCCATATCTTACGCCCTTTCATTAAAAAAAACAAACACATAAAACCCCATTTTCTTAAGCCCCGAGCGCTTAAACCTATGGACCCACCCACTTCACAAACCCTTCGCCATAATCATAACCGTCGATCAATGTACCCCGATCCAATGGTCCTCACTGCATTCAATGAAAAATCGCGCACCGTCCGATTGCATCCGCCGCGATCCGATGACATCCTCTTCCCTCACTACCATAACATAGCCGCGCGATAACTCGCGATGAAAAGCGGTTTTGCCCGTACCCTGCCGCCACGCGTCACACGATAATTGGGATTGCGCGCCCTCGTACGATTACCACCCGACCCTCAATAGCAGTGCGAGAAATACCACTTACCGCTCAAGCCCGCTCTTCCTGCCCGATAAACTCCGTGCATCTTCGGTGCCTGGCGACCATTGGATCTGCCCGCCCAAGATCCAACGACCTGCGACCATCTTCCGCCTCGCCTTCTCGATAGTCCCCGCCAAGCCGTATCCACCGTCAATCCGTTCAATCCGACGGCCAATATTGTTCCTCCATCTAGTTTATCAAATCTGCTATGTAGTCCACATCCTTGAACTGTCCCATGCACCCGAAGGATGAAGGCGACTAGTTACTAGTACAGGCGCATTAGATTCTCAACCACCATATTCAAGAAGTAGTAAGGTCGAGAAGAAAAAGGATAGAGCCGGGCAAGTGAATGCATTTAACAGTTATGGGACCTTATCCCATATGAGACTCCACCTGCCTGGGAAGGACAACAGAGCACCTAAGAAAATCAAATTCGTTCACTAAAGTAGGCAGGTTGCACCAGAGACTCCATCAGATAGTTAAAGCGGTTGGTGGTCAATTATGACCCCCTCATATTTAGAATGGCCAAGTTCCTTTGTAATGAAACTATATATATACCCAGGAAGAAGATGTAATTAGGGTGGATGGTTGTTGTTTTGATGTAAGGTTCAACTTCTGGAGACTGTAACTGCTTTGATACTTGCAACGTCTCGTCTTCATTTTCAGCTAATACAAGCTTCTTTTGCTGTTAATTGCTCACTTTCCATTTCTATTCTGTTCTAGGTTGTGCTTGATATGCAATTTTCCTGAACTCTTGATGTATAACATTAGAGGAGCTGTCATCCTACCTCTGTGTTTGAATCTTGCATGTATCAGTGAATGTGTTAGTCAGGTTTCTTTTCACTTAGTGACAGAGAGCTATCATCCTGTCTGTGCACTAGGGAATTAGATTTGCAGAACTCTTTACTGGTTGCAACCAGCCATCACAGGGTCCTGTGCATCTACTAGTGTGGTCAGTATTATCCATATTCACCCAATCCTTAAACTGTGAGTAATTGGTGGTCTAAAGACTTATAGTTTGGGGGTGTTCACGTATGTCTGGAGTCAAGCAAAGTAGAAGTGGTTATCTGACCTTAACAAGCATCATTCCTTCCATTCATCCATTTCTAACATTAAGTTTAGTTTGTAATGTTCCCGAGCATCTCCGAGCTACAACCTAGGAGAGTTTCTTAGGGTGATAACATTGATTGGTGCCGTTGCTGGAGAGAGGAGATTGAAGCTCAACTTCCCTGGGAGAACGACACAGTTCCATGCTTTGATGATAGACAAATTCTGGACACATTTATGGTTGTAATCACCTATTTGGTGACTCTACTGGAGAACCTACTCGGTGGCGACTCCACCTTTCAGTTCTGGATAGTTTGTGAGGCATACCCGGAGAAATCCTCAGAAATCA